>OY979716.1:39155317-39180317 GCA_963855995.1 Muricea muricata | reverse complement strand
ACGAAACATGCACAGGAAACTTCCGTAGCGTCGTAAATCTTCTTGCAAAATACGACGCGCCACTAAGTAATCATATACGTGCAGTGAGAAATTCCAAATTAAAGAGAAGAAGAAATCAAATCGGAAGAATGAAAGGGAAAAAGTCAAGAAGTGGCAGAGGAAATCTTGTTTCGTTTATGAGTGCAGATTCGCAAAACAAGATAATAAACAGCATAGGAAAGCAACTCCAGGAATTCATTGTCGGTGAAATTAATGCCGCTGGAATATACAGTATTGCTATGGATTGTACTACCGACAGTTCCCATGCAGATCAACTATCAATTATTAACCGTTACTTAAATAGGTCTTTGGACATTGTTGAGCGATTGGTGAGTGTTCTGCGAGTGAAGGAGTCGTCTGCTGAGGGATTATTCAACACTCTTCAAGAAATTTTAAAAGAAAGTAGTCTCAGTTTAAAAGATGCCGTCGGTCAGTCCTATGATGGTGCGTCTGTCATGACAGGAAAACACAAAGGTGTGAAAACTCTAGTTCAACAGGTCAATCCACAATGCATATTCATTTGGACATTTGATTATGTGCTGAATCTCGTTATAATGGAGGCTTGTGGGTCTTCCTTGGCGGCAAAATCTTTGTTTGGTGCGTTGGAGAAATTGTATTCTTTTTTTTCGCAATCCAGGAAGCGTAGTGACATTCTTGAAGAGAAGCAAAAGGAATCCAATATTCAACAAATTCACCGACCACAAAGAGTATCGACAACAAGATGGTGGTCACACCAGAAAGCTTTAGAAAATGTTTTCTTTGCACAAAAAGGGAAATTGTTCGAATGTTTCATCGACACCCTCGACGAGTGCCAATCGGTAGATCAGAGCCGAGAGACCATCACCGACGCCGAAGCCCTGGAGATTAAGTTGAAATCATTCGAGACGGTTCTGACTGCCTATGTTTTCAATAAGATCTTTTCCATAACCGATCCTGCATCTCTCTATTTACAATCAGGAAAGATTGATTTACTTACTGCTATTCGATTGATTGAAACTGCTGAATCACAACTCGAGAAGCTTCGTGGGGAATTTAGCAAAGTTCTTGCCCTTGCAAAAACGTTTTGTGTGGACCACGAACTAGAACAAGATTTTTCTCCAAAGCGCACAAAAAAGAAGAAACGACTTCCTGGCGAGTTATCCAACGACGAAATCGAGGAAGATCCAATCAGTAGATATTGGCGGGAAACGTTCGTTTATGCCATTGACACAGCAATCATGTCAATTAGATATCGCTTCTCATCGCACAAAGCTATCCTAGCTGACTTTGCCCTACTTGATCCTGAGCGGTTCCAAGATATCAACTCCAGCAACAGTTTACCACCAGATGCTTTTGAAAATGTTGCACGTAATTACGGTTTTGATGAAGGAAAACTGAAAGCAGAGTATATCTCGTTCATAGAGATCTATCCAAAGCTCAGGAAACCAAAAGACGATCGTCCTTTCAATGAAACTTCTCCTGGCCCTAGTGATGATATCAATCGCGAAAACTTCATTGCAGTGTTAAAAGTTCTGTCCACGTTTAACCTACAGAGTGCATTTCCAGAACTGTACACCGTATACAAGATACTGGTGACACTTCCCATTGGTTCCACTAAGTGTGAACGTACATTTTCTAAACTTAAATTTGTTAAGAACAACCTCAGATCAACAATGGGACAGAAGCGATTAAATTCATTAATGCTTATTAATGTTGAACGAGACTTGACAAAGGTTTTAGATTGAGCAAATTATTAACTCATTTGCGGACACGCAGCTGTTGCAAAATATGTTGCGATATTAAACTTGCTGTATTGTTCCAAAATTTACATTGATTGGGATATAAAATCGTAATATTTGTGGTTTTCTTCATGCATATAGCTATATATTAGCAGTCTAGGATAAAAACGCCTGCGCCATCTTTTTAATTCAACCGTATTACCGTAGTTATAGTTTAATGATATCAAACCGAATTACATCGTTTTACATGAGCCAAGACTTGCGACATATACTGAAATTCTTCAAACTGCATGCTAACGAATAAAGTACACCATATATTTCAACTAAAGCCGGTTTCGGCTCCCACTTCACCTTTTCGCACTTTGCGATGTTTTCTTGAAGTGTGCTTGGTCTTATTTGTTCCATCGGCGAATTGCCGACTAGATAAGAAGGCCGCGAAAAGGTTAGGTGGAAACCAACGTAAAAGTCAATCAAATGAACATTTTCTTACGACTGAATTAGTTATGTTGCAAAAAATTTGTTTGTCGGCAAAATGATGCACTTGGCCCCCCCGAAAAACATGAGACCCACGGCGCCACTGAATATATTATTTAATGTGTGTGTGTATTTAATGGTCAAGTTTTTTTTTTACAATCTTGTGTTTCTACTACAAACCATCATTTGTCTGCAGCCAGGTGAACAAACTAGTTCTTGTGCATTTTGTGTGCATGTTAGAAACATTCCTATGGCATATCAAGCTCACAACATACCCACATATTATGTAACTTATTAACAGTGTATTCACTTATTCTCAATTTTTATTGACAACTATATCCTTTTTCAACATTGCTAAACATTCTCTAGTATACATGTATGTTTATTTTGTCTGTTAATAAGGCTATGTAACTTCAGTAAATAATGTATTTATTGATAACCTTATTTATATTACCATTAGGGTAACAGAAATTGACAAGTTTCAAAAAGCAAAACTTAGCAGAACTTGTCTCCTTAAAAGATGGGGGCTGCACCTTTAAAGATAAAAGTTCCATATGACCAACTAAGACCATACATGACCTGTGAACTTCATGAGATGAACACAAATGACACCACACCACCCTTTGACAGTATCACAGAAACACTAATGACTCCACACTGCTAATTTTTGATGTCCCACCACCAACTAATGACATGACAGTGCCAGCTAATGATGTCACCACACCAACTGATGACCACCACACCACCAAATGACAGCGACAAAGCTCACAATTCCAATTCCACTACTGGCTCACTGGTGAACACATAGACCATGCACAGTGGTTAATTTCCAGGCAGTTTCCAACAGTAAACAGATTTCATTCTGTGTTGGCGTTTGAAAGCCAACCCCCTAAATTGGTGAAAGGTCTAAAAGGATTTGTTCAAATAATAAATGCTGGAGGAAGTCACTGGGTTACAGTAACCAACATTGGATGCAAAGAGAACAAAATAAAAGTGTATGACCCACTTTATGGACCGCTGTCAGCCAACAATAAACTAATGTTAGCATCATTGCTCAACATTACCTTCCCAAACATGGTCATCGAATGGCCAAGAATGCAAAAACAAGAAGGTACATCAGATTGTGGCCTATTTGCCACTGCAGTTGCAGTTAGTTTGTGCAGTGGACATAATCCAAGTAACCAATCCTATGATCAGAGTGTGATGAGAGAACACTTGGCTACGTGCTTCATGCTGTCTTTCCATTATCACAATCCGATTGGGAAGTTATTCGTAGACTGGTAGAGGTTGAAGAACTGTTCTGCCATTGTAGGATGCCATATACAAAAGAGCAATTTATGATTGAATGCTCAAGATGTTTGGGATGGTTCCATCGATCATGTGACAATGTTCCAAGAGCTGTTCGATCAAATACTATTTTTCATTGCATGAATTGTAAATAGTAAACTATAAATTGTAAATATTAAATGTAATTTTGTAAATAATATAATTAAACATTTGTAAATATAAGTAAATTCATGTAACATTAAATTATTTTAGTACACAAAGAGAAACGTTATATATGCCACAATATTTTGCTCAGCTTGTAGTTCAGGCCAGTTTCAATACTCTCCAGTCTGAATTGTCTCCTTTCAAAAACTATGGCAGGCGATAGCTCAGCCTTGGGAGTATTCAGACCAGTTTTACCACTCTCCAGTCTGAATTGTCTCTTTTCAAAATTTATAACAGGAGATTACCCAGGGTGGGGTGTAATCAGACCAGTCTCGATACTCCTTAGTCTGAGTTGTATTCTCCCCAGTCTGGGGTATCTCCTGTTATACTTTATTTTTAAATGGGATAACTCAGATTGGGGAATATCAAGATTGGTCTTAGTGCTCCCCAGTCTGGGGTATCTCTCACTCTCCTCCACAGAGGCCTTTTTTTGCCTTATAAGTTATAACTGGTGCCTTGAGGCCTGTGTCATACAATGTTTTCAAGATGGCTGATTTGCATGATAAATTCTTTCAAAATAAGGCAAATTCCAAATGCATATACATTTTCTCCAAAACAAAAAAAATATTTGTAATTGTAAACAATTTCACTTGCCATCTATGATAAGATTTTTTGACGAAATCTCACGAATATCTGTACCGGAGATGCCGCCACACCATGCCGTGTTCACGAAATCGCTCACTTGAACACATTATATTGCAGAGGCTTCCCTTGTCAAATTTCACTTTCCCACAATCCTCCAGGAACCTCATTATCTGTAGAAAAGTCATGTAAGACTAATGAGGAGGCGCTAGTTTAAGAGATTAAAAAGCCTCTGTGGAGGAGAGTGGGTATCTCTTGCTATAATTTATTTTTGAAATGAGATAACTCAGACTAGGGAGTATTTGGACTCGTCTGAATGCTCCCCAGTCTGGGGTATCTCCTGTTCTACTTTATTTTTTAAATGGGATAACTTAGACTGGGGAATATCGAGACTGGTCTCTGTGCTCCCCAGCCTTGTTATAATTTATTTTTTTAAAAGGAGACATTGAGATAACTCAAACTGGGGAGCATTCAGACTAGTCTCAATACTCCCCAATCTGAGTTCTCTCTTTTGAAACATACATAAAAGTAATCATATTTATAAAACAATCATAGGATACTTATAACGGCCTTATCATACCTAGCAAAGTAACAAGGATATGCTTTCATGAGAAAACGTTTTAAGTCTTTTTGTAAATAGAAAAGACGCAAAGCAAATACAAGCACGCAAAAACCACGCAAATAACTCAGACTAGGGGAGCGTTGAGACCAGCTAGCTACGTGCTCAGCGGTCTCCTTTGTACGCACATGCGCAGATGACTCAGACTGGGGGAATGCTGAGACCGTGACACAGGTGTATTCTGATAGCATTTTTGCGTCCATGTTGCATAGCAACGTAGAGCTATGTAGGCAAAAATTTTGGGTGACTGGCTGTGTTTGGTCGACGAATATGACGTATTTTGACGTCACGAGCCTACAAAATAAGCGCTAGCACTTAAGGTGGCTCCCCATGGTTTTATATCTGTGTAGCGGAGATTTCGCCCACGCGAGATATTTATCAATGCAACACGCACGGGCTGATGTTGCACGTGTGGCGGGCTTTTTAAAATTGCGGGAACAGCTTGCGATAACAAAATATATGTATATTTTTTGTGATTTTTTACCTTGGCAAAATGGCAACTCTTAAAAAACATTTTCCGTCTGAAGTATAGTACAGCTCATTTGTTTGCAATGTTACCGGTGTTAGGAAGGTTGTCTCCTGGTTTATCAGAGAATGACAAACAAACCTTGCACAATAATAACAAAACGCCGCCGAAAAACAGTTTTAGCGAGAGACGTGTGAACGGGCGTTTCGGACACCAAAAAAAGAAAGATTTTACTGCTAGGGACGAAGGAAAAAGAATATGGGCAGCAAAACGAAAGCTTGATTTTTGTACAGACACAGAAAACAGCCCCACGAAGCGACAAACACGAACCTCAGCGGTACGTAAATGTTTGTTTTGAAAGTTCAATTATAAAGTTCAGTAACATTTTTTAGTGTAAAAATGACAAATTTTAACTATAGATTGACTCCAATAAAATGCGTTTCTATCTCACATTTATAGTTCAACACGAATTTTGGAACTCGTATAATTGACTTGGATGTTTTCAAAAACAGTATTGAGAGATGTATCAGTTGTAACTCAGGTAAAATGCACAACCCTAACAATTACAATGTACTTATATAACCATGAACACTTGGTCACAAAATTAAAACATAGTTACATGGCATAGTCAAATATAAAAATGTTTCAGAAAATTTTTCTCATCAAGGGGAATGCATTTGTACTCTATCTAGTAACTTAGCAAACAAACTTTACAAGGCTCCACATTTAATAAGAAAAATATTCTTTCATTAGACACAATAAAATACAAAGTAAGGCATATTGTAGTCCAAGTTAAAAATCATGGTCTATTTTTCTTTTAGGTCCATTATCCTTGACCAAATGTCAAAAGGAACAACATTATGGCTTAGCAAGCACCTTTATGATTCAGTGTCCAACATGTGGTTATATTAATCATGTTAAGACATCCAGTGAACATCGGATGGGCAAACGTGGACCAAAATCCTTTGATATCAATTCTCGCATTGTTCTTGGTTGTCTTCATGCAGGAATTGGCCAAACACACCTAAACAATTTGCTCGCGACCGCCAACATCCCTGGGTTGACAAACAACACATTCAAACATCAAGAACGAGAAGTTAGAGTAGCCATAGAGAAAGTTGCTAAAAAGAGTTGTAAGCAAGCTTTAAATGATGAAAAAGTAATTGTCCTTAGTAATGGAATCCAACCAGATGAGAACAATGTATTACCGATTGCATGCTCATTTGACATGGGATGGCAGAAGAGAGGGAAAGGGCACAATTCAAATACTGGTCATGCTGCAGTCATGAGTATGACATCTGGGAAAGTAATGGATTACACCACCAGGGTAAAAACATGCAGATTTTGCGACTATGCAAAGGCAAAAAACATAGCAGCCAAGCCTCATGATTGTTGAAAAGACCATCCAGCATCATCTAAGGCAATGGAGCCTGATTCAGCTGTAGAAATGTTTAACAATGCTCTGAAAGAAAATGTAAAATTCTCAACATACACTGGTGATGATGATTCTACCACTGAGGCTCACATAATGCAGAAAGTTTTATATGATGTTGAAAAACTAAGTGATGTCGTGCACACCAAAAGGTCATTAACAACCAGACTTTATAACTTGAGTCAACGAGGCAAATTTCAAAATAGTTCAGTCTTATTACAGAAAGTGATCAATTATTTGGTTAAATGTTTTTCCTATGGCATTGCTCAAAACAAGGGGAATCCCAAGAAAATTCAAAGTGCAATCAGAAATGTCATACCACATGCATTTGGGAAACATGGTCGTTGTGACACAACCTGGTGTCATTACAAGAAGGATCTGAGAAAATACAAACATAAGTCCCTTCCATATGGTAAGGATCTATATGGCGACAAGTTAGAAGCTGCTCTGCAACAAATAATTGATGAATACAGTACCGATATTGTAGCTGAAAAGTTAGCCCCTCTAACAAACTCACAACGTAATGAATCGTCATTGGGTCAAAGAATCCAAAAATATGATTTTATGGAGGAAGCGAAAGTAACGATTTTCGTGTGGCCTGTGGTGTTGCACAAACCAACTTAAGGTATGACTATATCAACAAAACCTTGGAGGCTTTAAATATTGAGCCTGGACGATTTTGTGAACAGTTTAATGAAAAGATGACCCAGAAACTAAATCATGGTAAATCCAGAAAGTCGACTGTTGAATTTTAACGCAAAAGGTCACAAATGAAGTCTCGAACAATAGCGAGCACTTTACAAAAAGAGGCAAAAGAAGGAATAACATATGAAACTTCAGTTGGCTTGAACCTTGATCCCAATGCAAATGTCAACACTACATTAACCCCATCAAGTAGCATGAAGATTAATCTGCAAAGAATGCCAGACAATGTTTTCAGGGAAATTGAAAATTTAGTTCCACCACACACTTCTCGTGCACAATCAGAAAAACTTCAGTTCAATGAAATGAAACATTATAATTTTGTGGTTTTTGACATTGAAACAAATGCCATGGGTAAATCAGCAGAAGTTTGCCAAATTGCAATGACAGATAAAACTGGTTCAAACACATTTTCCCAGTACATTTTACCAACAAAAGATACAGAAATCCATGCTTCTAAAGTAAATAACCTCCAAGTTGTTAATGCAAACGGCCAAAGACTGCTTCTTAAAAGTGGACAAGTGCTACCTACAGTGGAATTACATGTTGCCTTAGACAGGTTTTTGACATTTGTATCTGAAATAGTTGATCAAGCAAAAGCAAAAACACAGCAAGATGTACATACCATTCTAATAGGACATAATATTTCCTTATTTGACGCTCCAATTCTTTTGTGACACGCGGGAGAACAATTTGCATCACGCTTACAGTCGTTGGATGTCTGGTTTGCTGACTCAATCCCGTTATTTAAATATCTCAAAAAATCCGAATATCCTTTGCTAAAGAATGACGATGGTTCGTTCCCAAAAATCAACCAATCCTCTATTTATCAAGCCTTGTTCAACGAATCCTTTTCTGCACATGATGCATTAGAGGATGTCATTGCACTCAAAAGAATCCTCTTTTCCTCAAAGTTAAAGTTGTCAACAAAATCTATAGTTGAAAACTCATGTCCAGTAAACGTACGCCGTGCAGTTGCAGACATGAAATATCTTGATCACCGCCATAGACTCGTGCAAACATTTCAAGGCAAACTATTCATGAGTGCATCCAACGCATCAGTTAGATCTAAAGGAATAGTTGAAAAAATCACTGAGAGTGGTTTGTCCTACAACGATCTTGAGAAAACGTATCGCAAATTCGGTCAAGACGGTTTATTTGCCTTGCTTTCGAAGCCACCATCGTTGGCAAGTGCTTCGCCTTCCACGACTCCTCCAAGAGTGACCCCAACCGATCGAATCCTCACAGTGATCTTGCAGCATTTTAAAGATACCGTTCAAATTACAACGTGACAAGTTAATAAATGTGAGTATAATTGTAAAAATAGGTTAATTCTGGTATATTTGAGCAATATTATCGAGCATCTATCTTAGCAAATATATTTTTGCGCCAAACCGTTGAGCTCATGTCAGATGACTGTAAACAAATATGCATGCGAGATCCTGCGCGGGATTGTTGGTTTGTCCCGCGAGGAAATTGAAATCCTGATTATTGTCACATACATAAAAGTAAATGCATTTTTCTCGTGTTTCCTTCAGTAATTTTTTTTAAAACTTCCCACACTTTCTTGTAATCTCGAAGTGCGTAACATGAGTAAGTTTTAAAAAATCGTACCAGCCGATTTTTTTCTATTCCCAAAAGAGATCTTTTTGGCGATTGGAAAAGAAGTGCTCGTACGATTTTTCTAAAATACTATAATTTGAATGAATTAATTATTAAATGAATGTGTGTAAAAGATTAGAAATTTTTACTGAAGAAAAGTTCAAAAATGTATTAAAATATGTACAAGAAGACCATTTTTAAAATCACTTTGTTACCATGGCAACAGAGATATTTAACGATATATTTTATTTTTAGTAAATCGCGATATTTCAGCAGTTATGTGGCCGAGTTTTGTGATCGCACTTTGCAAAATGAGAAAATAATGAACTTTTGAATATGATTGTGTTCTACACAATCAAAACTATAGGGAGCAACCTTAAAAGTATTTTAATTTTACCGACAATGCCCCGAAGTTGTGACAATATAACTCATGACGTATGGAGTTTACGATAGCACTGCAAATGCAATGCAGCGTGCTTTGTTCGTTCGAAGGCAGTTTGTTGAAAGTGCTGAATAATATTGGGCGGTTTTTAAAGTTTTTCTTGGCTTTCTTTCTAGGATTTTACAAAGGTATGCTTTCATAAGTTCTTAGTTGTTTTTTTTCTGATAATGTTTCTGATTTAAAATCGCAAATTTTACGGAGCATTTTATACAAACAAGGGTGACAATAAGTAGAAAGGCAATCAGTTTATAATGTCATGGTCAGAGACAATGGCTGTAGACAATTAATTGACAATCCTACAACTGATAACAATACACTTATTGACCATATATATATATATATATATATAACAACATTGTGAATGAAGAAACTGCCTCAGGTAATTTAGAAACATACTTTAGTGATCATAAAACAATATGGATGTCATGCCAAGAAAGGTGGACCTACAGCTAATGAGCTAGGTACATTGAAGACTCATTATATTAAACAGTTATGTATTTTCATGTTCCTGACCACTTTAATTTTTAGCAGAGCTTCTTTCAATTCTAATTTTGTTTTCTTGCTTTTTTATTTTAGTGAATGGCCAAAAAAGAAGGAGCAATGTAAAGTACTAAAATTCAATGAACAAGTATGGACACAACCAATGCTACAGTTATGTTGCTATGTATCATGTTGAAGTATAACAGAAAGCTAGTACATAGCATGCAACACATAATGTACCATAACAGATATTAATGGTGGTACATGAAGTAAATATAATCAACAATTATTGATCGCACTGATAAATCACGAAAGGATTTTGATGATGTGGGATCTTTAATTCAAAATAAATAGCACTTCTTAAGAAATTATAGGCGAGTCTGCAGACTAGAAAGTGAAAAACCACACATTAAATTGACTGCTACAGTCAATCAGTTAGTGAAAATAAGTTATATCACTGGTGTCTGCAATTTACCAACACAGATACCTAGCACATCTCAAAATATAGTCATAAAGAACAGTCACTTATTATTTTATTCATCTTCAATATATATAAATGTTATTTTTATTTGTAATTTTTGAACTTTTTCTTTTTAAAGTACTGTCTTAGTATTGTGGCCATTCACTGTTTTTGAATGATTGTATTTTTTGTTTTGTTTAAATTATATTTATTTTGTTTGAATATCGTTTTTTGTCATTGTCACTGATTCTGTGCCTTTTTACCAATGCATCATAACCTAACGTAGACGCATGTACGCATTGTGCGTACCTATTTTTAACCTTTGTCAATAAAAATGGAGAATAATTGAATACACTGTTAGTAAGTTGCATAATATGTGGGTATTTTGTGAGCTTGATTAGCCATAGGAATTTTTCTCACACACACAAAATGCACAAGAATTAGTTTGTTCACTTGGCTGCAGACACAAATGATGGTTTGTAGTAAAAACACAAGATTGTAAAAAAAACTTGACCATTAAATACACACACACATTCAATAATATATTGCATGTAGAGCTTTCTGTTTTGCTAAAATGTTACAAATAATAAGCATTAATTTGGCATTGTACATGTATGGCCCAGTCCAAGTAGGCTCCATCTTCCCACCTTTTCTTGACAGGTTTTTCATTTGCTTTTTAAACACTGTATCACCAACTTTTATTTCAAATGTTTTTACACCCTTTGCTTTTCTTTTTTCATATGTACATGTACATCTATATGTATATGTATATATACTCTTGGAAGTGCCATTTGTGTTATATCTTTTTTATAGGAAAACGGAGCATGAAAATTTTTGAAACTATTGATAAATGTAGTACCAAGCAACGTAAAAATGTAAAAAGAATAAAGAATAAAGGGCAAAATGGAAAGTTATGATGTAAAATAATGCATAAGATCGAACCAAACCCATTAGATGAAAACGTTCAGCAGGTAACACTAAATACTCCACCAGGTATGATAACATTAATATCATATTAAATCCCTTTATTTATAATTTATCTTAACTGATTCTTATTTATTTTAACTAATGTTCAGAAGTAAAAAACAAAGATGCTACGTCTCAGTCTGATTAATTAAAAATTTATGGGACCTTTTTGTATGAGGCAGACATTAAAGCTTTGAGGCCACAAAAACTTATTAGGGGTTCGATACTGAATGAGATGTTAAGGCAATAATTGTTTATGCCCAAATAAACACAAATTTGCTCACTAGCGCCAAACTGAATTATTGTTTTCTTTTCTCTAGTGAGCACTGCTGCGAGTTTCCCATTGTAGACACGCTATTTTACTCCATTTTGGTAGGAGACCAGGATTTAAAAGTTAATAGATCAACAAGGTATACATTTTTCCTAACTCTGTGTATTTTAAGTTTGACTCGTTTTTAACTTTCATAACATCTATTTTTAGGCTTGAAAGCCGCATTTAAGTATCTTAAACCTGATCTGTTGAGGAGTGATTATATTTTCATCCCCGTTAACAGAAGGTAGGTTTACCATCGATGTTTTCTTTTCAGTACCCCTTAACATAAGCGGCTGCACAAGCTCTTTGCCTCGTACATTTTCCACATTATATAGTCTCCACTGGTTCCTTGTTATCATTTCGTTCTGGTATGTGTTGCTTTTATTATGAATTACTCTCTAAAATTGTTCTTTTAAATGAAATCTACACTTGGTATACGTTCCAAGGCAACCATTTGATTCGAATAACTGTGCAGTATTTGTATCAGTGTTTGTAAAGCATTTTTTACAGGTAAATAAAATTCAAAATTTCTAAAAATTATAGCTAGTATGTATGCTAGAAATTTTAAATACTCACATAATTTAGCAAACGCGCACATATGTATATCATATGTACACAATATATAGTTATACAGGGTGTATAAAAAAAAGTAGACAAATCTGAAATCGCTCTCTGCTTCGCAAAGCGCCTCAATATATGATTTTTTTTTATTAAAATAGATTGTTTTGGTACTTATAATCTAAAATAAACCGAAAAAATAAGAAATTTAAAACTTCAATACCCGGGGTTCAGTCTTTTACGGCAATATAAATATGCCTTGCGCACAAAACTTAAATGCTTAAAAGTAATTTTGACTTGGTAGATGGAAAATTTGTCAGGTGTTGTATTGCTGTACAAAATTTCAGAAAATTTGCTTGGGTGTCAGCCGTTCAAAACGTCACGCAAACTTCCGTATTTTTAGCAAAATTGGCTTTGTGCATGTTTAATTTATGTATTTACTTAATTTGCATACAACTCCCAAGGGACATTTAATTAAAATTGGAACATTTCTTCAGAAAAACGATTCTTATTGAGAAACTCAATCAAATTTCTTGAAATTTTGAACAGCAATAAAACACCTAACATACTTTCTACCTACCTACCAACAAAATTTAAAAATTAAACGAAACTTACCTTAAGTTGAAGTTTGATTGTAATTCTAGGAGTTATTGGACAAGGAAACTAAGGAGTCATGTGAGATACGCGCACGCAGATCGAATGTTCAGCCTTCAACTCTGCGAGTGATTTCAACAGTAAAAAACATCCAGGGTGGGAAAAAGAAACAATGAAGCTGAGACTTTGGGTGGGTGACTCCTTAGTTTCCTTGTCCAATAACTCCTAGAATTACAATCAAACTTCAACTTAAGGTAAGTTTCGTTTAATTTTTAAATTCTATTTTGTCATTGGACTACGTCACTAAGGAGTCATGTGAGATTTTCAAAGTGTTGTAATCACGAGCTTAATTTCGATAACATCCAAACAGAAGTTTATTTAAGAAACAATATGTACATTTCCAGATCTAGCAGTTCTGCGGAAGAGAATCTAACAAATCTCTGCCAAAATTGTCCTTAACTTGAACTGGCTTGTTGTGGCATTAGACCATCCAGCGGCTTGCAAAATTGTTGCAAGATCTACATTTGATCTTTTTGCCGCAGAGGATGATGCAGCTCTTGTACTGTGTCCAGTATAATTGTCTATTCCAGCTTGCTGCAGTACTTCTTTAAGCCACCGGGATATTGTGTCAGTTTTTACTCCTCTGTGTGGCTGTTGATAACTAATTCACAATTGATTGTCCTGTCCTCTAATACTTTTGGTTCTTTTAACGTACTCTTTTAGGACTTTAGTAGGGCAGATCTGTTCCTTTGGAGCAAACACTTTCAGTACCAAAGGACTTTGGTGTTTTTAACAATTTTGTAAAATAAAAAATACACTCCTCTTCATTAAGTCTCATATTATCAAGAGATAATGCTTGCAATGTTTGGCATCTTTGTGCTGAAGTAAGTGCTAGAAGCATGGTGAGTTTAAGTGTCAAATTCTTTAGGGTTAATCCCTCAACTGGGTGCATAGTCTGTAGAAATTCAAGAACTATGCTGACATCCCAAATTTCTTGATGTTTTGGCAAAACTGGTCTCATTTCATACACTCCCTTCATAAACCGACAAACAGAAGGATGATTTCCAAAAGATACATTGTTTGGTAATATGATGATAGATGACATAGCACTCCTAGCTGTGTTTAGTCCACTGTATCCAATGCCTTGATCATACAAACCTCCAAGAAAATTTATCCCTTCTTCTACAGTTGGGAGAAATGGATTAACTTTTCCTTCACCACAGTATAATTTCCACTTTGACAAGGTAGATTCATACTGTTTCCGTGTTCCAAATCTCCATGACGCTTCCATGATTCTGATAGTTTGGAGAAAATCCTCGGTCCTGGAGGTGTTTCCTGATAAGTGACACATTAGTAACGTCATTTTCTGGTAGAGAGGATGTCTTTCGTCTGGGTTGTTTGGCAGATATAATGTTAACTGGTCCACTGGTAGCGCCACTGGCCTTTGAACCAGCATCTTCATTGCAACTGACCACCAAGTCTGGGTGGGCCACTTGGGGAGCAGTACCAGTCCTTCTGACCTTTCCTTTTGTATCTTCTGCAATACCTGCCTTATTATGCTAAATGGAGAGAAAGCATAAAACTTATAATTCCTCCATGACATATGAAAAGCATTTACTGCATGGGCCTCCGGGTCTGGATGGTATGAAATAAATGGCTTTAATTGATAGTTGATTCGTGAAGCAAACAGATCAATGTTTGGTGTAAAATCAAGTTTTTTGCATGCTTTTCGAAACAGCTTTTTATTAAGCGACCACTCAGTATTACGTCTACACTTTCTGGATTCAAAATCAGCCTCAACGTTTTCTTTCTTAGGAATACGGGCAACTGTGAGCCAAATGCGGTTTGGGATACACCAGTCCCAAATAGTTTTAACAAGAGTATTTAAGCTGGGAGAATGGCTAGTTCCCATTTTATTAAGTGTGACCTGAACTGTGGTGTTATCAACAAGAACTTTTACATGCTTGTCTAATACTAGCTGTTTGTGTGCTTGTAAGCTGAATAATACTGCTAACATTTCAAGATAATTTATATGGTTTTCCTTTTCTGATGCTGTCCACAGTCCTCCTGTGGTCAGACCATCTATTGCACAGCCCCATCCTTGTGTAGAGGCATCTGTGCGAATTATAATTTGAGGTTCAGGTCTATTTATTTCATTGACAGCAGTGTCAATAGAGTTGACCCACCATTGGAGCTCGTTTCTAGCTTGTGGTGTTAAACTCATAGTGGCATCAAAATCTCCAGCCTTTTGCTTTAGGGCTTCAGACTTATCATGTTCAGTCACACGAAAATGTAGTGGGCCATACATAACGCCTGGGAAACTGGATATAATAAGACCTATGACTTGTGCGATCTCCCGAATGACACACCAAACTTCTGATTTCAACTTACTTGCTTTTTCTGGAGTAAGTGACACTGTCATATCAATTGAGTTCAACCGAAATCCCAAAAACACTAGGATTTGTGTTGGAATAAAAACTGACTTGTTTGGATGAGGTACAAAACTTAAGGTGTCTAACAGTGTGACTGTGTCGATTACATTCGAGGCACATTCATTATAACTATCCCCCAGTAAAATGGAGTCATCTATATATGGGGATGAGGTGTGCCCTTGTTGTCTTAAGTAAGAGAACACTGGCTTCATTAATTTAGTAAACTTCCTTGGGCATAATGCTAGACCATTAGGTGAGCATGTGGGTTTATACACTGTACCATTCCAAAGAAATTTTAGATATTTTTGGTGTTTGGGGGACACCCTGACTGAGTAATAGGCATCCTTTAAGTCAATTGATGCCATATAACAATTTGGCTTCATTAAGCTAATGGCAGTCCAAATGGAGTCCATTTTGAAGTGCCTATAAACAACATTTTCATTTAACTTTTTTAAATTTAGTATTAACCTGTGTGACCCATCTGGTTTGGGCCTGAGGAATGTAGGGGAAATAAACTCATCTTGTTCATGACTAGACTCAACAATAACCTCTTTGCCTAATAACTGTTGGATTTCCAAGTCAATTATTCCATTTTCTTTTTCCGAAAACTGATTAACTCTATAACTAATCTGCTGTGGCAGGGAAGTAAACTCTATATTTTCCCCTGCAACAGTACATAGCACTTCTGCATCAGAAGTAATCTTCCGCCATTCAGGCAGTTTAAGTGAAATCTGACCTGCTTTAAAGGTTTCTGTTTTCAGCTGGCAATAACTGACTAGGGCTGGCATCAACTCTGCTAAAGTGCTCACCTGTAAATTATTTAGAACAGAATTTTGTACAGTATTCACTGCCACTGGGCATTCTTTGTTTGTGAGTCTTTCTTCGACTGGAAGGGTGATTTCGGCGGGTGCTGTTTCCAGTGGCGCCTCTTGGATAAAAAATGAGGTCCTCTTCGCTGTCTTTTATCGGTACCAGTGTTAGTATTTGACTAACTGGCCGAAGAACGACCACGGCCTTTTGCTTGATTAAATCGTTCCGGGATTGTGGTTTTACTTATTTTATTCGAAGCACGGATATCGTTTAATCTAGTCTGAAGATTATCTTCAAACAGGAACGAAGTGACTGGCACATGTGATGCACATAAGCTACTGTAATCCTTGTGCAAGTTTGGTTTAATGGCGTCACGACGACGCATTGACAGCTCACAGGAAATATGGCCTAACAATGCCAAAGCATCTGTATTTAATTTCACAAGCTTGTCAACATCTGGCAATTGTTTCGCCCTCATTTGAACAAGCGTTTCCGTTGACAGGGCAAGGATGGCCCCCACTTTGGCCATTGATTTTTGGATTGACACGCTACGAAGATCATGATGCTTCGTTTTGTTATCCAGTTTGTCCCAAATTTCAGCGTTTACAGGCAGAACGGCCAACTTGTCACAGTTAGCAGGTTGAAAATATTTTTCCATTTTTTCTTTAAGTTTCGCTTCGTTTAGCTTCGATGACCAGCGTTTGTTTATTATGTCAGCAAGTTGCTGATTTATGGCAGGACCAAAGTCCTCTTCCTGGTCAAAATCTTGTGAAATTTCACTCAGCAAAGCGTCATGCTCAAGTTGAGCACATGGGACGCTTGCTTCACTTACTGTGGCCGAGTCGGCCGGGGGTTCTGTTGACTGCAGCAAATATTCGACATCGCTGCCGTCACTTTCATTTTCGTCGACTCTGTTTTGGTGTCTTTTTTGTTTTTTAGCAGGAGGTTCCCCTAAGTCCGACGTTTTACCACGATTCATTCGGTTTAACGACTGCGTCATTTCCAACATCGACGTCGACATGTTTGTCGATACTTCGTTCAAATTCTTTAAATACTTCGGCTCTTTTTCTCTATCTTCAAGCGGTGATTCATCTTCGTCATCGTTCTCGCCAAGTAGATGCTGTTCTTCTGCCTCAGACGGCAGGTCTTCACCCATTTCTGAATGTTTTTTTCACCATCTTTACGACACACAACTGATCATTCGAGAAACTATGCGGGCAACTGAACGTTCGATCTGCGTGTGCATATCTCACATGACTCCTTAGTGACGTAGTCCAATGACGAAATAGAATTACTTTTAAGCCTTTAAATTTTGTGCCCAAGCCATTTTTAATGTGTTTCACAATACGCACACACCTGGGTTTGAAACATTTAAATTTCAGAATATTTTCATTTATTCTGCACCGTAAGTACCCAAGCAATGTACATTAATAAAAAACTTCATACTTCAAGCCGCTTCGCGAGGTTGAGAGCCGTTTCAAAATTGTCTATTTTTTTATACACCCTGTATATACATAAATACAACCCTGGTGAGAAACCTTACAGGATCCTTAAGGATCCGCAAGGATCCCTAAGGATGCAAGGATTCTGTCTTTGAAGGATCCTTAACAAAATCCTTGAGGATTTTGGAGGATCCTTGGAGGATCCTGCAAGGATGCAGGGCTCTCATCCTTGAAGGATCCTTGATAAAATCCTTAAGGTCTTTTAAAAATCCTTGCAGGATCCTGCAAGGATGCAGGGTTCTCATCCTTGAAGGATCCTTGATAAAATCCTTATGGTGTTTCAAAAATCCTTGCAGGATCCTACAAGGATGCAGAGCAACCTCAGTCCTTGAAGGATCCTTGACAAAATCCTTAAAGATTGTCAAAAATCCTTGCAGGATCCTGCAAGGATACAGGAAAGTCACTGGTATTAATACCAAATTGACCTAGAATTAGGATCCTTGAAAAAATTTTCGAGAATAATTAAAAATTGTTTAGCATTTCAACATTTGTTGTAAGTTTGATTAATGATTATCTCTTTTTAAAAAATAGAAAGATGATTTTTACTCGTACCGAAGATATCAGGAATTAGGATTTGTTCCATCGATTTATGTACACCTTTTTAAGCATGAATTTTAAACTTTTAAGTATGAGTAGCTTACTCAGTACAGCGTCCGGCGTTGAACATAATTGGGGTTTATAATATTTTTATTTGGTTTTCTCAGTTTTTGGTGAGCGGATTTGCGGAATCTTATTAACCGTTGTTTTAATCCGTGCTGTTACAAGTTTCATGGGTTGGCCACTCAATCAAATAGAAGTAATTGTTCCATAAAGATATTTAGACTCTTAACATGTCGCTGTGTCAATGAATATTTTATTATATGAAGAAATCTTGCATTCCATATTCCAAACTCGGCCGGATTACATGTTAAGCTGACAGCCACGTTGGTGTACCTTTCAAAAGAATAGATTTTAAATTCTTTTGTCCTCGTACATCAACATGGCGGCCGTGACGTCAGATGAAAACGCTCTATAGGATGTATGCACATAATTTACGTTTCATTTATCAGAGTTTTGGTACTAAAAAGGTCTAATCTTTCGGTATATCGTGAGCTGATTGAAAACAATGTAAGTTAAATACAATGACTACTGATATTCGCTCCTGAAGCCCCACCTATAATCGTCAGCTATAATCAACCATCTTCTTTTCGAGATTATCGGGAGAGAAAAAATATGCAAGCGACAATAAAGTATTTTGCAAACAATTACTACGACTACAAGTTCCACACAGTAAATTAAGAATTTTTGTTGAAAGCATAATTTTATTAAAATAGTTTCTTGAACCCCCACTGTGCCCACTCGCTAGTACTAATTATCGTCTTCATCCTTAAACTAAGTTTCATTTCAGTCATGTTCATAATTCTTTAAAACAGGACATAAATAACCTGATATATCTATTTCTGAGCACGGAACAAATGTACATCTACGTCTAATGTTTATACAACGCGTAACTTCAGTTATGTGGCTTTCGTTTACTGCCACAAATGGCTTTCCAAGCGCATTTCGCTCATTAAATGCCTTTAAGAGGTCGTCCTTTGGATCTGGTAATCCCGACATTATATTCCTTGAGCTCCGCTGAAAGCACTGTATTGCAGCAAAAGGAACACCAGCAACAACCAGATACAACAAAACTTTCCCATATTTCAGGACGTGCGATCTTTCCAACGTATACTGGATCAAGTAACTGCAACTTTTTCCTTTCCTTCTGTATGCTGTGCTGTGGTAAACCTGGTTATCTTTCTTCATACGTGAGGCCTGCATCACGGTGGATATCACGATATTGGCACCAAAACGTTGCTGTAAAGCCTCAAGGACAGGACCATGCAAATTAACGCATTTTTTCACTTCGCCAAGCAAACTAATTCCACCATCATACACTTGCGAACATGGTGATTTCTTGTGATCTGCAAGGAGTCGTGCGAAATTACATATCTCTTTGTTGTCCCCATCAACATTTAAAGTGCTGTCCTCGATAAACGCGTTTGTGTTCTGAGCGATAATCAGGTTTTTAACAATCTGGTCAGGGATACACCACGTTCCATGGAAAAGTCTTTTTAAGTGGCTGATCATAGCCTCAAACACAAATCCCGAATGTAAAATCAAGGGCCCAAAGTTCTTAACTTGGTCTGGTAGATGTTGAAGTGCATGTACAGTATACGTCAATTCGGACTTGCCGTAGAGGGATTCAACCAGCCTTCCATAATGAACCAGGAGAATCCTTGCTAAATCAACATCTTCGGACGTGACTTCATCATCGATAAGCAGCCATATCGCAGTCACAAGAATGGAGAGATGAAAAAAGAAATCTGGTGGTAATAGGGATTTCAACAATGGCAGACTTCCATGAAGAAAAAAATTTTGGATTTCCCTATCTTTCCATCTTTTGAAATCTCGAAACGATCGTAACTTTCGGTTGAAATCATGGGGGAAATTGATTTCATTCATAGCCTCTTCTAAGGGTGCAATTTGCTTCGCCAAAAAGCCATTCTTATCTTGACCGTTCAGCCAAATTGAAAGCCGTCTCACAAACTCACCCTCAAGAACTAAATGCATATAATCTAAAACAAGGCTGTCCGGTATGCGAAGTATGTTGTGGAGGGGCGACGTACCAAGCACACCAAAAAATGACCTTTTGGCTGCTTGTGCTAGCTGTGCTTGATCGATAGTATCCGAATGATTCCGTCTTTCAGGAATATCTTCGTAAACTGGATAAATCTGAACTGTACCCTTTCCTTTGGCTATTCGCTCCCCGGGATGAAGGCATATACTGCAGCCAAATTGACCGTTGAATTATTTGAAATTCAACGAAGGAGCTTTAGCGACAAGGTCTGCTATATGACCGTGAACATTTAGCAGAGTAACTTTCACCTGTTCCGTAGTTGCTCGTACGTTCACATTTAGTCCCGATTCGTTGATCTCTTGAACCTGATCGACAAAATATTTTTGAAATAATTGAAGGTCAGGCTTTTTTGTTCCACACCAAAGTCCACAGAACAAAACGTTCTTAAATGAGTAGCGAGTGGTAAGTGGCAGTTCCACCAAAATACACTGAATTGGCCATAAACTTAGAGTCTTAGACTTGACAGCGGGTGCACCATCAATATGAAACAACAGCGAAAGCAACTTTGTTGGGTCGTCACAGCCAGCTTGTTGTCGATACAAATCACCACAACAAATGTCTCTAAGCTTCCCGTCATTGTGACTATGGTCCGACTTGTACTTTTGTATAGACGTCCAATTCTCCTCTAGGATCCTTTTCAATTGAACTGCAACAGGGATAATGAAAAATAGCTCTGTTGGTTCTGTGGTAGGAATACCATTAAAATATTTACAGTCACGATTTTCACATATTCGTGTTTTGAGATGCAGCAGGTGGTTACAACCGGGGCAGAATTCATATTTTTCGAAATTCACGTCAATAGCTTTCCAGATATCTTGATCGAAGGAATAGTTTGATGTGGGAAGATTCGGATTGGGTGATATTAAATTGAAAAACTTTAAAAGGTCATGTTTTGTAGATTTTGAAAGCTTGTGTTTTTTACTAATAGCAAGAAATGTTGCTTCAAAGTTTGATCTTGTAACTGTAGATCCTTGAAATGCGGGCATTGCTGAAGCATCTGTTATAGCTCCGTCCGATGTTTCAGTGTCCGAGTCTGATTGACTTGAGTTAGGATCGGAACTGGAATCAGTATGGCAAGGTTCTGAAATATTGTTTTCACTTGACAGATTACTTAGTTCATCATTTTCGTATTGTACAAAATCTCCGTCATAATCGCTTTCGATCTCATTATTGGTTTCAAATTCTTCATTAAAAACAGTTTGTGCGTCTGCAGGTTGAACCTCGATTTCTGGACGTTGCGGCACATCAATGCGTGGTCGTTTGTATGCTGGGCGTTGCATTACATAACTTATATTATCCGTGTCCGTATCAGTGTCAGGGCTCGAAGAGTTTTCCGATCTGTCATTGTAGACTTCATGTTCTGACGAATGATCTACGAAAGAGTGTGGCGATGAATAATGCAGTATTCCGTATTCAGGCTCTTTATCCCCATTGTCATCGTAAAATTCTGATTCCAAAGCCAATTCTTCTTGCGCGGTTGATTCAGAATCGGCATCCTCATTGCTAGACTCTCTAGATAGACTCTCAAGACTGCTGTTTTCAGTCAATGACGATTGCGATGAGCTATCGGAATAAGGCGATGCCATGGAATGACAATTAGGTTGCGCCGTTTATGATCTATTCAATGACGTACTCCACGACTGTACAACATGCAAGGACCATCCATCTTTTTTACTCAGATTATTCCTTTTAAAATACCAGTTGTGACTGGGTTTCATTTCATTTTCAAAAAACAGGAAATTTGTTAATAACTACAAATATTTATATAATTGACTATTTCCTTTCGTGAGTACTCTAGACCTGTAATGGGCTTAGGCTATAGCATAAAAGACTTACATACGAACATAATTTAAATGCGTATCTTGTCTCAGTTCATATATTTCTTGTTAGCTTTTGTTAGTTTCAATAGCCAATCAAAGAGCGTATACATATTCTTAAAGATGATAATTATTATAAAGTGTATTTATAAAGTTTGAGTCATCTGAAAATTAGACTTGTTTTTGCAAGAAAGTGCAGGGGTCGGCTGTACGAAAGGTGAATAGCGCTATCCACCGAATAGTTTTATTTCAAACTTTCTAAAGATGTTCAATAACTGGTATTGTGAAAATACGCATCACAATAAAGCGGGTGCATTTTACCAATTAATTGACAGGCATGCTGTTTATGGTACAAAAACTTCAATCCATGGATTTGGCGTCAAAACCAACGGGGGGGGGGGGGTGCTAATTGGTTTTTGTTGCAGTGAAATCAGATTCCTTAATAAAAATATAATACAATGCCTAAAACTAAACGCTATTTCTTGCCAGAGTATTCATTTTTTCCAGTTTTTTTTTTGTTTTGTCCAGTTTTTGCAGATAACACAAAGTTACATTTTTGTGGGCTGAGTATGCTAAGTTCTATAAAATGCACAAGCGAGAACACAAAGTGTAAATAGATATTTCGCGCCGTGTGGCGGTATTTCTATTGACTAATCAGCTTCAAAAAGAAACATTTATCGAGCGAAAATTGCGCAGTGTATCTGTTGTGAACGTGTTAATGTACATACATATATAGAGCAAGAATATCCCTACATATTATGCAACGGCAAGGAGTGATCGATGCGCATATAAAAGAAGTCGGTCCATAAATGAGGAAATCATTTATGCTCATCGTTATTATACGGAACCTACGAACCATAATTTTTTCAGGGATATAACGCGTTCACAAGAGATTCTTCATAGAGGTGTTATATATTTATGTTGTGTAAGTTCACTAAGTTGCGTTAGATCGCTATAAGTATAGATTAGTAATAGCGCTAGAAATCTAGCGCTATTATGATCTTAGCGCATTTTTTTTTCCAAAGTGCCTCTCTGGAGGAGAGAGGACAACAGATACGCTACGCAATCTTTGCTTTGTAAATATTTCTTGTCAAAGATATTAGTCAATAAAGATACTGTCAAACGGCGTAAGATATCTGTTTATAATCTGCGTTCTCCCTGGGACCGGTGCATTTTATTGAACTTAGCATACTTAGCCCACAAAAATGCAAATTTGTGTTATCTGTAATGCTGCAAAAAAAAACTAGAAAAAATGAGTACTCTGGCGAAAAATAGCGTTTAGATATTTTTATTAAGGTATTATTTCACTGTAAGAAAACCAATTAGCAGTATTTAGCACCCCCACCCCCGTTGGTTTTCACGCCAAGTGCATGGATTCGATCAATTTTTCATGCCTTTGTTGCTTAATGGCAACTGTTTATTTCCATATGTAAAATATGCCTCACGCCATGGGCGTATTTAATTAATAATATCCTGTCGTGCAGTCGTGCTATAGCAAAAGATCTGTTGATCTATATAAAAATATATATGTATACATGCATGTATGTGCATGTGAAAGAAATGTAATAGTTTCTGATCATATCAAATCAATTTGTCTGAATAAAGCTCTTTATATATAGTACAATTGTTTTCCAACTTCAATGTTGTATATATCTAATTTCTTTTAAAAAAACATGGGAAACGGCTCTCACGCAAACTGTCAAGATATAATTATTACAAGGTGCTTGTCACATTTTTGCAGCCAAGCCAAGCACGCAAGCGACGGCTACTTTAGTTATCGATTGTGCTTGCGATACAGTGAACATCTTTTTCACGAATCAGTCTTTTTTACGGATAATTTTTTTAAAAAAATCAAATATGGCCAAGAGTGAAAGACTTCAGATGAAGCGGATTGCTGAAAATGAAGGTTTTGTCACAGGTTAGTAATATGCTATATATGTGTACTAAATTTCATGTATGTGTAGTACAATGGCATGCTTATAGTTACCACAAAATACGAATACAGCAACATAATTACTTTGTTGATATCATAATGGTTACTTCGCGTAGTTATCTTAATATAACTTGTTATATTCTCATGTTCCAATTTAGTGAAATATTTATATGTCGTGATTTACGAAAATATTGTCACTCAATAATAAACAGTAAACAGTTCACGATATTTCTGCTGCCGTCTTGCCGCATGGTTTTTCATATAGCTACTTTCACCTACATGGATTTGATAAGGCGAAAAGACATCAAAGAATATCGTGGCATATACGTCTTTAAAAGTTATTTCTATGCACTAAGCTGTATGAAATACCATATCTAAATTCGGGGTGAAAATCCACTTAACGTTCCCTTCGTTGTTATAGTCGAAATCAACAATCTATATTTACTTCTCTTCTACCATACTTTCAAAACTAATTGTTTCTGCATCTCAATTTGTCACAATGATTCCATTTTGTAAGAACAAAGTATTAATGGTACTGCATGGTTAGCTAAATCCTGACGATTTTACTCTGTGAAATAGCTTCATGTATTGTACAAGGATGGGCAACTGTCTTATGTGTACATTAACCAAATCTTTGCGCTCTTGTTATTTGATTAAAACAGCCACAACCGCAGTCATTTTCTTTCCTGACGAAACGAAATACAGCGTGGTGTCATTATCATGCATCAAAGAAGCCGACCCTAAGATAGGCAATTTTGTGTTGAAAAAGGTATAACTCGAGTATGACCATAATATCCTTTGAACCAGCAACAAAAATCTCTGTCGATTATTATAAATGGTAAATTAATCAATGTGCCATTTTTAGCGCTCTTTCTCATTCTTTTACATTATTACTTCAGGATCCGAAAG
>OY979716.1:38860317-39150317 GCA_963855995.1 Muricea muricata | reverse complement strand
GTTAGTTGCAATTCATATAGAGCATGACTGAAATGTTTGCAGATTATTGCAGCAATTTTTCAATTTCATTCATGTCCAGTCACGACTACAGAAGAAATCGCACATGAAATCGCAGTAAAAATCGCCCATGTTTTTAGAATCTTGAGTTGGGGATTCTTAAATTATGAAGTTTTTTAAGTAATTGGATTTTATAAATAAATACTCAGGGCTCCACAAACCAGCCACTGCTGAGTTGGATGTCCCTGAAGAAATATTGTTATCATCATCATCATCATCAATATAATCACATTCACATATTAAAATTTAGTTTCTGAAGTAATGCATTCATGTGCATTTAGTTTTCAAATTGTCAATCAGTATTAAAATGGAAAAGCAGGGAAAGAGGGCATGTCTCATGCACATTATCGTAGTAATTGATAGTTACGTTTGCATTTTTGATACATGAAAGCCATCTTCCCAGAAATGTTTTAACTTTCAAAATGCTCGCACGTAAAGGAATTTAAATTCAATTTTAATTTGCATCTGCGTTATGCATTGTGTATTATCAAGCTTTTTTGCCCGCAATAGTCCTTCATCAAATACCTAATATTACAAAATTCTTCGGGATAGGTGTTCCAGTAGATTTAATCAGTGTACTGTGAATAAATTGTTCTCTCCTCTCACTTGTGGTGTTTTTCGAGGATACATGTCCGTCTTTCAGGTGATATAACTATAAATCTACCAATCAATCAATGATTTTGATATCATGCAGTACTTTGCATTCCTTCAATTTCTTTGCTCTTCGTAAACAGCAATCTTGTCTATTTCATATTGTCTAGCATATTTGATAATTGATAGAATTTGTGCACATCAGTTTGAATATGGCAAAATGGATGTCACCCAAAAAGATTTCCACATGGTGGCAATTAGTTCGTTGCAAAAACCTTCTTTTTCGCCATCAGTGTGAGTAACGAATCATGGAAGCAAGCTACAATTCACCATCACACTTGCGCAATTAGAAACATTCAATCAACTGCAGAAAATAAATTTGTTCCGTGTTTGAAGATCGCTTTCATTATCAAAGCCGAAAAACAAATGCAAACAGTGTTGAATATTCTTGTAAGACATTTCAAAACTTAGTCCTATTGCTCATAAGGCTGCATCAAAGAGGAATCACCAAGACATACTCATGAAAAACTTTATAGTTACAAATTTAAGTCCCTGCATGAAGAGCCAAGAGCTCGAACTGTTGGACCTGTCGCAGATGGCTCGATCACTCCATATATCATGGCTGCAATAAATTCCCAAAAATTATGTAGCAGAGTTGCATATTCCACATTAAATACGTAGTGGCTTTTGAAGAGCATATCCAGTGCTTTGACAATGTCTTGTCCACAAGGAATGGCAATTCGATCCACAACAATAAAATAATGCTCCGGATTCTGGATATTTCCCATAGATAACAAAAATGGTTGAGTGTATCTCCCATATTTAGCTTTCACCACTTCTTCCACGTCCGTCCCACTCTATGAAGAAAATACATTAGACAAGGAACAAATAAAGAGGAGTGAAGCAGAAAAGCAAGCCAAATGGTAATTCTAACAAATAAAAACTATTGTTAATGGGTGATGCTGAACACACTCGAAGGCAAAAAAGACCTGTTAAAACTTAACTAAAGCTAATTTCATGTCAAACAAAAAAAAAAGACTGATTTGTCTCACCAGAACATTTTGCAATAAATATGCAATAGCTCCTTCTCTTGAAACGGCAATGACCGTTTTTCCTTTCTTCCCATTGCTTGACCTGTGCAGCATATATGCTAACACATACAATGCACAAATATTGCCTATGCAAACAAATTAATACAACATTTGTTCAAGGGGAAAAGTCAGCCTGATTCTTGAAAAGTAACTGACTGTTCTTAGTATTTTTGATAATTTGTTGAACTGCAGGGTTCTCTTGCTTTCCCAACATAATGATTCTTTCCTTAAAATAAGTCCCCCATTTTGTAGAGAAGTTGTTGCATTCATCAGGATACAACGTTTCAAACTCAACGTTAACCTTTGGCATGTACCCTCGTGCATGGGGCACTGTTCAAGATGGCAGTCACTTTTCTGCACCTGAAAAATTTGACCATATTTTGCTATTTTTGAATTAAATTTAATGTTTATACTTTGTTCTTTGTTGTTTGTAACTTGTATTTCTACCATGTCTACCGAACCATTACTGTGGAACAGCTAAAAGCAATATTGGATGAGAAATTAGCGCCTCTGAAACTGAATGTATGTGATCTACAAAAAAAGCTGGGGGAAGCTATGAAATTCCTCGATCTGGCAATCGCCAGATCTACTTCTGATCCAACCAGCATGTTTGATAAGTTTTACCCCGAAATATCTGAAACAGTTGACAGACACATTCCTATTAAACAATTGTCTAGAAAAGAATTACAATTTCGATCAAAAGCATGGATAACACCAGCACTAAAAGTATCTATTCATATTAAGAATAAAATATATGAAAAATTCTTAAAGACAAATTCTTTGTATTATCATTCCAAATTTAGATATTATCGAAATAGAATAAATCACCTTTTAAAGGTATCTAAAAGCCAGTATTTTAAGGGACTGTTCATTAATTATGGCCAAGGGGGGGGAGGCTGGTGTTCAAAGTAAGGGGGTACAAATATCAAAATCAGAAAAAAACAGGGGTATATTTTTTAAGACGATGAAAAATGGGGGGTACACTTTTTGCTCACTTATAACAATTATATGTTGCTATTCAAAGTTAATACTGTACCAAAGCTGGATAATTTCTAGAATTTAATATCAAACAATTATATTTAATAAAACTGGAACAACAAATGACGCGCAGTGGTATATTTTAATAGCAACATTAACAATATTAATAGCTACTCACAAGATTCTCGAACCTAGACCCCTATGCTGTCAAAATGGCGGAATCTCTGGCTACAAATATAGATTATGATAAGCTTGCAGCGGCAATTATTAGGGCACAAGAAAATCAGAAAAGCAACAAAACAACTGCAAGCAAAGGTAAGATTATTATAATACTGAATATTTTCATAGTTGTATTTTTTAAAAATAGAAATGCATATTTATATACATGAGACAAACAAGCAAATGTGAAACAAACTTGACAAACAAACAGCAACCAATTTTTATATCAATGGAGACCTGGCAGTGAACGGACAATATTGTAAAAATCAGTGCACATAATTTGTGGACATGCTTGCGTAAAAACTTCCGCACATGAGTTGTTCTATTGTTGGGGTTTGTATATGTTTTATTAAAGTTGCTTGCATATTTATACTGTAGACTATTTCAAAACAGGTTGGCTAGCCTATGCATTAATATATTGCTGGAAGAATTGGTGACAAGCAAATTGTATTGAATTTAACTCAATCCTTCCATACTTTAAGTTTAAGCCTTAAAGAAGATTTTATTTAAATTTAGCATGTGCATTCAATTCCACAGTATTGTCTATTGATGGTACGCTGGTGGTAAGATTTTAGCCAGAAACAGTTTGGAACATCTGTGTGTGTTATAAAAAAGTTATAGCAGATACTTTATAATTAGCTGTGATATTTAAAGAAGTAATAATACAAATGAATATCTCTCATCCTTTCAGACATAGTCATAGAGAAAATTTGTTTGCCAAGTATTGATTCTGCATACAGTGAATGTGATAAGAATGACAATCGGAAAGACACTGAGATTGGGTATCTACCTCATAGTACACATGCAGATGCATTGTTTTCTAATGATCTACTGAAGGAATTTTATTCAAGTTCCAGGAAGAACTTCAGTGACAAAAGGCAGTTTAGACAGGCATTTATCAAAGAGAAAGTCAGACAATGGGAATTAAGGAAAAAGATAGTCAAAATAGAAAAATCGTATAATTTTTTAAGCTCCAGCAATGCAGCAGCAATTGGAAATAGGCTTCAATCAAATTATGTACCAAAACCAAATGATGCTACCGTTTTATTTGAAGTTGGGAAACGACTAGCCAAACTAAGCAGTGACACCAAGGACATGATAAACGCAATAAATGAAGATGACCAGTCATTGTTTGACAAACAAGGGAGGCATTTGAAGACTTCACAAAGTCAATTCAGGCATGAAAAAAACTTGGTATTTTGCAAAGAGCTGTCAGCTCTTAATGCCAGTATTGCTAAATTGGAAGAAGATTGCAAGAAAACAGCTCCTCTTTTTAGGCCAGTTACTGGTGATCCTAATCGGGATACGAACAGTGCTCTCAAGAGAAAAAAACTCAAAAACTCAAAAAAAAAATAAGAAGAGGGTGGAAGATAGATTTAAGCATAATGTTGAAAAGTTATTTGTTCAAATTTGCGGCGAAGATATTCGTAGTTTATATGCTTCTCGGGGCCTTATTCCTGATTATGAAATTACAGTTGACAGGGAAAAGTACCTTGATATTACAAAATCAAAACTTAAGCATTTTGTCCACATTTTGCAATATTTTGATCATAATGCTAGATGCACTCTGGTAGACCTTGTTCCAGATGAACTTGGAAAGGACCTTCTCAGTTTAATGGACCAGGAACTTACGTCTCCTTCAAGTTCATCAGATGACAACGAAGATGATGATGATGTTCAAGATGATAAAGACAAAATTGTTTCTTCTTAAATATTTTAATGGACAGTTGCATACAAAAATACCTGTAAAATACATAAATTCTTTTATTTTTATGATAAAGTACTTATATTGTTCAACAGTGGTAATTTTCAGACTATGAATTGTGTACACTTTGGTGCTGAGTTACGTTCATGTTCATATTATGTTCATACTTATTTACTGTACATTTACTTAATATAAATGAGTTACAAAAGTTGGCTTTCTAAGATCAGTTGGCTACATTAGCAGTGTCACATAAAACGGTGAGCAAAACAGCTAGTTTGCCTTGCAGAAAGGACATATGTATGGAATGTCATTATCTACATATTCCTTGCATGCATTATTTTCCATCCCAACACATTGTCCATGATACCATTCATTGCAAACATCACAACATATCATGAAGCGTCCATCATCTGGTCCTCTGCAAATACAATATGTACTTTCATCATCATTACTAGTCTAAAACTTGTCTGAAATATCTGACCCTAATTCCAAGAGAACGACCGCGTCTTCCTCTTCGTCGTCTTCATTAGGCTTTCTTGACAATTTTCCTCAAGATTAGCTAGCTCTTTAAACACTCATGCCAATATGGGCATCCTCAAGTGCTACCTTATCATGTTTCTTTAGCTTCATTTTAGTAAGTTTGTGTTTTGTAATGTACCTGTCCAACTCAAAAACTTTCACCCCTTTAATTTGTCTCGTCTCATAGAGCTGTTTCCAGTTGTAGTCCTCGTATGACTTTTCATTCCTCTCTTTTTTCTTTTCTGATTGTTGTTTTTCACGCTTTCACTTCAGCAGATCAAGGTGTTTTAAATGAAGTACGAAGCTACGCACGAGAACTTCATCCACAATATATTTTTCACTGCATTCGTGAATCTTTACTTCATCGCTCAAGGATATCTCCCCATTGCAGTACAATTTACGTAGTTGAGCTCGTGGTTGGAAATCGTCAATTTCCCGTGCTGATCAACAATGGGCATACTTTTCACAGGCATGTAGTGGTATCCTGCCTTGCTGTAATCAGGGTACGGTCTTGGTACATAATTTGTTGCTGGGCCACTCCATTCCAAAAAAACCTTGCAACACCCCTCGTCTAGTTTCTGACAAGAGCCTTTGAGGAATTCGATATAAAGCTCACCCTTCCGGCAGTGGTTTTTGTAAAAATTGTCAATCATTGAATAATAACCATGACCAGGAAGTTTCTTCTTTGCCGACTCTGAGCTTGCAGAAATATAAGCACTCATGTACTCTTGATCAGAATAAAACTGTTCGTAATCCTTGGGAGTCACCTGGCAGAAAATAAAACCATGTGGTGCAGGTTCTCCGTCAACTCTCTCAGCCAATTCCGAAGCCACTCGCCATGCATTTTTTTCCATCCTTTCCTTTTCTAGCCTTTCATAATCTTGAAGTGTCAACGCTTCTATTTGTGTGATACTCCCAGTTCAAGGTTTCCCCTGTAACTAATGCATCACCTCTCGCTGAATTTGTCCTTTCGGCTTCGTTTTGGCCACTATCCCTACAGGCTCTATGGACGCAGACGATCTTGTCCAGTTTATGTATTAAGATCTTTTCTACCATTCTCTACTGGACTTCGTGGTTACTGCAGCCAACACCAGGTCCAGCGTCTGTGAGTTCTAATACCCTAGGCTTCACTTCAGGCAAAGAAAAACTAGATAGGAGATCTAGGACCTGTTGGCAAACTTTCTGTAGCTTAGTGTATTCTTTCCATAGCACTGAACCTGAACAGTCACTGCTCCTTACGTCTTGCATCAATGGTACAACCACCTTTACGAGGGATTTCAATTTTGGCCTTTATCCTCAAACAGTATCCACGAAATGCAATTGATAAATCTGAACCTTCTATTTCGTAGAGATCAGGACGAATTTCTTGTAGTGCCATGTCTTTGCTAGCCCAAACGCTACCCGAACTTCCAACGAAAGCTTTCGGTCTCATGAAAACAAAACTGTTGTCCTCAGACATCACAAAGGATTCCTTTTCATTATATTCGGTGAGTGGAGGGAGTGGTGTAAACTTGTTGATTTACCCAATCATACTTTGGTAACTTTCTAGCAGCGTTTGAATCGGTTGGTTGGTAAATGCCCGATTTCTTTACATCTCTAAGACTAACTGACGTCCCAGGGCGAACATAAGCCTTATCATCAATACTTTTGATGAAAACTTTCTGTCTTTCGATTTATAACAGAAATTAAAAATTGCGTTTTTAACATGCGCTCGCTGGTGATGGGTAAGTTCCTTCTGTTTACCTTCGATTTTCCGGGGCTTTTTACAGCGAAATAATGATCGACCTTTGTGCCATTTTGCTTGAATGCTTCTTGCTCTCTTTGCTTTCCCACGTGCTAGAATGGTTGATATACTCTGCAAAGGTCGCAGACCTTTCTCTGCTCGACGATGATTTACGATCTTTAACATATCACGTGCTTTTACTCTATGATTCATAAATAAAACTGTATCGTGACGTCTTCCGTGAGCAGTAGACATTTCTTCAATACATGTCAAAAGGTATCCTTTCTCGTCATCATTCATTTCTGTTGGTCTGCCTGCCCCTAGTTTTCGCTGTTTCACACGATGCTCATGTAGCAACGAATCTGCGACTCTTTTTGCTGCACGTTTGACTTTGTTTTCTGATGCCTTGTCTTCCCTGTTAATAAGTTTATTTACCTTGTCTTTTCTTTCCTGAAGCTGCTCAATACTTTCCTCTAAATCTGACACATGTTTTGTTGGCCACGTTTCTTGATAAGAATTTCTTCTTTCTCTTTGATTTCTGCAGCAATTCTACCAGCTTTGTCCTTAAGCCTTGAGTTTACGATTTCCTCTCTAGCAATCGCAGCTTGCTTGCACTCTTTGGCTATGTCTGTGACCTGTTGAATTTTCCGCCGCGCAGATGTTGGATCAATTCCGAGGAATTTTGTACTCTTGCTTCGAGAGCCAACAACACTTCGTCGTGACACAATTCTTGCATGGATTTCCGTACAAATGTGTCTACCTTGGAGATATTTCTCAACATTGTTCTTTTTTCAGCCTACGTTGTCGCTATTTCCATATTTATTTCTTTGTTTTGAAAATGAATTATTAATATGAAAACTTGTTTTGAAATGTTAATATTTTCTGTGCACGCGTGTGGACTGGGACTAAACAAATTTGTCTGGGGTGGGGTGGGGGGTATACTTTTAAAATGATTTTTTTTGGGGGGGGGGGGTAAAATTTTTAAAACAAGAATTTTTGGGGGGTACATTTCTTGATAAACTTTCCAAAAAAATAAACACCAGCCCCCCCCCCCCCCCCCTTGGCCATAATTAATGAACAGTCCCTAACAAATATTTTTTAAATAACATTAAGGATAGTAAAAGAGTTTGCAATGGTATCAAGCAGGTAATTCATTTCAAACCAAAAACCAGTCATAAAGCTGTCAAAATTATTGATGAAAATATTGAATGACAGATCCAAATATGCTTTTAACAACTATTTTGCTAGTGTAGGTAATAACCTAGCTAACGAAATACCAAATCTTGGCAAATCACCTTTAGATTACTAAAAGTCTTCTTCCCCTGATAGCTTTTTTATATCGCCAATTACTTCAGCAGAAATTGAAATAGAAATTTCCAAGCTAAAAACTGGCAAGGCTACTCCTTTTAGTATTCCTATATCTGTTTTGAAAATTCTCAAAACAGTAATAGCTAAACCATTAGAAACTTTTCACTGGTTGCCCTATCAACCACCTGATCAAAAGCTATTTCTAAAGGAGGAACTAACGTTAAATTATCAACCATATAGTTAGTTTGCTGTCTAGGTGTTTCAATGCCTAAGTAAGGGTTTTCAAAAGATGAAAATTTAATGCAGTATGTTGTGTTTCAGTGCTCCTAGAGTATCCTGAAACATTACTTTTGAAGCACGCATAACATTTTGAATAGCCGAGAAAGGAACCGCTGCTGAGGATTTTAATCTCATGATCATAATAAAGGCTAGTTTTTTCAGAGTAGCAACACTAAATGTTTCCATATAATTATATTCGTCTTTGTCAACGTGACCATCATCTGAGCTGTTGCTGTTATCCGTTTCCATAAAATCGTTGACGTTTAGAGGATGTTTTTCAACACCGTGATGTTCTTGTTGTACGTTTTGCTGGTTCAAATGTTCATGTCTTATGTGATTTTAAAACGAGTTCATTAAATTGAATGTTCTTTGGCAACCATTTTGCAAACAGACAAGTTGTTCATTTGGGCCTGTTGTTGTGTGACATGCACGTAAATGAAGAGCCAGTGCTCTAGTTTCCCCTTGCTGCATGAATTGTTTTTTCCACATTTAAAACATGTAACATCCATGATGATGCATAGTTTCAATAGGTGCCTGATTACATTCCTAATAATATACAAGGAAATGTTTCTGGGCTGTGATTGGTTGATTTGAGTGCAGTTAATCCCAAACATCACCCAGAACAGTGCAAAAATCTGTAACAACAGTGCAAAAATCTGTAACAACAGTGCAAAAATCTGTAACAGTGCAAAAATCTGTAATAAGCTCTTTGAGCGATGGGATTTACTCGCTGAAAAACCAAAAATATGGCGGCCGAATTTTCACGTTTGCTTAAAGATTTCGTCGAAATTTCAACACAACTTGGGATTCTTCTCTGACAATTATGATCACAAAACAAACTCTAAAGTATGCTGGAACTTTGTACATAAAACTTTTTGCCATGGCTTTTGTAAACATGAATTTTTTAAGCGAAGAAATTCGAGAATGAGTGCACTTGCATAATGCGAAGTTGTAGGTACAAAATGTTTGTTTGGACATTTCCTTTTTATATTATTAATAAGTAATAGTATAATTTCTCGTGCAATTACGGAAAACAAGCACTCGTGAGTTTTTAAAAACCGCAAATAGCACTCGTCCTTCACTCGTGCTTGTTTATCCGTAATTGCACTCGAAATTATACTATTACCTATACTTAAATTAAGTGGTGCAAGTATTATACAATCAGTTTGGGAAGAAAGTACTTTCTATTTAACAATTACACTGCAAACTCGTGATTTTTACGAGTTGATCATTGTAGTTGATAAGGGCAACGCCCAAACCAACTATATCATAGAAATCTAAAGCAAGTAATGTAATTGTTTCAGAGCAATCACACATTAAAATTTGACATCTATGAATATGGCTATTATATACAATATTTCCAAACCATCTTTTTAAATGGCCCAGAAAAATGGTGTTTCTATTTCTATGTATTGATGAATTAATAGGGAACAGAGTATAGCCAATTAAACACAGCATTTGCAAAAGTATACTATCGTATGATTGTACGAATAAATAGATGATTAATTTAAATGTGTCTAGTTGTAAATTGGTATTCTATCGTGATAATTGTGTGGAGGTAATGATTGACAATAACTGTTACACAAAACAGAGAGCAGTTCGAAATCTTGTTTATCGTCTAGGTGGTGAGGCGAGTTGATCCTTCGACACATTTGCAGCTTATTACCTAGCAACAGTGTGATGAATGTTGTGCTGCCAGTATCTGTTGATAGCTGTTAGCAACAACAAGGCTGAACAGAATTGTTCGGTATTGATAACAATCACAAAAATCGATTATGTAGGCATTACTACATTCTTCAACCCTGTTTTGAAAAGCATTAAACATGTTGATAATTTTTTGTGGTGTATAGGAGTCACGTATAAGGAACTAATCTTTTGTTAGTAGGGGCTGGTGAAAATGGACAGAGGGTCAAACCTTTTTGTGCACCTGGTCAGCTACAATCAGATTTTTTAGCAGTTTGCAAGACTTTTTTCCTTTGACAAATTAAGTAGCAAAGCTTCCTCATTAAAGAGTAAAATTGTCTGGCATTAGTCAAGTAAAGAAATTTAGTAGAGCACAAAGACTTAGTAGGGTGGCAATGTGCCAGACAACCTGGTTTATTTTTTTACTCAGTCTAACACCAAATGATTTTACTCTTCAGGGGGTTGAGTGACATCATTCAAGGGTCAATGACAGTTTTACACTAATTGCCTGTACTTAATAGGTAAACACATTTATATTATTTTCTAGGTTCTATTGGAAACTGGTGTAATAAGGAGCTCTTCAGTGAAGCAAATTCATTCTAGTGAATTGCTAGCACTGGACAATGCTTCTTCAACAATGGCTCCTGTTGGTTCAGGAACCTATGGTGATTGTATTTTAAAAAAGTTTGAGAGATTTGGGATAATAGTTCTTGAAAAAAAAGTCCCAACTTCAGATTTAACAGCTGTTATGAACGAGGCACAATGCACTAACCCATCCATCAATTCCTCATTTGTTAGGAGTCCAAATTGATAAAAAACCTTACTCTTTGATAATGCAATTTCTGGGTGAGGGTATGGAATCTGTAACTGTTCATAAACTCTTGCATGAAGACATGGGAAAACATCTGTCACTATCAAAAAATGAGTGGATTTCCATATTGCATGATATTGCCCAATCTCTTTTCCATGTCCATCAGAAAGGTTTCTTGCACTGTGATGTGAAGTCAAACAATGTTCTTGTCTCTGGGAAGAAGGGTTATTTAATAGATTTTGGTAAGGCTTGTTTGATTACCAGACCAACAGCTTGAAAGTACACATCATTTTACAACCACATTGCCTCAGAAGTTTTGTGAGTGCGTCCAGTGAGTACACCCAGCTTCATATTTTCACTCGGGGTTATTATATGTAGTGTTGGAAAAGCATTGCAATAGGTCTCTCTGAAACCCTTGGGAAAGCAGTGTAAAGACACAAAGCCGACATCCAGACCATCCATGCCAGAAGTGTTGCAAATTCTGGAGAGGAGCTTGCAGTTATGACTTATGATTCTCCTATATTAAATGTAAATATAAACACCATAGCAGAAACCTTCGCAGTATCAAATGTATAGATAAAAAAATACTTAAATTCATACTTTGCGTCTTTAGGCAAGAGGCTGTCAAGACTTAGTGTCTTTTGGCAGCTAGTGGAAACTGTTATGCAGTATGAAATGTATATTAACTAAACAAATAATTACCGAGTTTCATACTGTGTTTGGTGAAAACTTATGTTGTCAAGACTTCGCGTCTTTAGGCAACAGGCTGTCAAGACTTCGTGTCTTTTGGCAGCTAGTGGAAACTGTTATGCAGTATGAAATGTATATTATATATTTATACCTAAAACTGATAATTACTAGTTTCATATATACTGTGTTTGGTGAAAACTTATGCATATGTTGTCAAGACTTAAGGCAATAGGCTGTCAAGACTCAGTGTCTTTTGGCTGCTAGTGAAAACTATATTATTTTAACTAAAATAAATACTGTGTGTGGTCAGTGTTGTCAAGACCTGACATATATCACATATTTAGGCTACATGTTTTGGAATGTAGTAAAACTTGTAATGTGAAATGTATAACCAAAATAGATAACAAATGGATTTTATAACCTATTTGACAGAGACTCGTAAAATACAAAAAATGGCACAATGGCAAACTCCATATTAACAAACAAATATAGTTAAAAATCCTCGACTGTAAAGTTGTAAAAATCCTTGTTTTATAACTTTGGCAAAATCATAAAGCCAAAACCTAATGCCTTGGTAGGCTGTAAAAACGCCTTCCCTCAGGCATATCTTGTGAGTGTGTTCAGTGTGTAGCAGCATTGTTTTTAGTAATTAATAGTTTTATTACATTCATTTTGAAATCAATGGTATTTCCAGCATTCTGATTGGTCAAAAATAGTGCGATTAATCCCCAAATCGCATCATTTTGGGTGCGATTAAAGAATTGCTCATTAATTGCATCTTTTTTGGTCCCAATTGCATATGGCTGCTGAGTCTAGCCAACAAAACAAATCAAACTGCATGCATTCAATTTAACAAATAAATTTTAAAAACATCTGATCACAGTGACAAAAGAGCAAAATATACAAATTTCATGTCACCTATACTATTTTCTCAGGCAGTCAAAGGCTAGTACACAAGCACTGAAAAACAGATAAAACACTAGCTAAGTTGCTAAACAAATCAAACAATGCTACACATTACAGAAATAAAACCTTTGTGAATAACATTGAATTACTAGTACAAGCTCAAAATGCAATATGGCAGTGACAAGTAAGTCCAGATAAATTTAATATGTTTTAGCTCAAAAATCTGTTGTTGAATCCTGTTAAATCGTGAATGAAGCTGATAGAATGTTTAAACTAACCTTGCTATTCCTTTGGCCAAGATTTTATGCACAAACAAGTTCATTATCTTCTCCATTTGTTAAATACCTGTACAAATATGTCCTTCGATTTTGTTCGCTTGTTGCTATGCTACCGCGCCGAAGAAGAACCGGAAGGAAGGCGGGAGGTGTGTCTTGTTTTAGATTTCAAAATGAATGTAATAAAGTGGAAATTGCACTTTGTGTCGTGCAATTTTGGTCTGAAATCAAACTTGTGATTACAAATCGCACTCCCGGTTCGCGGTCGTGCGATTTTGTAATCACGCGTTTGATTTCAGACCAAATTGCACTCCACTCAGTGCAATTACCATTATTAATACACCTAGCTAGAAAACTATGATCATGTTAAACCAGCGATAAACAATGGGGAAAATATGGCTATTTGGTAAAAAATTCTAAAATTTTTACATTACAAGTATCAGAATTCGCAAAATTATTCCTTATTAAGCAAGAAAGCTTTTAAAGTGGAGGTCAAGTCCGTTCTGCGCATATTTTCTGTGCATATCAAATTCCACAAAGGACGCCGTACGTTGAGGAATGTTAATTTAATTAGGCATGAATAATAATTCGCGTTGTATTTCAAGATGGCCGATGAGAGGAGCGCGTTTGTTAGTTCCTCATCGGCTTCATCACTGCCTTTAGAAGTCGCGCGACTTGCTTCTGACGAGGATGTAACTGCCAGGACAAAACAGCAACGTTCACAAAGGGAAGCTACAAGAATATATTTAGGTGACCAACACACAAGATGGTGTGATTTGTTGCAAGAGTTGTCGCTAAAATCAGACAAAGAACTTGCGGCAATATTGCTTGATGAATATATGGCGCGCAAAGAGCGGCATTTCAGGTAATTACAACGATTCACTACAGTTTAGTTTTCTTATTATGTTATTAATGTATTATGGGTCTATATAAAGTCTTTAAAATATTTTTTGTAGCGAAATATCTGTTCAAACTGAGGGACCGATAGAGCCGGAAAGTCTTCCAGGTGGCGACCAGGGAAGCGAGGTTCAAAGCCAGCAAGTCGCAATTCGATCCTCCAGCATGTGTGCGTCGCCTGTAACACCCACACGTGCTGAACCGCTCAGTAAGTTTTAATCAACGTGAAACTATAAAAAGTTAATAGTAAATGTAGTATTCTGTAGCTTTACGTTTTCTTTGTTGCAGTTGTTACTTCAACGCCAGTCCAAGGACATAAACGTAGACGTTTAGAGATGTTATCCAGCCCTTTGTCCCAAAGTTCAAGGTATTACATTCTATTTGCATGTTGAGGGTTTTGAGCCACACAATTAACTTGTTAAACCCGAGGTTGCATCTGGAACACCATGTTTATGGTAAATACATTGTGTTTTTGCAATGCATTCAGAGCTGTCTAATTAATACAACAGGTTGTTAGGCCATACTGGTAATATAATTTAAAAGTTACACCCAGTATACAAGTAGGCAAGTCCTCAGAAGTGTGCTATATATAGTTTCAGTGTTAGGTAACTGCTAATTAACTAGCTATAATAATGATATCTATAAAACAAATAATAGTATATGAATTATGAATGAATATGAATCTATTTTTGTAGACTTCAAGTGAACACCAACTTAGAAGAAACAATGGATGCAAGTGAATCTGAACCCAGTGATGATGAGCAACCCAATGTTTCCTTTGATACTCCTATGTAAGTACATTGTTTTCCCCTTTTAACTGTCTTTTAAAATATTGCCATTTTCAAACTTTATCCAAACTCTACCTATTTATTTATGATATAGAGAACATGATGATATAGAAAACATGTCACTAGAAGAAGAAATTTACAACACCCAAATTGATGGTCATGATGGTGATGATGATGATACAGAAACTGCTAGTGGAGAGACTGGTGATTCAGAGCATTGCAAAAGTGAAGTGGTGCGCATTCAACCAGCAGATATATCTGATCTTGAATTCTGCCTTGTTTCCACAGATACAATCCTCAATCTTCTAATTGAATTACATGGTCCAGTTTGTAAACGGACAGGGTGTAATCGCCAACTTGAGTTTAGCAGCAGTTTTGTTGGCACTTGCCTCGTTGTTCATTGGTCCTGCAATGCTGGCCACTTTGGGGGACGGTGGGCTGCACAGCCTACATGCGAAGGAATTCGGGCAGGAAATCTTATCTTAGCATCAGCTATACCATTATCTGGTAATTCCTTCACAAAGATTGGGTTTCTATGCAAGGTTATGAAACTGCATTATTTTTCTAAGAACTTGTACAATCAATATCAAAGTCTTTATATCGCACCTGCAGTGAATGATTATTGGGAAAGTTTACAAAGTCAGGCATGGAAAGAGCGTGAAGGAAAAGAGGTTGTATTAAGTTCTGATGGAAGGAATGACTCTCCAGGTCATTGTGCTCAATATTGTACTTACACCTTTGCTGACATGAGGGAAAAGTGCATATTGAGCATAAATATTGTTGATGTTAGAGAAATCGAGGGGAGAAAAAGTCCAAATATGGAGAGGGTTGGCTTTGAACGGGGACTGGATAAGTTGATAGGATCAAAGATGGACATCACAGAGGTTGTTACTGATGGCCACTTAGAAATTGGTGCTTTAATGAGTGAGTAATAATTGTTAATATTTTTAACATATCGTCTATATTTCTTCAACATGGCGATTTTAATGATGTTGTATTAATGTGATGTTTCTACTGCATGTGTTTTTTAGAAAATGCACCAAAGTACACACATATTTTGCACCAACGTGATATTTGGCATGGTGCAAAAACTGTCACAAAGAAAGTGATAAATGTATGTATAGCATGTGATACAGTAATTTATATGTAAAATTTAAATGGCAGGAAAGTGTACCTGCATTATACATTTGTTACTATACCTAGGCTGCAAATGAAAAAGGAAATGAAGACTTGTCTCTTTGGATCGCCTCAATTAGGAATCATTTCTGGTATTGCAGCCGACGTTGTTGTGGTAGTGTATCAGATTTTAAGGTATATGTGAAATAGCATTGCTTTAAGTCTGAAATTTGCAGTATCCTTATCAGGTTAACATCTGCATAACAGAAGTAATGGTTGGTTTTGCTAACAAAGTGGCATTGTCAAACCAGTCCCCATTTTTCATAAATATGTTGAATTTTAAGGTTGTAACATATGACTAATTGCATCCTCGTCTAATATTGTTCATCATAATTATGTTATTGTAGGACTTGTGGGTTAGCTTGCTCCACCACATTGTAGATGAACATGAATGGGTTTTAAGTGATGGTAAAAGTGATGGAAAATGTGATCATGGTGTCCTAGATGACAATGAGAGAAACAAACCTTGGTTGGTGAAAGATTCAAAGCCTCATAAGACATTAAGAAACATTATTCTTAATAAACGTTTTCTTAATGAGGTACATTATTACACAAGCTTCAGGTTGGTTAAAAATGGTGTAAGAAACCCTGTTTGTAATAGTTGACCTTCATATATACATATATTATATATATATTTGTCAGTTGTCTGAAGATTGCCTGCTATGGCATGAAACTCTGAGTAACAACTAATTGAAACTTTATTTTTGTAAATTGTTAATATATATATATATATATATATATATATATATATATATATATATATATATATATATATATATATATATATATATATATATATATATATATATATATATATATATATATATATATATATATATATATATATATATATATATATATATATATATATATATATATATATATATATATATATATATATATATATACTGTCTTGTCAATTTGTGAGCTAATGAATTATTAATTTTATTTCACTAGGCACACAGGATTTCTCGAGTCCTTTCACAACCATCTGCTGATGTACTGCCCGAAACGTCTGTCTTACACGTAAGTTGACTGTAGTATGTATGTAATATGATAGGGTTGCAGATGATTGACCAAATAGATTGACCAGTGTGATGATAGGATTTAAGGTGAATATGTTCTGCCTGTTATGTGCATGTGCATTGTATTTAACAATATACATACATATAATAACCAAATTAGCAATTTTTCAGCTTAGCTCTTTACAAGTGGCTGAAACAGGAACATGATTTCTTGATATTTTAGACTTGTTGGTTATAAAATGCGAAATCAACTCGCAGCCATTGACTTCAACCAACACAGGAATCGCAAGATTGCTACGTCAGCAGATGGAAAACCAAGGTGGGGTAAATAGGACGCCTGACACTTGTGTTAAATGCAGTTTGCATATGTATGAATACAATTGTGCATAAGTCACCTGCTTAAAATGTTTACATAAAGTCCACTGAATGAACAAGAAATACAATTATAATTTTTTAGCTATCGCCGCCACTACAGTAAAAGAACTAAAGTCTGGAGTGCAGTTCCAGTTTTGGAACCGAAAAAATACTCCTACATTCCAGAATTGATCATGAATGTGTTTAAAAAAAGAAAGATGACGCCTGGCCATGTAACACAGAAGTTACAACTTGCAGCTGATGATCCACGGAGAATTGCCCCAAATATTGCACTACAACCAAAGTCATCATTGGAAGAGCTCTTAGCAGGACATAAGTCAAGGTTTACAGATTCCTAACTAATATTTTGGAAAAAATGCTCTTGTGAATGCATGTCTTACTGATGTATAAAATGCCCATGTGCAGTAGTATTTCTAATTCTATTGCAAATATAGTATTTCTAATTCTAATTAGGTTTGTAACTTATTCAAATTACAAAGGGCCAAAGTAAACTGCTGATGGATAAACTCTAGGGGATGGTTGTATAAAACTCTTAACCACATTTTGGGTAGTTAAGTCACGGTTATAAGTCTAAAATACACACTTTTGATTAGCTAACTCTTTCACTAACTGTGGTTAAAATGCTAACCCTAAACCCTTACCCTAACCCTAACTACCTTTTTATACAACTGCCCTGATACTCAAAGTGAAATTTCTTTATAAATAGTATATACAGTATTGTCTTTAAATTAATATCTACAATAATTAAAACTTTTTAATGGAAAAGATAACTGCACAATATATTTCACTGATAACATTATATTGTCACTTGCAATTGTCAAATAATTGTTTTCCATTGTTTTATATAAATAAAGGTTGTTTTGACTGAGTGTAATAGGATCTTCTTATTTGAATGTTGCATATGACAATTAGCATAGAGGTATCAATATAGATTTACAGTATTGTATATATACTACATAATTATATGTAAGTTTAATAATAAAATACCATCTGAGTACTCTATTTTTTCAGGGGGATAGTGCTATCCACCAAATTATGATTTTTGTCAACTGTTGCAGATAGGCATTAAAAAATAATGATGCCATGACTAATAAATGCTGAAGATTAAAATGGGTTTTAGTGCTTACCGAATCTGTCCAGAAAGTCGAGAAAATCACTATCTGGTGGATAGTGCTATTTACCTTTGGTATACACCTACCCCTAATATACATGTAATTTGTTTAGTATTCCAGGGCATATTGTCTGTTCTTTGGTAAACTTTCAGAATTCTGTATGACCTTCAGCACTCAGAGAGATCTATTGTGCCCATGTAAATAGCCTTATAATATCATGCAAACTAATTATACAAGCAAGTATATACAATAGATACCTGAATAAAATGATTTTGTAAATATATAATATGTAATTTTAATAACCCCAATGAAACATTCCACAACCAAAACAAAATACTATGTAATATCAAGTCCACGACCTCGCTCACCACTCCTTCTATGACTCCTTCCACGTCTAAGTATTCCACGACCTCTAGCACTCGGCCTGCCATGGCCACGTCCTCCTGATTTCTCGGATGATTTTTCGCCAGTTTTTCTTTGGCCGCGCGCACGACCCCTTGATCGTTTTGCGCTTGGTCTTGGGGCGTCAGAGTCACTAGTCTCCTGTTCGTATAATTCCTAAAATGAAAACATTTAAAAATTTTGAAGACTAAAATAAGGCAGCACAAATTTTTCACATTTTTAGAAGTTACCTCACTCGAATCTGTTTCACTTTCCAGATTGCGTCGATTGAAGCATGGCGGTGGTGAAACTTTCGTCCATTGCAGTGCGGTTTCGGCAGTAAAATGCGGTATATACTCTTTTTGCATTAGCAAGGCCAAGTTGGCCAGGTGACACCGCATTTCGTCTTTCCAACAGGAAGAAACGGACGGACCACACACAAAGCATAAACTCAATTGAACTCAATGCATCAGAACAACACTGAGTTAAATTTTTGAGACTTCGTGTAAGAGAGCTATACTGTGCCAAAACAAAACGCGTGTTTATAAACAGTGCGCAGAAAATATGCGCAGAACGGACTTGACTTCCACTTTAAAAATAGCCTATACAGTATACACACCAGTGGTCAATATGACATGTAGATTGGAGACATAAAAATACATGCCTCGCATCATGGACAGCATTCCTTTGTTTGAACTACATTTAAAAATATGATAACAACTACACAGAATAAAGATAACAATTAAGGTAAACATACCGATTTCCCTCAGTTTTTGAACTCGCCATATACATTTTTTTTATATCGCACTATCGAATCCTTGTCCTTGGGTAAGGTTTATTTCAGAACATTTGAGAACGATCAGCACACACATTCACACACTCGCAAATGTTGCAAGTCCCGTGCGCGTGTCACACGCGTGTGCTGAATCTAAAACGTGGACCGACCCAGGCATTAAACTACCTGAGCACCACTCACAGTAGTGCAAGTTTTTGCTTTTCCAACATGATCTTAAACTGTTTTTGCTCACTCTCCATAATATACATTTTGCCCTACATTTTCTCCTCATCTGTATAGTACAAAATAAACTTTTTGTATCTTTCTATAAACTACAGGTGGTGAAGGAGATAGAAGAGATTCCAGTTGTTAAGCTGTTCATGCACACCCTTTGTGTGTTTGAAGGTGGACATAAGAAAGAGCGAATCTCCAGAGATCACGTGAGAAGAGTGGGTCGCCTGCTCTACGAGGTCGAAACCACGCCGAAGAGTGTGCGCAAGCTATGGCAATTGCTTCCTATGAACCGAATACGAAACAATTTCTTCGCTGGTAATGACCTCCTGGGGGACAATCGAAGAAAGCCACAGACGCTGAAGTCGTACATTTTCAGCTACCGGTTTTTCTTAAAGTTCTTGCTGTCATCTGAAGAAAGCATCAGAGTACTCGAACTATTTAGTGACGACGATCGCCGTCAGGTGAGGGTTTGTAACCTTTTCCAAATATTATGATCATTCAAGTCTGCTCTTCAATACATTCTTATTATTGTTGTTGTTGTTGTTGTTCTAGGTGCAATCTGCACTGACGAGGCTGGAGACGTGGCCAAAAGCGTACTCTGATGCTTTCAACCTTCGAAAGGCTGAAGTGCATAAGCGGGATGAGGCAGAGAGGCTGACAAGCGAAGATTTCCAGTCTTTTGTGGACAGTGACAAGGCCAAGGAGATCCGGGCCCAATACGAGATGGTGGCGAACAATCCACTGCAGACAGTGGACATCAACACATTTGCAGAACTTCGCGACTACTTGCTGCTCCTGGTGATCACAGCAAGTGCACAACGATGTGGGGCTGCTGGCATCTCACGATCAAGGAGTTCGAGAATGGTGTTCGCCGACCTGATAACCTGTACGTGACAAAGACCCTTAGGCATAAAACGGCTGCGGGCGGTCAAGCCAAGTTGTTGTGGGATGGGGACCTCATGAAAATGGCAACAACATATGTTAACATCATGCGTCCTTTGTTTGCTAATCATTGGTATGCAAAAATGTTATTATTGAAACTTTTTTTACTAAACTATTCAACTAGAAATACATGCATGCAGCAACCCCTCGCCACCAACTAAGAGCATGCAACTATATTTTCGGAATTACATGAAGTCCTAGTATTGGTTCTTGTCACAGCAACACGGCAATTGTTATTTATATTAATTTTTCAAAATGACAAAATATTGGGTTTTTAATCCTTGTTTTATTGAAATTTTTTTTAAAATGGCACAACATTTGTCATCGGTATGTTATTACGCCTAATGTAAGCTTAAATTTGGTATAAAATACGACCTACTAATTACATATATTAGACGTTTTGAAATATTTATGAAACTAAATTTTTATCTACATAAACTTTGAGTTTGAAACAAAACCGTTTCAAGCCAATTTTGTATCTTCGCTCATATTCTTTTACATGTAAAGTTCGTCAATATTTTGAAATACAGTAACAAGAAGACAGTCTTGCATTTAGAAAACATAAACTTACTCTGGAATTTAAACAGTGAATTACAATCAATCTACTAATTACACTGCTGTAAATTCAATATCCCATTGGGATTGGACACAATGATTGTTGAATATTAATGAGTTTTTTAAGCCATTTAAAACACTCGTAGTTCGTGTTTTATGCGCTATAAAACGCTCGGCTGCACCTCGCGTTTTATATCGCATAAAACACTCCTACTCGTGTTTTAAATAGTACTTAAAAGACAAGTATAAATACGCATTATCAACAAACTTGCCTTCTGTTTCACGCCGTAGTCAATTCTTGGCACCACCCTTCGTTGGTTGTGAAAGTTGCCAAATCTTTTTGCAAAAATACAAAATATTGTAGTGCAAAAAGCAAATTTAGGTATTTGCTAGTGGTGGGCGATATATCGAAAAAATATTGAATATGTCGATATTTTGTAATAAAAAGGAAGTATTGATACATTTTTGACAATATCGAAAATTTCGATATTGGTCACGTGGTACTAGAATGGGATGGCTTAGGGTTTAGGATGGACTTTTATGGATAGGAAAGGCTAGTTGGAAGGTTTATATTTATCTTTCCCGCTATATTGCATAACAGCTACATCAGTGCCATCTGAGCAACTCTTTTCCAAAGCTGGAGAACTGGTTTCGCATAAGCGAAGCTGTTTACAACCAAAAAATGTAAATATGTTGCTGTTTTTAAACCAAAACATTTGACTGACATTTTAAAAAAGTGATCATGATGGTAAATGTTACATGTTAATTAAAGTTAAGAAAATGTTTTACACTGAAAGTAGAGCGTTCGATATATATTGTCTACAATTTACAGTATCGGTATCGAATATCGTATCGAAACAGTGGTATGGAAGAAAAATAACCGGTATCGTATCGAAATTAATATCACCAGTATCGCCCACCACTAGTATTTGCTGTCAGTTGAATTCGTGATTAGTCAATCAACAATAAATTTTAAATCTGGCCAATCAGAGTTAGCCATTCATGATAGTCCGCCATATTGTTGAGATCAGTGAGGACATACCACTTTTACTACCTATCATGAGCAACGACTTTCAACTCCACTAATACGAAATTAGTAACCCTCGCCCCGGGCTTACGCTCGGAACGGCGCTTTGCGCCGTTGGCTCGGATATAATACGAAACAATTTATTTATATCTATCAATTCTGATCATAGGTCGGTGATTCCTGCGACTGCTGGCATTCCAGAATAGCCGGCTTTCTTCATCAGTGCTGCTGGTTGGCCGATGAATGAAAGCATGATTAGCAAACGAATTGACGACATTGGAAAGCGGCTGAATCCATCTATGCCTGGAAACCTATTCGGGTCGCGGTTGAGGAAGGGCATTGTCACGATGCAAAGATCAAGCGAATCAGCGCCCATCTCCCCCAAAGGGCTGGCTAAACAAATGAGTCACTCTGTGTCGACAGCACAGAAATGCTACAACATTGAGAACGAGGAGGAGTCTGACATCAGAGTACACTCATTCCTGAGCTCCCTGTTCAAACCCAAACCAAAAGAGGTTCGTCATGATCCAAAGGTGAAGTTTGTAAGTGATGATGAAGTGCAAACTGTCGATAAAAACATCCCGCCTCCAAAAGAATCCAACCCCGCCTCCAAAAGAATCCAACCCCGCCTCCAAAAGAATACATCCGGTCTCAAAAAGAGTACATGCCACCACCAAAAGAATGCATCCCGCCTCTAACACCAATCCTAGCTGCACCAGTACATCACAGAGCAGATTCACCTGAACCTGGAAAAGAAAGACCGTCAATAAATATTCTTTAAAAAAACATTTTTCATCATAACATTTATTTTAGACTGCTTTGGATGGCCAGGGGAAGTCGTGTACAATGCTACCAGGCACCTGCCATTCAATTCTGGCGTCGATGTCATCTAAAGGACTGCTCAAGCTGACAAGGCATGCCAGGATTACCAGATAACCCAATTGGTCTCTCGACAGCAAATACGGGACAAATTTAAAAACCTGGCAAAGAAGACCGCTTGTAAATATTTTTTTCAAAAAATGGTTCATCATAACATTTATTTTACACAGTTTCGGACTGCTAGGGGAGTTTTTTTTGTAAATAGTTTAAATTTTGAGATTTCGTTATTTAGGGGCACTTATTAAAAAAATTTTTCCTATGGAAACATGGGCCTGGGTCTAGTTCATGTTCAACTATTGGTCATGCTGCAGCTAATCCTATCCTAATCCCAACCCTAATCCTACCCTGTTCCTAATTATATCACGATATTAAACCTAATACTAGCCCTTATCCTAACCCTTTCCCTAATCCTAACCCTGATCCTAATTCTATCTAATCTACTATTTTTATACCCTATAGGAGGCATCATATACATAAAAGGCATCCAGTCACTTGTTTCTATTTTCAAGTGCCATCCCTGTATCTATGCACAGGTTTATCTTTTCACTTTGAGGCAAAAGTGTAACAATAAAAGATCATCAGCACACTGTTCTAAGTGCAATTCTGCTTTTACTTCTGAAAAAAGTCACAAACTGAAAAAAATGAATATTTTGTCACATTTTTCAATCTGCGGACAAAGGTTTCTAGCAGTTAGACTTAACCAATTCTTCTCAAACTTGGTACATGTATTAACCAATGTAAGCGCTTGCCCAAATGCTTAGCAAATACCACCTAAGTTGTATACTCTTGGAGAAAATTAGTCCCAAAAAGGGCATCTTTTCACTATTCTGTATGCATTTTCGCCTTGAAGAACCTATTTTTTCCTGAAAATATGTATTGCAAAAATGATCTACGCATTGATTTCTATTAAATAAGCTGATAAAAATTCCAACACTCGATTCGGACCACGCCCAACTATTATCTGAACATCACAAAAATACTTTAAAATATCACTCCATTATTGACTTTGGGCCTTCTGAAATATAAAAACTGAAAAAAAAGCAAAATTTTGTCACATTTTTGAATCTGTGAACAAAGGTTTCTACCAGTTAGACTTAACTGATTCTTTTCAAATTTAGCACACGCTATCATCAACATAAGGGCTTGCCAAAACTTATAGCATATACTACCTAAGTTGTATAGTCTTAGAGATAATTGGGCCCAAACATGGCATCTTTTCACTATTCTGTATGCCTTTTCACCAGGAAGAACCTATTTTTTCCTTACAACATGTATTGCAAAAATCATCTACGCATTGAGTTCTATTAAACAAGCTGATAAATTTCCAACACCCGATTCGGACCACGCCTATCACTTTCCCGAACATCACTTGAAAAATTTTTAAATATCACTTCAATATTGACTTTGGCCACGCCCACCTTGTCAATTCCACATTCACTCAGGCCCTGCCCATCCCTTCACGTCAGTTTTCACTTTGTCCCCGCCCACCTCGCTTACCGATCAAAAACTTCTAGCACACCACCTACTGCCTTAAGTAAGTCAAAGCAATGTCAAACACGCAGAAAGTAGCCCTAACAAGCGAGCAGTAACCTTAACGAGCTAATTTACCCAAAATCTGTCACATTTTCACCAAATACCATCTTGCCCAAAAATGCGATCCGAAAGTGTCTCCACCAAATAACAAAATCCACCAAATTCACAAATCCACCAAATAATGAGTGTTATTTGGTGGAATTTCCACCAAATAACCAAACTCCTAGCTTTTTTTAGCACGTGCTGAAAATTTCAATGGCATGCAATGTAAAATACCGACGATATACTCATTTAAAATCATAAGATATAAGTTCAGCCATATTAGTGTCTGATGTTTTGGTTGCTTTCAACATGGCGGCCAAGGCACCGGAAGTTAAATGTGCGGCACAAAAACTTCAAAGGTTCCGACTTAAGTGAACTCTCTGTATATATCTCCTTTGTGGAAATAACTATGACCATGACTAGATCTCCAGGATTAGGTTATTCAGTAAGCCACATCTCTCAGTAAGGTATTTATCAGATGTTCGTCCTCCCCATGCTTTAGAAACAAAACAAATTGAGCCTTAGGGTGTGATTCCAATGAGAACTTTTACTTTATTATGGTGTTTATAGCTGGCAAAAGTCTGTGACCTTGCAACAAGATTTGAAGGCCATTCTATAAATACTTCAAAACAGTCAATGATGATAGTGGTCTTTTTCCCAAATGCATACTGAAAGCACATAGGCATTGTATGTCATAACTCCTCTCTTTCTGGCTATTGGACAAGAGGGGATAACCTGATATCCATAACTATCATCCATGCAGAAAATGTTCTTGATACTGTTTAAAGACACACCAAATCTGAAGGCAAGGTCTTGAGGAGGGACATTGAGCCTTAGTTTCATTAAAACCATAATGAACTCTTGAAATAGAGTTAATGTTTTACTTCTTCTAGTGATGAAAGGACTCACAAAACTATTGTATTGTTAACTCCCTGCCACAAGCTCCTGTTAAAGTGAAGCATACTTTGTGGTCTGGGTCTCTGACAAGGCAATTGTAATCAAAATTTATTGTTATGGCAGGCTTTTCCTTTGACACGATATGCTTCTGCCTCTGACCAATAAGCCATCCCATTATACCTCCAACTGACATATCTGGTGTTTGAAACATTTATTCTGATGTTGACACATCATGTTCACTTTTCTCATTTTCGTAATTTCAAGCTGCTGCAGTTGAATAGCCTAACACTGTTGTGTTCTCTACAGAATCAGAACATCTTGAAGGTCACAGACTCCTCAATCCTATATCAGGATTACTCTCAATTACAGTTGTAAATTGCAATTAGGCCCGAGATGTTTTTAAATCCTCAGGGTTCAACATCCACTCAGCCCCTAGATTAATATTTCTAGATTCCTTGTCTGCTTGCACATTCATTTTCCCTGGAATGTGTGCCACTGAAATGCAAATATTGCAAGCAATACACCACTCCCAAATATCTTTGCCTATGGTATTGCAGGCATATAAGTGGCATGTCCCCATATGATTAATGGTTGAGGTTGCTGTTGTATTATCAGTCATAATTCTTATTAGGATATTAGAAGCATTTTTAGCATAGCATTTTAGCCCAAAAAATGCAGCTAATAATTCTAAGGCATTGATATTATTAATTTTTTCTTCTGCAGACAACAGGCCCCCAGTTAACTGATTTTCAAATACAGCACCCCAGCCTGTGGGCAAGGCATCAGTAGTTAATACTGTGTCTGGGTTCCCATGTGAAATCAAATTATAGCTTTCCCGAGCATTTGTAACCCACCAATTCAATTCTTTTTTAGCACCATCACTTAATGTTATGTAAGCATCAAAATTACCAGCATTTTCTTTTAATGCATGTGTTTCATCTTTTTCAATGGCTCTACGATACAGCGCACCAAACACCACACCTGGCAAGCTAAAAGTAATTTTGCCAAGTACTCGTGCCACTCCACGTACTTTGACCCTATTTAATTGCATGAGTGTTTTGCAGCACTCTGCTAGAGTTGTTGTTTTCTGGTCAGTCAAGGAAATTGTCATCTTGACACAGTTTAATCGAAATCCTAGGATAACCAGTGTTTGGCTGGGCTCAAATGCAAACTTAGTACAGTGGCTTATAAACTCCAAGGTATCAAATTGCTCTACAGTATCAAGCACATTATTTTTACATTTATTAAAGTTTTCCTTTTGTAAGTATAGATCATCAATGTAATTGCTTGAAATATGCCCTTTTTTGTGGAGGGCTGTTAGGGGTGGTTTCAAAATTTTTGTAAACAACCTAGGGCAACAAGACCATTTGGCATGCTAGTAAATTGGTAAAGTTTTCCATTCCATAAGAACTTCAGGTATTTCCTAAGCTTTTCATGCACATGCAAATTTTTTGCAATTCTGGTTTTAAGGCAGGTTTAATCGCCTCCTGACCCATGAACATCACATCTGCATTCATATGCCCCAGCATCGCAATGAGATTTACCGCGATTCAGACCAATGCCTCGCGGTCATTCTTGGCATCAGTTGCGGTCCCGTTTTTGGCGGTTAACACTTCGAATATTTGCAGTGTAAACTGCTTTTTGAACGTTTTGCTGGACTCTCGTCAGTCTGAGGTCTGTTTTCCTTCTACAATAATAATAATAATCAACTTTATTTAAAAGAGGGTAACGACATAACAGTAGAATCTGATAAACTTGCTGCCCTTGTGTTGACTTTTTGTGTTGAGACCAAATCTCTGGGTTGATGCGACTGACCCGCACAGCTTCACAGTTGAGCGGCTGCTTGTATTTCTCGTATATTTCTTTAAGTTTTTCAGGACTTAATTTTTCAGTCCAGCGATTAGCAGCTATGGCTGCTAGTCTTTCCCCACTGCTGGTCTGAGACTCTTGTCCTCATTGAACTGTGCTTCTGGTTCTAAAAGCAGACTGTCTCCGGTAGGACTTTCGTTGTTTTGTTGAAGGTTGCTACTATCCATATCTTTGAGTAGCTGTTTTATATTGTCCTCGTTGGCTACAACACTAATAGTATCGCCTTCTTGATGATTCAGACGCCGGCGTTTAGCCATGTATTTGTCTTGTTCAGACTCAGTGGAGGCTGACAAGGAATCGATATCCTGATCCTCTTGCTGTTGTTTTGTAGCTCGTGTGGCTTTCACTCCAGAATCAACTCGCTGCCATATTTGATTCATAATGTTGGCCATATTTTCATCCAGTATTCACAAAGTTTGAGCAAATTGTCCATGAGGGACATTGCTGTTTATGCTCAGTGAGCTTGTAGGTTGCCCTTCCAGGGCTGCTTGATCGTCCGGTGGACTTTGATCGTTATTGTTCCAGCTATCAGCAGGGTTTTGTCTGTTTTCACCTTGCTTCAAAGAATCCATATTTCCGCCTTGTTTTCACCTGTCTCGAACAGAAACCCGCTGTAAATATGTAAGAATAAGTAAAATTTATGAAACAAGAGTGGCTATTCAATGGCTGATGTACTACTTAAGTTTTAGATCATATTTTTGCTTATTTTATCGCTAGTTCGGGAAATTGTTTTCACAGCTTCGAAGCATGCCTAATGAGTGACTCATACACTGACTGACAAGCAATGCGCATGCTTTCTCATGGAACTCCGTAGTGACATGGCTGATGACGAAGTAGAATTGACCTTTTTGCCTCCAGAACCAATAAACAGTTCAAGCAGAGTATGCATCATTTAGACAGAGGCAGAAGCAATAGATGCCTTTAACATGCATTGGGAGGCACTAAAATTTTACATGTTCCCCCCCTTTTAGTGTAGTACCAGCTGTACTAGAAATACATGCATGCAGCAACCCCTCGCCATTAACTAAGAGCATGCAACTATATTTTCAGAATTACATGAAGTACTTCTATAGGTTGTTGTCATAACAACACAGCAATTGTTATTTTTTCTTTTTTTTTCAAAATGACAAAATATTGAGTTTTTAATCCTTGTTTTATTGACAATTTTTTAAAATGGCACAACATTTGTCATCGGTATGTTATTACGCCTAATGTAAGCTTAAATTTGGTATAAACTACGACCTATTCATTTCATATATTAGACGTTTTGAAATATTTATGAAACTAAATTTTTATTTACATAAACTTTGAGTTTGAAATAAAACCATTCCAAGCCAATTTTGTGTCTTCGCTCATATTCTTTTACATGTAAAGTCCGTCAATATTTTGAAATACAGTAACAAGAAGACAGTCTTGCATTTACAAAACATAAACTTACTCTGGAATTTAAACAGTGAATAGACTGGAGGAGAACGGCGGCTATGCCGACCTTTATAAAGCATTAAAACACAAGTATAAATAGGCATCAACAAACTTGCCTTGTGTTTCACGCCGTAGTCAACGTAGGCAAAAAAAATCAAAATCATCAGTTGATAATTCATTCCTGGTTTTATCATTTTCTATAAAGGCTAAACACGCTTTATTATGCAATAATCGAATATCAGGGTCATTCTTTAATTTTGCACATCCATGGGCATGAATACTTCCCCTGGCCTGATATTCAAATCGATACCAGAACCATTCAGCATCCATGACACCATTAAGCCAATGTTTGATAAACTCTTCTAGCCGCTGCTTAAAGAACCAGTCAGTGAGATGCGGATTGTCAATTACAGCTTGTGCCCGCTCAATTCTGGTTGCATCTTCATTATTCTGTAACAGCCTTTGCAAGTCTGGCCAATGACTGGTAGCTGCACTAAAAGTAAAGAAAAAAGTAGGACAGCCTTTTTTGTTCAATCAAGGCTAGCAATTCCTGTAGCCGCTGATACCAATACTGATTCGTACCTTGTACTTTGGACACACACCATTGCAGCCTATTCACCATTTGTTTTGCACTCATAGAATTTACCATTTCCTTCAGTTCTTCCATTGTCATGTTTCCATCAGCAAGATGTTGATGTAGGTAGATATTTGTTTGTGACAACACCTGGTGCCGTTGTTTCATATTCAATGCCCAATAAGGGAATCGTGGATGAGAGGCAAACCTCCATTGAAACTTACCATTTGCTAGCCTCACTGCAAACTTCATTAGGTGTTTGAAAGCCTCTGTCAGTGTTATACTTTGCCGTCTTGCCCTAGTGGTTGGATCTCCCTTCCCATAAGAAAACAATGTAGGAAATGCCATAGTAGCTAACCCATCTGTTTTAAATTCATTCACAATGTTACCTTAAGTCAATGGCCTGTCTCATTCGCTGCGTCTTGAATGGCTGCTCCTTCCTTTCTCTGTCTTTGACACATGGGAATAAATGATGAACTCTCATTTCCTAAAACTAACTCTTCGAGATTACCGTTAGCACTCATTGCAGGTTCTTCGGGAGGCCCTTCATTTTCAACACGTACTGACACATCGTTTTCATCTACAACATATTTTAGTTCTTCTGGAATACCATTTTCTGGCAAAATTTGGATAGCCTCTCGGTTAATTTCAATGCTTTTAAAATACAGGTTGTTCGTCTTTAACCACAAAACTGCCTCTAGAACTTTGTGTTGATGCAGAGTAAAGTCCCTGTACGTGTCATCAGCACCATGTCTTCATACAACCATGACAGGCAAGTCAGCCACATGTGAAGGCAACCTATTTAGGAAACTTTGAATGTCTTGAGGTAAGTTTAGTACATGCCCCTGATATCCCCTCTGTCCTCCATGTTTTCTATAGACGTTTATTATAGGACATACCCTTGAAATCAACATTTCTTCTACCTGTGTCAAACGTGTTAACTGCTTCGGAACTATTCCTGGGTCCATATCATTCCCAGCACTAAACTTCTTTGGAGATTTCTTGTCCCTTTTACAACGGTAGCAAATGTACACTTAAGATGCCACATTCTGCCGAGTCGGCCAAGCCTGCTTACATGTTGTACATTGTCAATGCTGTAAACACTCTTGATCTAAATGAAAGCTGTGCATCGTACAAACTCTAATTCACCCAGAGAGTTGTCAACATTTTGCCAACCACCTTCATGCAAATACTCATCTTTACTCATTCCTGGCCCCTCTGCTTCATGGACAGACAGCTTCATCCACGGCTTCATGAACAGACATTTCTATTACCTGATTAACAGAGATTGTACTCAACTGCTCATTCACTTCATAAACAGTTGGTTCACTTACCATGTTGATCTCTGGAGGCCTATTTCGCTGTTCTTGACCATTTAAACTTGCTCTGGGAAAATGTTCTTTCAAAATTTCAATGATTTTTGCTGGTTCATCATCTTCTTTTTCGGATTGTTTTTCATGTTTTGTCATTTGAAGTTTCTCATTTTCACCATATTTTTAGTCTCAGTTTGCATTTTATCTCCTGGATTATACCCGTTTTGCTTACCTTTTGCTTCTCCCCTTGGTTCTCTCCGATTTGCTAACCGAGCTTCTTTTCCTCTGTGCTTTGTGCAGCTTTTTTTGTCTCCTGTAGATCCTCTGATACTCGTTTTGCTTACCTTTTGTTTTTGCAGTCTTCTCTTTTGCTGCTTTTCTAGGCGAGTTTCTTTTTTGTCACTGCTTTCTGCAGCTTTTTTCTGTTGCCTATAGACCCTCTGATACTCTCTGCGCTTTTCTAGGCGAGTTTCTTTTTCGTTGCTGCTTTTCTTTGTTGCCTACAGGCTCTCTGATACTCTTTTTGCTTACCTTTTGCTTCTGCAATTTTGTTTTTCCATGCTTCTCTACGCTTTGCCAAACGAATTTCTCTTTCTGCAGCAGTCTCATCAAGCCTTCGTTGTTTTCCACACTCATTTCGTCTCGGTAAACGTTCTGCTTTCTCGTTGTTTTGCCTTCCCTGTTTGCTTAAGTCCATATTTGTGATATATGACTTATGATAATTGTTTTTTATTAAATTATTGTGATAAATTCTTCCCAAAGTTGCCAAATCTTTTTGCAAAAATACAAAATATTGTATAGCAAAAAGCAAATTTAGATATTTGCTTGCTGTCAGTTGAATTCGCGATTAATCCATCAACAACAAATTTTAAATCTGGCCAATCAGTGTTAGCCATTCATGATAGTCTGCCATACTGTTGAGATCAGTGAGGATGACGTCATGACATACCACTTTTACTAACTATCACGAGCAATGACTTTGAAGTCCGCTAATACGAAATTAGTAACCCTCACGCCGGGCTTACACCCGAAACGGCACTTTGCGCCGTTGGCTCGGGGATTATGGAAAATTGTGGTGGACAAGGCAGTTGGTGTTTGTGTTTTACCAGATTGGCCCACTCGTGCTTGGTATCCCAAGGCCTTGGACATGTGCATAGGGAGGCCAGTAGCACTTCAACCACAACTGAACAGGCTAACAGTACTGGCATCGCCAAAAGAAACCCACCCCTTGTGACAAACGTTGAGACTTCAGGTATGTCTATTATCAGGACAAAAATAGAACGCTACAACATTTCTGATACAGCAAAGGATGTCTTTATTGCATCTTGGCGAGAAGGTAGCAAAAAACAATACTGCACATACCTTGGCAAGTGGAAACGATTCTGCGCAGAGAGAAACATTAATTGGTTGAACGCGACAGTTGAACAAGGAATTGGTTTTCTAGCACAATTGTTTGAACAAAAAATTAGCTATAGTGCTATTAATACCGCAAGATTGGCACTAACTGTAAAACGTCTGCAGGTGGTCCGTCATTTGGTTAGAACAGACTGGTAAGCAGATTTTTGAAAGGAGTGTTTAAAACTATGTCAGCGTTGCCAAAATATAAGAGAATATGGGATGCTGGAAAGGTCCTAATTTACCTGTGATCGTTAACACTTAATGCAGAACTTTCACTGAAACAGCTAACCCGCAAATTGGTGATGTTACTTGTCCTCACCGGAGAAAGATGTCAAACAATCCATAAACTTCACACACAGTTGATGCAGAAATTGCCAGGGAAATATGCATTCACGATGGGGAAAAGCCAAAACACACCAGGCCGGGTACTCATCAGAAACCGATTGAATTCATGAGCTATGAAGACAAAGATCTGTGCGTCGTTCAACATCTGGACGAATACATAAGTAGGACAACTTCGATGCGTGAGAACAGCAGCTTGCAATTATTGATAAGTTTCATACAGCCGTACAAACCAGTCTCAAAGGATACAGTAACATGCTGGATCAAGGAAGTACTCAGGGATGCAGGCATAAACATGAATACGTATTCTTCGCACAGTAGCAGAGCAGCTGCAACTTCATATGGATTCGAAAAAGGAACTAGAATAACCAAAATTTTGGATGCTGCAGGCTGGTCCCACGCCAGAACATTTGCATCGTATTACCGTAAATCAATTGTTTCAGAAACACTGGGAACGAGTATGATCCAGGCTTTTGTGGAGGACACATAACCAGATCGGGCATATATAGAACACACCTAAATATTCATGTTGTTAATAACTCACAGCTATGTACATTAACTGGTACAGGTATTATGGTACATGTGTTATGTACTGGTTGATATTGTTAATTAAAAAGTGTTCTTATTTGTTGTACTAACAATTGTCCGAAGATATGGTACATTACTCATGGAACTCTATAGTGACGTAGCTGATGACGAAGTAGAATTTGAAAATTAAGCAAGGGAAATTCTACTCGTCATCAGCTGGAACGAAGGAGTTACATGCCCACCCTTATTGTCGCATACCCACCGGTGGCACACCTTCGTTCCTGACTCTTCGGGAATCATTTGCGTTAAACACTGACTGACAAGCAATGTGCATACTTCTCATGTAACTCCTTCGTTCCAGCTGATGACGAGTAGAATTACAATCAAACATCGACTTGAGGTAAGTCTTGTTTAATTTTTAAATTATGTTACACAGACCATAAACATTCAAGCCTTTCTTGAACTCTTCCACATATAACATAGATCTTGAAAGGCAGAGAAACGTTTTTCTGATTTAAAAGTGTTGTGCATGCCTCCGTGAAAAAGGCATACTTTACAGTTTATGTTCACCTACACCAAGACACTGGTAAAATATCTTGTGCAAGTTGCACTTGCACAGCAGGAAAAGATGGTTGCTGCAAACATGTAGCTGCCCTGCTATTTCAAATTCTGGACTATATCCAACTTTAATTAACCAAAGTACCAGATGATTTAACATGTATGCAACTTTTACAACAGTGGCATGTTCCTAATACTAGCGAGAAACTTGATACTGCCGTGCTTTTTGACCAAGTAAAAATTAGCATAGCAACTTCCAAGATAGAAAACATTAAACAGTTGACTACAACAACCCAGCACCTGCTTTTGCTAAACATGCACATGTTGAAGACTTGTGACAGGATGGTTTAAAAACTTGTTATATAAACAGAAAAGAAATGCCTTCAAAATCGGCTTTAATCAACATAAAATTCATGCTGTTTCTGAAACAACAACATGGCGGCGAAGTAACTTTATGTATACAGCTGCTGAGCATTATACTTAGGCTCAATCATTAAATTTACATTAATTAACATTCATTACAAAACTGTTGGCACTTTTGATTATTTACAGGGCCTTTTAGTGGCTAATAATCGTAAACCATTCCAATATCAAAAACTTGTAGAGGAAATGCTTTCAAAAAGGGCATTAAATGAAACAAACCTATTTGCAAATCAAATGTGCAATATTGACATTCAAGAGTCTATACTAGAACAAATTACTGTTTCTGACTTTGCAGAAGCGTGCAAACATTTACCATCTCCAGATTATGCAACATACACTAAAAACCACTCTTTACAACCAAAGAACAAATGGTTGACATTGAATGTAATACTAGAGGCCAGTCGCAGAGCAAACTTTGGTTTCATGAACGACAAGGATGTCTAGCTGCCTCACATTTTGGTACCATAATGAAACGAAGAGAAACAGTTTTTCCCACATAACTATGAAACTTCATAGCAAAGTTCGTTTGCCAGCAAGTAATGTTGCAAAGCCTGCAGAAGCATGTCAGTGGGGCAGCAGTGTAACGAGTAGACTGCCATTCAAAAATATTTGGAGCAAAAGAATTTTGATGCCCTCATAATGTCTGCTTGTGCTCAGTGTGTGTTCAGTGTGTTGTTTTATGATTATGGCGAGGCAACATCATATGAAATAGGTGAGGTGAAGTGTCTATTTTCAAAAAACAATAGACAATTAAAGAAGCCTGTGAGGTTGACTTATCATTGTATAAAATGTACTAAATTGAAAACCACAACTCAAGCGAAATTATCATTTTTATCAAATGCAAGGTGTTATGTCTGCATGCAGAGTTAATTGGGGGAGAATTTATTGTTTACACAAACAAAGGAGTATTTAGTTTGACCATGAATTATGGTGCAAAACAATGTTACTAAAACTTACTTCATTTTTTTTTGCATACATTTATCCTAAACTAGCTACCTAACAAAACATTTAAAAAAAATGGTTGATATTTTATTCTAATTCAGAAATTTCACAGTTATTGCTTATTTAAGGTGGGAAAAATAGAGTGAGGTAAGAACAAATTGCCCATATTTTGTTTGAGTCTGATGACATCTTGAGTGGAAAGACATTCTTTACAATTCTAAAACACTTTATGCATTGTATTGCTCTTTCCACATGCACTCTTAGTGCTGCAATCTTTCGTGTTTCATTTTCAGCATTGAGTGAAAGTTGACTTGCACCATTCAGAAAAGGTGGTATGTTGAGTCCAACACCAGCAGGCATATCATCTGCTGTATCAAAACCCCTGTCTGTCATATTGTCATCTTCTGACTCAAGCAAAGTGAGAATACAACAATCTTTGGTCACTTGTTTGTCAGAAGACCTTCTGGCATACAATTCTAACACAAATGTTGAAGGTACCCAGCAGGAGAAATTCCTAGCAATCCCTTAGCAGTGTTGTGAATTTTATAAGATGAAAATTTTGAAGACTGACTTCTAAATGGTGTTAGCATTTTGACAAGTAGTTCTGTACAATCAATAATTACATGGGTATTTGGGTAGGTTTCTTTGAAAGGCTGTCGCATATGTTGTACATACGCATGTGATGCCCAGATAGGTAAGGCTCTTAACCTGTGATAGAGAAACTCTAACCAAGTGGCCCATATATGGAAGACGTGTGCTTTGAAATGCCAAATTGCTGAGAAACGTCAACCCCCATAACATGTTAAGACCACATTGTAAGCGGGCAAGACCCATAAACAACTCCTGCTCTGGTGACATTGACTTTTTTCAACCCAGCTTTTTTGATTCTGTTGAGTATTCTACATTGTTACACGAAGCAGCATAAGTCAGGAAATTACATGCTGGTTGTGAAAAGTCAATGAAAACTTTAAATGTTGCATAATTTTAAATACCTGTGTAAAATTTAAAAGTTGTCTCATTGGCAAGTACTTGTTGTATTAGCAGTATACACTGTTTCTTCAGTTTTTAATTTTTCAATGGCTGAGTCTTGTACATCAATGGCAGTCGTTTGTTGTTTAGACTGGGATGTTTTGGCGTTAGTATTTATAACATGTATTCTGCTTTGGCTACTGTTTACTGTTTGTCTCCTTTTTTTAACGACAGTTGGCAACGCAGCAAAAGATTTCTTTTCACCGGGAAAGTGTAAGGAGCACACTTTTATAAAGCGGCATTAGGGTCAAAATTCATTTTCATAAACAAATAATATACATTGTGTACAAAGCCAGCGCACCTAACTTATAAACAAAGAGTTAGGCACACCGTAGACAAAGATAGCACAGTGTACACAAAGTCACATCAAATCGTTCACAATGGCACCACACCGTTCATAAAGCGTACATAAAGTATTTGCCTGCTGAAAGCAATCTCGTTCCCACTCGTTTCTTAGAGCATGGCCATTCGCAGGTTGTATCTAAGAATTCTGAATTTAATTTGTTGTTTGTCAATCATTGGACCTTTGGACTTTGGAACCCTGTTTGTTGGTGCAAAGCACTGTGAAGTAAAGAGCTGAGTTTATATCCTAGTTTATATGTGTACCAACTTATTAGTTGACCTGCATCTAAGGACGTAGAACCTCATTAATATCATTAACGCGACGAAAGACACAGAAAATTGCCATTTCTTATATTGGCTCTTGCTATATCACCTATATGCAAAATACGGCTAAACTAAACCTGGTAACATTTGATTGGCTATTGCATGAGCTGTCTTATATGCTAGCTATGTTTTTCTGAGTTAATCGTTTTGTAATACATGCAAATGATTACTCTTTGACGATGATTTGGCCTATTGGTCTCTGTGAGTGTTTACATAAATAATAAATCAGAAGTAATTTTCAATGTTCTATGCAATACAGCTAGCTTTAAGGTAAATAACTTCGTATAAAAGCAACCTTTTATGGACTATAGCTGGCTCTACACCTTCGGCTGTATATATGACACTACAATGCCCAATGAAATAAAGTAATATGTTAAACCTGGTAGAGTAAGTGCTTAGTAGGTATAATACAGTTAAAACTTGTTTAGAAGATTGCCGTGTGTGAGCTGATAACATGCATAAGTTGTCCCTATACCTTCATCAAATTCCGATAATGAAGCATACGTTTATTCTACGTATATGACTTTATACGAAGAGTGTTAAGAGTCAGCCGAATAAGTGATTTAAAGCTACATAAACAAACTAAGCAAAGGGTTTAAATGATTTAAATCTCTCCTCAGTTGTATTCTATGAATAAATTATACTCTTAAATGATTTAATTGACAGTTTGAATGAACCAATGGGATTACAAAATAGACCAGCCGATGCCAGGGCCTTTTCCCTTCCCCAACTCAAGAAAAGGCCCTGGGATCGAGGTTGAGTTTGTCAAATGATTTGTCTTGCACACATGGGATTTCAAGACTGCACATTTATGATTTGCGTGTTAACATTTCAGTCATTGTGCACTTATTTAGATTTGAAAATACACCATATTGTCCAAGCTATAGAAATTTCGTGCATTGCATAACTGCCCCACTGTGTTTAATATGCACCTTTCAAAAAATTAGTCCTATGAAGATTGCAAAACATACAGTATGTGTTCAATGTGATTGACATTGCGCATCATTATACAACATTGTGAGTTGTGATGTTGTGAAATGCCCGCTCCACACTTTTGCAAATGTTTGATGATACTTCTTGAACAATATAATGTAACGTCCAGTTTCTAACATGTATCACAGCATTAGGTAGCTAATACTTTAAAGTGGAACTCACACCCCAATTTTTTTTTTGATAATATAATTGTGCGCTATTTATGGAGCATAAAACTGAAAAAAATTTTCCATTTGGATGAATTCTCGCTTTGTTACGGCTCCTCAAAGTTGGTACCTAATTGCCCCACGACAGCGCTTGCGGGGAACTGGGGAGAGAAGACCTCGTGATGTCACGAGGTGAACACAAACGAAGAGGCTATATAACTTTCTTCTGGTGAGAACTCTAAAATCGCTGTTTTTTGAGAACTTTTGTACGTGCTTTGTGTCTTTTTTCGATGTCTTCGACAAAATCATATTCCGATGCTTCTTTCGTCTCGGAGAATGAATATATTTCCGAATATGAGGAAATTTCAGACAATACTAATATTATGGAGGGCTCTACGGAGAAAATTCAGGAGTTTTAGGCGACGATGCTGCCTTTGCTTGTTCTGACGATCCTATTGCTGACGAAGAATGGACAGCAGACTATGAAGAAATCAGACAAGCTGATATTTTAGAAGACAAAATGCAAAAGCGTTTAAATGAAACTACCGAAATTAACGAATGGCATAAAGTTTATTATAAACACTTGTTTATATAAAATTAGTATATTTAGTATTCTCATCACTCGTTATATTTTTCTCCCATGTACCTTATAATATTCTCTATTACAATATTTACTGAAAGAATACTGGATTATAGGATTTTTGTTTAATTGATTGATCAGTCTTTATATAAAATCATACATCATAAATAAATCACAAAAGAAGTCTATATATATATATATATATATATAAACTAAAAGGTATTTATACTATTCAGTGTGGAGAAAGGTAGTAAAATATTTATGTACAAGTGTTTCAGAATATTTTTTATGTTGGCTAACTATATACATATATTTACAATAAAGAAACACATCAGATTTACACCCTGCAATACATTTTATATTACACTTTATTATTGCAAGAGTTAGCAAGGTAGTAAACTTATATTGTTTTGTTTTTAGGTGCAAATGTGGTAATTGCAAACTCGATCTACTAACAAATTGGCAAGAATGTAGTGAATCATTGTCCACTGATATTGTGCAACAGGAGTTAGGTGATGCAGAAAATATTGTCTGTATAACACAGCACCCTGATTCAGACCTGTATGCTTGGAGAGATGGAGTTTGAGGATGGCTGCCTGGGCATATAAGACAACTGGAAAGCAGAGGTACAAACAACTGGCTGATGCAGAACGATAAGCTTTTTTTTTTCTTGTATAGACCTTTTCCTTTCTTTGTTTTCTTGATCAAACTAATGACGATGATTTGGCCTATTTATTGGTGGCTGCTATTTTCATATTTGAAAATGACAGCAGCTATTGTTAAAATATAAACAATTGCATGCATTGCATTGTGGTTGATCATGCATTTTTAAATATGGAAGTCAAAGCATTGATCAAGTATTTTTCACAGAGAGTGAGATTATGTTGACAATATGCTAACTGTAAATGGTTAGCTTTAACCCTACTGCTTACTCAAATTATCCTGTTCACCTAATGCAATAAACACTCTGACAACATGGAAATGTTTTCCAAATATGTACGTCTATGCTTTTTAGTTCTTTCCAAATTTTTTATACACTCAAATAACAATTATATTTGAGCATGCCCATAGTAATTTTTTTCCTTTTAGTTTTTTCGTAGTGTGGCATACAGGGAGTTTACCAGAATGGTTTATGGTATTCTTGGCAAAAGACGAGTCCCACTTCCAGCATGTGCATATCATCAAATAAGGAAAACATTCCCAGTTGGAAAAGGTGAAGAGCATAGTGGATTTAAAGCAGATGATGACGAGATCTGACACTTTGCATAACTACTTGAAGAAAGAGACTGTGGTGAATGCTGGTCACATGGTCCCCAGTTTCTGGAAACTGCTAAATTTGGCATAATTTAATAAAATACAGAAACAAGTGATGCTCCAAATAGGGTTTTCGTTTTCAGAAACTTTATTCAATGTTTCAACTATCTTGAATAAAGTTTCTGAAATAGAGTTTTTGAATAAAGTTTCTGAAAATGAACACCCTATTTGGAGTGTCACTTGTTTTGTATTTTATTAAAATACTCAGTGGTAGCCATAATTTTTGGTATAATTTATTGAACCAATACTTTAAAATCTGTTTGAAAGAACCAGAACATACACTGAAATGAAATTCTTTCAACCCAAAAAACCTCAAAAACCAGAACTGACATGAAATTTCTTAAACTGCACAGCTCTAGTATAATCCTACCCTCCCTAGTAATGGATATCTGAGTGGCTCCCAAAGTCACAAGACTAGCATTTCCCAAGATCTCTTTCTTCAGCAAGAAGCATAGAGAAGAGAGTCTGGACCGAAGGTTCTGTGTATAATACATTTACTTTAGGATGGTTTGTTAGCATTCTTGGGGCAGTCTTTAACAAACTGATGGCCTTTCATTGGATGCTAACACATCCTGCATCTGGGGGTCTTGGCTTTTTTCTTTTGTTTGCTTTGTGCAACAACTTGTGAAACTGTTAATGAAAAATTAAGAATCATGCTTTTAATCATGCAATAACAAATGTTTTGATAATACAATATCATGCACAGTCATCAACTTGATGTGTTTGTGTATTGTTTTGTGTATGATTTACCTGGTGTAGTGGGTGGGATGTTTTTGACAACCATTTCTGTCTCTCTTCTCTTTTTTTTACTGCCTCTGCCTGTGACTGCTTTTCAAGCATAGTATTTATCGCAGCTGGTGTTTTCTCTTTCAGTATTTTAGCTGCATTTTTTAACTTCTCTTTGGAAGCACATACATATGTCTGAAAGATGTCTTCAACATACCCTGTGCAACAGAAAAAACCCTGCAATTACATCTGATAGCATACATGAGTGGGGTAAGAACTAACTACAAGCACAATTAATGTATAAATGATAAATGGCAAGGGGTTACTACAGCTTATACTGCGACTTTTGACTCCATAATATTCACTAAACGAGCCTATATTAATTTATTACCTACAAGGTGTCAGTAACACAGTGAATCTCAGCCTGGGAACAAGGTTACAAGTACTGCAGATCCTTCCATTCAGAAGACAAATCATCTCACATACATGTAGCACATAGAAACATACTGCAGGGGCTGGTTGTACAAAACTCTTAATCACTCTTTAATCGCTGTTTTGTAGTTAAATAGTGATTAAGTACTAAATACGTTGTTCTGATTGGTTGATGTTTCCACTGATCATAGTTAACTTTAGTCACTTTTTTCTACAACCGGCCCCCGGGCATCAGACAGTTGAAAATATAAAACTTTTTTTACATTATCTAGCAATAGGTATTGATAATAAGATAATACTGCCACACCAAACTACAATATTATTCTCCTAGGAATTATTGCCAGCCAGAAAATGTAAACAAAGTTTTAGGGTCTGTTTATAGTTATTTTACTACAGTAATTTTAAAATTAATCTGCTGGAGTAAAAGGGTCAAATACAAAATAATTGCTATTCTTACATTTTCTGCGGTATACTTTAACTTCTTCACGCCATTTTCCCACAATTTCCCCTAACGTTTTCACCTTATTAGTGAGCTGTCGATTCTGTTTCAGCAGCTCCGAACAATTGATACAACCTGGCTTTACAGCAGTAACAGCCCTTACAAAAATATTCTATAGAATCTTACATAAGAATATTCTATGTAAGATCCTAAAAGATTTTGGAACTTATGCTATTGAATATTTAATGACATATTCTATATACTCTTCTATAGAATGTGACATAGAATAAAACGTAGGAGGTGCTATTGAATAATTAAGGATATTCTATAGCATCATCCATTCAATGTTCTATAAAATATTCAGAGATGATTCTATAGAGGTAATCCAGACCTGTAGAAGATCCCATAGAATTTGCAATAGGATGATGAATAATTGTACCATATATGAAACACAGTCACGAAAGTTATATAGGAATAAGTTTAATTGCATATGAAACTAATATTACATATTTAAAAGTATAAAATTTAAATAGACTTATCCATCTGTGCATGAAGTCTGCTCAAACACAGGACATATTGCAATCATACTCATGCATGCTAAAGTTAAACTTGTAAAAATACTCTATTTTCAACTCACAACCCAGTCTAGCTTAATGTTCATTTATTCTCAGCTTTAAGCTTTGCTTTTTAACTTTCACAATGTTGCTAATTCTTGCCATCATTACTTGCCTCACTTCTGATTCTTTACATCCAAACCTTCTTGCACCCTACCCTATTATAAAAGACATGGAAATTAATTATGAGTGTCAATTTGAAAAAGGGGCAAGTGCCAGGGACCTCATAAGATTTATGTGTGTCATAATAGCAGATCCTGGGGCATATCCCGCAGGAAAATTTTGAAATCTACAATTCCTGACATGCCCGTTGTAGCAATTGCGGGGGGGGGGGGGGGGGGGTTCACAGAATCCCAAAGGTTGTGAAGTAGGTGAAAGACATGATTTTCTTGTAGATTATTTTCTAAATAAACTGAATTGGAAGTTACATTTGAGTCAGGTGCATACTCATTATACATATATTACATCACTAGATCACACAATGTAACACAAAGTCTTACAAATTGTTGAAGCCAATTAAGTAACAGAGCAAAATAAGTATTCTTTATAAAAACGACAATAAAATACAATTGTATTAATATATAAAAACTAATGAATGTAATCCTTAAACCGGAAGGGGGACTTAAACTATAATGGAAAGTGGGGCCTGTATTTTCTCCATACAACACTTGGTGCCATCTGAAACACATGGAGCCAAAATTAGTCTTAAGACCAAGCCCACATCAGATGTGCAATTTCACTTCTTGGAATAAGAACTTTTTTGAGCTTCCACTTTTTAAGACTAAAGATCCAGTAAATAATAGGGGGGAGTTTGCACTCTTCCCCCCCCCCCCCAGTGTCTGCCACTGATTACAGATTCACATTAGGGAGTAGTTTTAACATCACATGTTCCTCCAAAACCAAATTACCAAAGATACACTTGCTGTAAGTAATGATTACAACTTACCACATAAGCTCTTGACTTTTTCTGAGTCCAACTGTGGCTTTGCCTCTTTAACTTTGAAAGCATTTGATGCCTTTCCAGTAATTGAATGTGAACACAGGACATCTCGTGACCACAACATTCCCATAATTGAGTAAACAAAGTCTTTTAAATTTGATGTAATTACACCATGTTGACCTTTTGTGAGCATTATGTTTGGACACAAGGATACCTATAAAATTTGAAAAGGACTTTTAAGTTGCTATTTTATTATCGACTCATCCATAACTAAAGTTATCTAGATGTAGTTGATAATTTTTGGTTCAAAAATTACTCACATTTCTGGTTCAACATCAGAATCACACGATGATCTCTGAGATGATGAGCTAGAAGACCTTGATGGTGCACTGGGTTCCAATACTGGCACTGGTATGGAAGGCTTTTGCAAAAGTGACACTTGCTTCTGTAACTCCTGCACAATGCTTGCTAAACATGGCATTGCTGAAAGAAATTCATGTGTGCATGTATTAATGTATGCTACAAGCCTATTTTAAATCATATGCAAGGAGATAATAATCCAATCTGCAGGTTCTTAGGTTGCAGTTAACTACCACTGACATTAACGGCCTGACCAACATTGAGGTAAAAAAACCTCCATGCTTTCAACTTTAAAATATTAATAAAGTAGGGCACATTGTATAGTAAGGGTTATTAATTTGTAGTTGCAATTAATAAAAACTGCAACCTTTGTACCCTTACCTTTGAGGTTCCTTATAACACCATGCAAATGCTTTACTTCTCTTTCTTTTAAATCAAGTTTCCTTTGAAGTTCTTGGTTTTCCTGCTTCAGACCTTCTATGTTCTCTTCATCAGAGCTGGATGGGTTCACCTTATAATGAAGCATAGAACCATTTAGTAGATGTTATAAACAATTACACATGACAGTTAATTTTAATAGGGCACTCACATCTTCATCTTCCCAATCACTATCAGCACATACCTAAATGTTAAGAAACATAAATCTTTACTACAAAACAACAGTCACCATTTTCTGTCAGTCAACAAGACTACGTATTATAGAACCTGGTATACACTGATATGAAACATAAAAACTCACCCTTTTTTTATTCAAGTTATATTTAGCCTTTAGCACTTCCATTTGGTTTAAATCTGTTTGTTCATTCCTGGCAACAGATCCACCACCATTCTTCCTGCTTCTTTTTAGAGGCTACAAAAATTGCAGGAGATGAAAGTTTTTTTCTGTTATTATAAACCTTAGTAAATGGTTTCATTTTTGTAAGGGAGCACAGTATTCGGCTGGTGTCGGTGGTTCATATGGAACAATCAGAGACTGAGAGGTGGATAGGAATAGGAGCGGGCTGAGATTCTGCTGGTGAATGTGTTGGTTCTTCTTCCATTGATGTGCTGTACTCAGAAGCTGTTTTAGGCAATTCTTTCGATGTGCTAGGCTCAGACGTTGTTTCAGGCAAAACTTCTGATGTGCTGGGCTCAGCAGACATTGCTTGCTTTAAAATCTGTATAAAAGTGCATAATAATATTGTATCAGCTTTTAGGTATTATCAGCTATATATCAACCCAAATTGTAGCCATGTATTTTAAATTGTTTATTATTGCTCACACAATGCAATTGTAGAATGTAAATTAGCATACCATTCTTCTCTCTCTCACTCTCTGACATGTGCGGCGCATCAGCTGCTGGCATTACAGTCGGGGACACGCAAATCCCAAATTCGTCTCGTTTCAGCACGTTGTTGCCAACAAAGCTCTGGCCTTCAATACGTGAAAATCTCCGGCTGAAGTTGTCTGGTTTGAAATGCTCTGAGCATATTATGGAGTACGGTGAAGGTTGCCACTTAGCGCGTTTAAGCTTGACGAAATCGACCCACTTCTTGCGTCTTGTTCTTGCCTCATTTCGCTCGTCCCCGGAATATGGAACGATTTGAAGAAATACACCTTTTTCCTTATCGCCTACGTTGCCACAACCGACAACAATGCATCTTTTTAGCATTCTAAAAAACTATTTTCTGCGACTTACTCTCTTTTATACATGCATACTGTAATACTATCTCTGTTGACAAAAGATCGAGTTTGCCTTCTGACGTCACAGCGCCCTACTCGACGCAGACTCCCAATCCCGCAGTCGTGGGACAAATTGATTATATTTTGGGCCAATTTTTACAACTTTGAGGAGCCGTAAAAAAGCAAGAATTCATCCAAATGGAAAAATTTTTTCAGTTTTGTGCTCCATAAATAGCGCACAATTATATTATCAGAAAAAAATTGGGGTGTGAGTTCCACTTTAAAAATCAATTATTTTGTACAAGAATTTAGTGATCACTATATTTATGCAACCAGATGTACATAATTTAGCCAGGTCACTTGTTTAGCCCTTCTATGCACCTTATTATCACATGCAACCTTCGCAGCCTTCATGCAACCAATCAAGATTGAGATTTTAACATATGCAATTTGTGTAACTGAATATAAGCACGTTTACGTCCTTAGATGCAGGTCAGCTATTAGGCAACTTAATTTTTGTCCTCCCACCTTCACAGGGAATATTGATACACAGGAGATATTAATTTAACAATGGATACATTATGATACGATACAGGCAATTTGAAGTTTGAACATGATACCAACTATAGCTGAAGAGTCAAAAACTAAAACACATTCAGTGCTCAGATATGCAATACAGCTAATTGGTTTGATAGTCTAATTTAAACGTTGTGTATTGCTTGCTGGGTTCGGTATTCTGGTTGTTCGTATCATTGCATGGCGTTAGCTTAAACTGTTAATAAGCTAGTCAAAAATATTAAACAAGTTTGCACTTTGCATGAACAAAAGGGATTAAAGATCTTAAACATGGGAAGAACAATCACATATAAAAGTAAATATACATTTACATAACATAAAACTTATCAGTGTTTTCACTTACAAGACGTTAATCTGATTTTTAAATTTGACTTATCCACACTTCAAGTTAAACGCCATACAAACAACCGGCCCCACTAAATAACTGCTTTTAGTATTTACATCAAAATTAAAGTAACAAGTTGGTAGTTTGTAAACGCACAGCACACTGTCCATCAGAGTGCTAACAAGAAACAAAATAATTCACATAACACTAATCAGACAAATATCACTATTGTCCTGAGTTGACCAGTGACAGTCCAGTGTTGTCGAAAACAACTTTAGAACAAACGTCTATTCTGGTTTTCTGTAATTGTATGGTGATCTTCCAACAAATATGGATATTTAACGCAGCTGTTTGCCATCCTGTGAATAACTTTTGATTGCCTATTTTGTCTGAAGTACTTAGCGATTGACCTGGAATCTTTCAATAGTAATGAACGGTGATCTTCCAAGAATTTCTTCGCAATTCCTTCGACTAAACGCGCTGTATGGTTTCCGACATGTGGTAACAACCAATTGATCTTTGCTCTCAACTCCATAATGTGATTTGATTGATGGCATCTCTGCTTCTGAGCGTCCATAACAGAATAAAAACTTTTCGCAATGGCTTCAGATCTGTCGGTTGCTACAGCTACATGCAGTGCAATCATGAGCTTAGGGCCAATTCTTGAGTAAATTTCTTTTACATTGTACATGGTCTCAATCAGCACTGGTTCATCAAGGACGGCTTTGACTTGTTTACCATTTAACAATGTCAATCTAAAAATCTATCGTATGCTCAACGTTGAAGTACCAGGTGTCAAAGAGGTGAAATATTGCTTCAATGGTTTACCAGATTCTGCCAAAAAGCATCCAATTTCGTACTCTCTTCGATTGCCCAAAAAAAATTTGCACAATACTTCTTTAAAGCATTGATAGACGGCTTCTGTACAACTCTCATCCAAACGACCGTAATTGCCAGCCTTTGCTTCGACGTGGGATAAACTTACAATGTACTTGAACCATGTACGAAACATTTTTTTTCCGATCTTCCAAAACTTGTGCTTGTTTTTCAGGCAGTGGACTGCGCTCTGTGATTGTTCTACTCTTTGCAAGTCTCCTTCTAAGGCTACAAGGAACGTCTCAAAGTCGAGGCAATCTGAGAGAAGTTCTGACACTTTAGCAGTACCTCGTTCTAATCTATTTTGGGAAGAATCTCTCAAGTACGAAGCAAACACTTCCAGATCTGCAATCAATTCATCGACAGTTCTCTCTTCCCAGTTGTATACTACGTTCGCACCGTCTTCCAGTCTTTCGATCTCTCTATTGACTAATTCCCAGCCCTCAAGCATCTTTACACCTGAAATTGGAAATTCTTTATCTCAGCTAGATGCTTTTTAAAACATGGAAGTTCTCTGATGTTACCCAAAATTTCTGCTATTCATAATAACATTCGCTCTCCCCAAAACACCATCTTCCAGCGAAGAAAATCAATAGCTTGAGATAAGATCATCAACTCTGACAGTGGAGCAGTTATGTCCAAACAACCAAGAAGGTCTGATACAAAATCTTGACCAAAAACTTTGTACTTGAGGGGAAAGTCCTCGTCTGCCCCTGAATGAACAGTATAAAACAGTGCAACACTGAAAATCCTTTCTCAATAGTTTCCCATTGATTAATAGCTGAACTGAGAAAATGCTGTGTGGCAAACGGAGTGACAACAACTGCATTCTTCTTCTTTCCTTGGGCACTAATTTCAAAATGGCATAGCCCTTTCCTCTTGATAATAGATGATTGAATTCGTTACCACGCTTGATGAACTTGTTAAAAAATGTTTTAGAATTTCCACATTTCCCCTCTTTAATGTCAGTGGAAGGCAGATTGAGCAAGTGAGGGGCATCCCAGATCAAATTTCTTGCAAGATCCCCAGCAGAGCCACCATCGACATCAGGTAACCCATCTTCGTCGGAGTCAGTTGCTCTTTTATAGACAAGTAGTGCACCTAAGGGATGTGCACATCTTCTTTCGTTGTTCTGGAAAATCAAGCAAGCTGCTTGACTTGTTCGTCTATCCACTGTTCCCTTGTCAATAACTCCATAGAAATGGGGAGGCATCATAGTGCAAGGAATTTCTTCATTTAAAGTGTGAGAGGTTTTTTCATCGATGTAACGTTCTGTTGCCAGAAGAGTAATGGGAGCATTTCTTTCCTGCTATGGTTAACTTGCCCTATGTTCACCCTACAGTCATCAAGTAGAGCAAAAAAATGTTTCATAGTGAGTTGAAACTGCTTTCATTTTCACATCAGTAATCATGCATTGTACTTGTGCTTTTGTAGCTGAAAGAACAGTTTGCTGGAGTTTTTGATCATCTTTAAACTCTTAATGCTAAAAACTATTGTTTTCCATGGGCAGTGTTGGATATTCCCTACAAGCGAGAGCGGACCAAGGATTTCAACAATTGCCAATCACTATTTACTCCCTTGATGTATTGCTTTGTCTTTTCCTTACCATGCTAGATTCCAGTACAGGGATTTCCATGATCTGATCCACACATTTTTCTTGCAGCTCGATAAGGTGAAAGATCTTTAAGACATATCTTTATTTGAAACAGAACAGAAACAAAGGCTACATCAAATAACACTTTCTCCCATTTCCTGATCATAAAAAGAATTCAATGCAAGGAATCTTCTCAACCAGCACTGAAATGTTTCCAGTTTTTCTCCATTGATCAAGATCTACAACTATTGGGTGAGTGTGGGTAAGATTGGTTGAGGAATCAACTTCTCTTTGTTCATTAACTTCCATTTCCTTCGTTAATCGAACTACTTCAGATGCAATATCTTTGGCTAAAGACTGTTCTTAGTTAGTTTCTTTGCAACACCCATGTTCAGTGGCAAAGGAATCAATGGTCATCTGCTCATGGCTTTTTGTAGTTTGCCTTTCAATTTGATTCAGACTCTCTGCAATCACATCATTCCCATTGTCAGGCTGAGAGTCACGTTTGTCACTACTGGTATCACTGCTTATATTCTTTTCACAGCTCGGTGTAAACTGATCAAGACTGGTTTTGGCTCCTTTGCTCCTGATATTTTGAAGCAGGCATACTCCTGTTCTGTTTCTACACTACAAGATTATTTTTGTCCACATTGATTGCTTTGAGCATGGTTCCTCACCTGAAGGATTGCCAGTTTTGTGCTTTAAACCTTGGTACTTGTTTTGGACCTTTCTAAAAGGGCAAAGTCTTCATCAGAGTTGCAGAGTACTGTTGTTATTGACATTTCTAAGTGTTGCCTTGAGTTACGGTGCCTCTCAATATCAGAAGGCATCCCACTTGAGATGGTGCAGTATCTTCTTCCATTTAACAAACATTCTTTGCAATAAAGCTTCAACTTTTTCTGAGGTTTTGGCAAGGTCCTTGGAGTCATTTTAGTTGGATTTGCATTTATCACCCAAGACACTAAAAGGTATTTAAATATAAAAGGTTTACTACATACCTTATATCATGGGTTATGGCACAATGTGATAAAAAAACACACCAGGTTGTTAGCTTTTTGGCATAGTAATCAACTTTAGATCATGATATGTCCATATATATTAAGCCTCTGTCCAACAATAGGCTATGGTCAGCAATACGTCCATATTTAACTTTAAAATATTTGGTAAATTTATATAAATTTAGAAAATATATGTCGTGGTAGTATTCTGAATGAATTACACAAATTGACTAGTACAAAACATACAGTGATGCAGATATACATGTAAAAACTATCACAGGCTCAGAGACTGAGTAACAGATGCATGAATTTCATGTTTAAAAAATATTTCAGTTGCATTATAGAAACAGTGGAAGTTCAAGTAAGAATGCTTTTTTTACTTTTTCTTACAAATAAAATACTCAAATGTATGAAAACGTAACAAAAGTACAATCATGTTGTCAATTTTCAGAGTGTCCGTGCGTTGTACTGTTACTTTCAAATTTCAATTGTAAGTACATGTATTTGTTTTACTTAACATACAGTTTTAAGTATAGTAGTTTATAGCACAGTATGTAATGTAATAAGATAATAAAGTCGCTATTTAACATACGTAATGTTTTAGTGGTCTTGACCTTATTGGTTTGATTTGAAGCATCTCTTCTTGACTTTTACTATTATCAGCGTCAACTGAGTCAGAACTGTCATCATCGGAATGATCAGGTGTGTCTTCACTAAATTCACTTAAGTTTCCTAATGCAAATTTAGAAATACAGTCATTCAAAGGCTTTAATTAAGGATGTAAAACAGCATTGTGAAGGAATATTTTGTATGAATATAGTTTGAACTTACCTTCTGTGTTCGGCAAAGCAAATGCCATTGTTGTGATTTCAATATTTGACGTCAGCATCTCTAAGTGGCTGCAGGTGGTTTTTGCAAACAAAGCCTGTTTGCAGGCAAAACTATGCTGTGCTGTGCTACAGTGCTACAATGTTTCATACTTTGATTACTTGGAAAAATATACTTCGAAAATTAATTCCAGACAATACTTCACTGTCTTTTTACCTTGGCCACTCAAGTTTTGCTTTGTTTTAGTTGAATCTTTGCTGCTTTTATACAATGGAATGAGCATTCATTGCTGTTCAAACCACAGGTTGAACTTGGTGTCACACACTGGCAGTCGCAGCCGCAGCTTGTCTGTCTTTCACTTGCAGCTCGCACCTCCAAGTAAGCTTTTTTTACTCACAGCTATGCGTATGCAAAAACAGACATGTTTTTCAGTCTGGATGTTTGTGAGTATATCAATATACACACATAGTCTCTATTAGTATGTACACAATGGCAGAGAGGTGTTTACACCTAAAATTTTCAAAATGTGAAAACAATCCCCTGAATTACCATATAATTATAGCTATTAAAATACATCCCTCTGCATATCTAAGGCATATAATACGAATAAGGTACTATCATTACAATCATAATTTAGAATATAAAACCTATTAGATAATTTTGGTCATTCAGACAACTACTAACTACAAAAAATTTTCTAAAATGATTTGTAAAAAACTTAGGTATTAAAAAGTTTTTCTCCTTACAAAGGTTATAATTTAAGTGAGAACTTGATCTAGAAACAAGTTCGTTAAGTCTATGGTTTGGATAATTTAGAATCACATTGAAAAGTTTCACACACGCAGCATATCTTCTTGCGCATAATGTTTCCAGGCCGCTTTCAATCAGTGCTTCGTTGTAATGCATAGATGGGTACACAATTCGAAGAGCCCGCTTTTGCACTTGTTCCATTTCGTCACTGAGATACTTAGGTAGTGAGGAATGAAACACTGTTGACGCGTACTCCAAAACAGGGCAGATACAAGTTCTATAGAAGTTTACAATCTCCCTATCAGGTACTCTAGCACGTTTCAATTGCACTAATAAATATATCCGTTTGGAGCTTTTAGAGATAATTAACATGTTTATTCCACTTCAAGTTTGATGAAATTGTAAGACCAAGTAGCTTTACTTCCTTTACAACTTCTATAGGCTTTCTGTTTACTTGAATTGGAGGGAAAATACTTTGGTGTTTTTATAGTCAATCCTTAGTTCTTTGCATTTCTTTTGATGTAGCTGAAAATGATTTGACTAAGACCAATCCTGGATTTCTGTACCTGAATCTTGAGTCTGACTGAACACGAATTTTGGTGCAGATTCCGATATTGTAAGATCATCTACGAATTTAATCCCATTATTAAGACTGCTAGTTCTATCGTCGTTGATCGTCAAACCAAAAAGCCAAGGTCCAAGTTTTGTTCCCAGGGGAACACTAGCAGGGACATTACCCCACTCCAAAAAACGATCTTCTCCTAGTTTGACTTGTTGCTTATTAGTCAAAAAATCTGTTATACATTTAATAGTAGCATGGCTGATATCCAACGATTCTAATTTGGAAACAATGATAGAGTGATCAAAGTCGAATGCCTTTTGATAATGGAAAAGCACCACTCTAACCGAGGCTCCCGATCCATCTGTAGCTTCTGTCCAGCGGTGGATCATCTTTATAAGGGCTTGACTTGTCGAAGAGCCAAGGATTATGCCAAATTGATTTGGATCTAAGATTTTTAAAACTGCTAGTCTCAACTCTTTTTCCACAACAAAATCTTCAGCTACCTTGGAAAGAATGGATGTAAGGGAAACTGGGCAAAGATGTTGATTGATACTTTGCACAGGTGTCGATAAGAGCTACATTTGCCAATTTCCAACTCTTTTGGAGTTCACATTCTCTAAACGAACAGTTTAAGATTTTCATAACAGGCAACAACAGAAGGATCTATAGCGGCGACGTATGGGTTTATGAAGCATGTATGCATTTTTTATAATATTGACTTTCAACATTTTGGAAGATAATGAAAAAAATGTATCGATTAAATTTTTTTAAAACATGCGAGTGAAACTATTACGCCAATACCATGCAGCTTGTTTAATTAGAAAATAACTCACCGAAAGAAATCCCAAAAATTGTGGGAAGAAGACGAAAAGTAAGACACGTTCTAATCCATTTTGTTGCCATGGCAACAACCTTCTAGCACACAATCACCACTATAAAATCTTCAGTAAGACTTCAATAACACTTGTACTGAATTTCATATTTTTATCATGAAAGATGTGGAAATGCGGGGGTCTTAACAACTACAATGCACTTTTGAACTAAAACAGTAGGGAGCCACCTTAAGATCAGCTTGCCTCCTCTGCAGGCTGCCTCTCTGTGGAGGGAAATCACTTAGCGGACGCGCCAATGCACCCCGGTGGGGTGAGTAGCATTTTTGCTCTGTATTGCCGACTCCATCATGGCTTCTGGAAGGAGTGGTGCTACAAATATAAGTGCAGCAAGAAAATCAAAGATTCCCGTTTTAAGTAAGGAATATAGGAGTCGTTTGATAGAAATTAGGGAAAAGCGAGTGACGATAGACGTAAAGGAAGTAGAATTGAGTGTTTTGAAGAAATTGTTGAAATTGACACTTGAACAGCAAAGGATGCGTCCTACAACTAAAGTGACTTCAAATGTATCTGCGACAAAAAGTGTAATCCCACCGTTTTCACCATTAATTCCACCAGAAGCTAAAGCAGGAGCCTGAAGAACGACAACCACCACTCCAAAAGGAACAACACGGAAAGGTATGATGATAGTAACACGACTAAAATTTGCGTATTTTTGCGTGATTTGTATATATGCGTTATTGTGTTTATCAGATATCGTGGAGTGCGACGCATTATAAAACCATTTCTAGTTGTAACATTTTAGTAAGTCTTGTCCATCAAAAGTTCCATTAGAACTTGGAAAAGGTGTTTACAAGTGTAGTAAAAGTTGAAACTGGGAAAGAGGTTGAAGTCAGTATCTTGATGCAAAGACTCACGGATATTGCACCTGATTTACGAAACCTCTAACAAGAGTTGGTTTTGCGAACTGTTGGGAAAATATTTCAAAAAACCCTCAAAAGAAGAGGAAGACAGAGAAGGTAAGTGGTATATCATTACTATAATAGTTTTGATGTTTGAAACTTGTGTGTTTACTTATTCAATCAAGGATTTGGATTTAACTCGTCAGCGGGGAAGCACTTAATTTGCTTTGCGATCATTGTTTAGAATTGTAAGCATTCTGTAAGTGGGGAAAAAGCATGTCCAGTTTACACAATAGGATACTTAGTGATGTGACTTTTTGTTGCTCACTGACATAATTTGTTTTTTGTAGAGGGTATTACAGTGATCTATCACTGATTGAAAAATCATCAACTGCAAGTGTTGCTCGTCCAACCAGTACAAGCTTAAATGAGTGAATGAATAAAACTGGGAACATCTGCATACTCAGTTGGATTAAGTGATTAATGCATTATATATATGCAATAATACACCCATCTGTACATGATTGTGTGTTACTCCTAGCTGTAAGGTCGGCGAGAGGGGGGGGGGGGGCAAAATACCTGGGACCCGTACTCGTTAGGGGCCCCCGAAATCTTGGTAAAATGTAAAACATTCGCTTTATGATTTCCTTAAATGAAGTATGTCATCGTGCTTACTACTTTCCGCTGATTGATGATACAAGACTTTCTCGAAGTATCTTCTGTAATTGTAAAGAGGTATGTTTATTAAAAAGACATCTATTTTTAGAGACTGTACATCTTGACTAAATGTTTTATAATTATTGTTTTGTTATACAATGGAGAAGTGGGAAACTGATTTCCATATTTTAATATTCATGTTTCACTATTTTCGGAGTCATAGGTGGCCCAAAAGCGAAGGTTGCCTATTCTGAATAATTCATTATAGGATTATAAACGTGAAATATAGAAGGGGTGTTTGTGTGTTTACCTTGTTGTTGCCTGTTCTTTGGCCTAATATTGCCATGCCGTAAATTCTTCAGTTTTAGCATGCACATGTACATAATGTCACATTTCAAAAAAAGGAATTGAACACTAAATCTCTATTATCACTAAAAATCACATTCATAAACACAAATTTTGAAATACCAACCCAAATTTCTGCATATTTTATATATTCTGATGCATCATTACATGGAAAACTAGATTTATTAGAATGATATAAATCTATTTTTCATATATCTGTAGTGTATTAGGTAATGAACCGGAACTAGTCAATATGTACCGGAACTAGTTAATATGAACCAGAACTAGGTAGTTATTCAATTGAACATTATATAAGTAATCTGATGTAGATAAGGATTTAGTTCATGTAATAAAGCGATAGATAAAACAACACTACAATGTCTAATGATGTATCTGAAATTGAAATGTAACCTGCAATTGCCATTAATTGTTTTTTCAATTTTGTTACATTATGAAATTATATAATGCAACAATGTGCAAAGTTGGTCATTGAAATAAACCTACCACATAGATAACAACTAAGGTGTGACAAGAATACATTGCTACTTTATTTACTGACAGCTCATACTCACTCTTTTTAAGATTAAATGCACCAAGTTAATAAAATTGTGTTTGTGAGTTGTACTGATAAACCTGACTTGCCTTCTCCAGCTAACCAGTGTTATATTACTAATCTTGTTGTAATACTAATAGGTGAGTATCTAGCAGGCTGTTTATTAAAACAATAGGCTGAGGAAAACCATATCAGGGAAAAACCACATGAAGAGAAAACAATAGACATGACAGTTTGAATATTATTGAATAACTTCACTAGAATTACCAATATCTGGTAAGGTAACTAAGATCCTTTCATATGAATTATATGAGCTGACTATGTACAGACTTCAGCATTTGCCTGTCACCAAACTTTACAACTCAGTCAATACCAATTCTCTCAAGCATTGATCTCTCTGTAAAGTGCAAACTCTACCCTACATATTTTTAATTTTACTAGGCACTCTGATGTAGACTAGGATAGTGTGAAAGGAATAATATGATAGATCATGGATCGTTGCCAAACTTACCAACATAAATCAGGAAGTAGGAAACGAAAGGAAAGGGCTGCTAGGTTAGAAAGCATCAAACAAGGACAGACATTGCTTTCCAAATTCTTTGTCACACATGGGGATCACAGTAGTAGCAATACTGTTGATACAATTGTTTCCCAACATCCTGATACTGGTTTAACTGACGCTAGTGACAGTGCAGCAATGGTTACAGCTGAATCGGATCATGAAAATGTTGGCAACGTGCCGCAAAATTCCAGTCCTATTATGGGTACTAGCTACGCCAGCATTCTATCAGACATTCCCCTTTTGGAATCTCAATCTTCTGATGTCAGCATTTCAGTTCCAGACAGCAATATGACAGAAAATGTTCCAATATCAGTTGGTCAGTTGCATGAGTTTGATATTGGACAAGTGGAAGAAGTTATCCCAACACCAAATCAGGTCAATACTGCTGTGCGTGCAGGTCATTTACAGCATCCTAGTAATTTTCCTCGTGATGACACAGGGCCAGCTTTTCCTCAAACGCTATTGCACATTCAGTTGAACAATGGTGAAAAAATCGTTCGTGACTGGCTTGTGTAGAGTATTGAGGAACAATCGCTTTTCTGTTTCTGCTTTCGCCTGTTTTACAATGGCCCTGAGCAATCACGACCATTGCTAGCACAAATTCAAGGCACAAATGGCAACTGGCAAAGACTGTATGAAAAAAGATCCCTCAACATCAGAACAGTGCTAGTCATAGGTCGTGTTATTTGATGTAGCAAAAGTTGGAAAAGACCATTGCAAATTCTGCCACAATTGACATGAAACTTGATCAAAGCATTCGAAGTGAGATCTTACAGTGGAATTTAATTCTGGCCAAGCTGTTGGATATCACACTGTTTTTAGCCGAAAGGGGCCTCCCTTTTAGAGGAGTCACTGAAAAGCTTGGTGATCAACACAATGGTTTGTTCCTTGGCCTTTGTGAGTTTCTTGCACGCTATGATAAAGTTTTAGAGTTACACCTAGCTGCTGTAAGGGAAGCACAAGCTTCTCATCGTCGGATGCAAGTGTCATACCTTCCAAAGGACATGCAAAATGAATTTATCGAATGCTGCGCAAGCGCAGTCCTAAGAAGTCTTTTGAAGGAAGTTACTGATTCCAAGTATTATGCAGTCATCGTAGATGCCACCACTCCAGACACATCATCCCTGGAGCAAAATGTCTTTGTTCTACGTTATGTTTATTGCAATATCGAAGGACAATATGAGGTACAGGAACGATTTCTGGATTTTGTAGACAACCAAGGAAGACACAGTAAAACAGGGGAAGTTATAGCATCCATGATTTTGGATACCTTAAAAAAACACACCATTCCTTTTCAAAACTGCCATGGCCAAGGTTACGTCAATGCAAGTAACATGACTGGTGTCTATAAAGGTGTGAGCACCTGCCTTGAAAATGAGAATAAGCTTGGAAAATTTCCCCCCTGTGCCGCTCAGTCTAAACTTGTGTGGTACTCATGCAGCTGAGTGTTGCCCTGATGTTGTGACCATTTTTGGTGTAGTGCAAAAAGTATACACCATGTTTAACAGATCTCCAGAACGTTGGGAGCTCTTGAAAGATATTATCAATGATAGCCTTCATCCTTTTTCAAGCACACACTGGTCTGCAAGAATCCACAGTGTTCGCCCATTCGCCGCTAATTTACCAGGCTTGAAAACTGCTTTGGAATCTCTACTGGAGTTTAATCTCACAGCCCAAGCTATGGCAGATGTCAAGGGGTTCATCAAGTACATATCGTCTTTCAAATGTGTCCTTATATCTTCAATTTGGTTCAAAGCATTGAAGATGATTGATGATCGAAGCAAAGTTTTGCAAGCGCAAAGTGTAACTATAGATATTGATGTGAAGAATATAGATGGCTTTATCCGTGATCTCCAGAATTTAAAAAGAAAATGGCTAGCAATTCTAGCCGAATGCAAAGCTGTGGCGAAAGCTCTGAAAATTGAACTATGGTCTGTCAATTCTGATAAAAGGAAGAAGAGGCAGAAGAGATTCTTCAACGAATCTGATATATCTGATTCTGATGAAAGTGAAGATGATAAAGATAAAGGAAATTTAGATGACGGTCCATACGATGAATTCAGATTGCATGTTTTTTAGGTCATTGTTGATAGTTTGTAGACAGAAATGAAAACCATTACAGTGTAGTTCAAGCTTTGGAAGCAAAATTTGTGTTTCTGTGGAAGTACCTTTCAATGGAAGAAAAATGATCCAGCAACAAGCAACCTTGTTTTCCGAGGAATACATTGCTGATGTCTCTGTGCATCTTGTGAGTGAGATTTTGCACTTAAAAGCTATCCACACGGACAACCTTGGCAAAGATGTTCTTCCTCCTCATCTGCTAAACCGTCTGGCTGCAGAAAATTTAGAGGGACTCTTACCAAATGTATGTGTGGCACTGCACATCTTTTGTACATTGTCCGTGTCAGTCGCTGGAGCTGAACGTTCATTCAGTAGATTAAGCATCCTGAAAAATGACCTTTGGTCAACGATGGGGCAGTTACGTCTATCGTCGTTAGGCATGCTATATTTCAATTCAACATTTGCCCGCCACCTAAACTTCGACGCTTACCTTATCACTTCATAATTATACATCACTATTAAAAAAGAAGTATGCAACTGACAAAATAAACAGCAATTTTAATGACAGTGACTGAGCAGACCTTAAACTATTTACATCACAGATTTTCAATGCACATTTGTATATTCTATCTTAAACTTCCATTCGGGAAGGGAAATGAGCAAAGAGGGTGCAGGGTTGTTTGACATTCAACACAATGAGTGTAAATTTTAGTGGCCAATTAGAAGAACAAGGAGCTGGTGGTAACTAAAAATTTTACACAGTATTACACGCATAGATAAATCTAAAGCAGACTTGGATCAAAATAGATGTAGGTAATAATTTAACATCTTCATCCCAAGCCCAAGCAATTCCCCATTAGTGAGTAAAGTTATTTGTACACTTTGCAGCTCAATGGGTTAAGTACTGACCTTGTCATATGTTCCAGTCATTACCAGTGAAGCTGCTGAGCTTCCCATGGACAAGTAAAATCATTTAACTAAATTAAGCCAGCAAAAAATGGGCACACTGCATCCTACGTAGATACACTAATATTTTTTTGGTTTACTACATACTTGTCAGATTACTGTATTTCTTTAAACCCATTAGGCTGAGCATCCAAGTGTGCTCTATTTCCCTTTTTACATGTCTTCCACATGATTTTACTAGCCAATGGAAAAGCTCTTATTAATTAAACAAAAAAAAGATAGTCTCTATATCACCTAATGAATCACAATCCCAGTTTTCCCAACTTTTCACCCTACTACTACTGTAAATGTTTAATGCCAGACAATTTTACTGATCATTAGGGAAGTTGTGCAGCTAAATAGATTAAACCTATAAAGCTGAAGACTTAAATCCTTACTGATGGGTGAAATTGCTAGTGTTAGACTAGTTAAGAAAATAATTAGGAAACACTGGGACACATAGTGAGTCAATGGGTTAATCAGTTGTCTGTGCTATATTATTCCTTATTTTCAACTATTAGAGTCATAACACATTTTATGCCTTCTCATACTTTGTAACTGTAATTTTATCTGCAAGGAGGTCATGTGCCTTTGGACCCAAAGTTATCTTTACAGAAACACTACCCCTCTACCCTTTCTTGGAAATTTTCTCAGACAGTATACCAATATTGATAAGTATATGCAAAAATTTACCAATCAAAATTGATGAAGAAAATCTCTTCTCCAAAATGCCAAATGTGCAATATGCTTGTAAACGTGACACACATTTCTGATTACTTCTAGCAAGATAAAGCAAGAATTCATTCATTACAAGTAATTTCTACATTACTTAGTTCAGTTGCAGCTTGCACAACCTTCTGGTGATCTGGAATGAACCACGTTGCTCACAATTGCTACACTTCGTAAGACACACAAAACTGTCTGGATTCTCACCAAAGTGATCCATGATTCCTTTGTGTACACATTGCACTGGATTTTCCAGTAAAATAATCAGTTTGTACAAGTTACTATATTGTGCAGTTCCTTCACATTCAAAAAGTTTTTAAAGACTGCCATTATCATTGTTGTTATAATACAGCTTACAAGTTGTTGGCAAGCCATCTCGGCCAGCCTGATCACACTGCTGAAAATATTCTTCAATTCTTGTGGGTAGCTTTGCATGGACAGCATATCTAACATTTCCCTTATCGATACCCATTCCAAATGATGAATTGGCTACCATAACTTTCACTTCATCATTCATCTGCTTGGCTTGGTTTGAAGCTTTAATATCATGTGACAGTTGACCATGATACTTCACTGCTTTTATGCCCCTCTTGACCAATTTAGCATGAATATGACAAACATCTCGAAGTAGCACACAATAAATAATGCCACTATTATTTTGAGATTCCATTTCTTCGATAAATTTAACCTTTCCTTGTGAAAATTGTGACAAGATTTGCACGTCGAAAGCTGGCCTGACGAGGCATGTAAATGCAAAACGTGGCAGCAAAGCAAATGCAAATATTCCTTCGCTTACAAATGATGAACTCACGTCTATCTTCAATAAGGTAAAAGCAAATCTAACGAATAAAGGTAATTGGGACACTGAGATAACTTCTGATTTTGCAAAAGTAACTTCGAGCGAGAACCTTTTCAAAGCTGTCTCGCTAATTTATCAACAATTTTGTAAGAAACGAAATCAAGATAACTTTCTTATGGAATTTTATGAACTTACTCCCAAGTCAACTGCCCTCTTGAAATGCAAAAACCAGCCACTTTGTAGCCTGGTTATGATAAGTATACCTGATCACCTAGTAGCTTTGTTTAAATCTTCCTATGGAAAGCAGAAATCTTGCCCTCCTGGCAAAAGGACAGACCCAAAACATGAAACAGCACTAAGCAAACACGAACATGGGCCCCTGTCTTATATTGCTGGCTACGTTTTGGCAAAATTACAAAAACAGTGCTCAAGTAAACCAAATGAAGATTTGCTGGTTATTTTACAAAGCATCAAACCTCTTAGTGTTGAGAACACATATATTGACACACAAAGTGGAGGTGGACTATAGTGGCACCATGTACTGATCTTGTGCAAATCTTGGAGACTGCGAAAATAGTATTTAAACAGTTTATTGCCAAGCAAACAACAGTGGTTAGTGCTATTCCATGTGACACATGTAATGAAGCACTGGAGTCTCCATTGATTAAGTCACTATGGGAAAACATTTTGCAGGAATGCAAAACAAACTACCAAGCTTTGTCTTGAAAATATTGTAAAACTTTATATAAAGGTTCGCAGGTTTTCCTATGCTAGAGACTATATCATCCAATTCAAAATTAAACAAAAACCGGCCAAGAGCAAAGGACTGCGGAAAGAATTGGAAGACATAATGTTGATATGTAACTCAGACTGTATTTTGACTTTAATACTGTAAATACAAATTCTGCTCCTCCAAGACCAAGACATTTCTCCCTCACTTACATTTTGTCAGCAGTTTTTCATATTTTTAATTATTTTACCAATTCTTATATAAAGGGTACTGTTTAATAAAATTTGCTTACTCTTTTCCATTGTAATAAAATGTTCCCAATAAGACATGATTTTGTGTAATTTTTTTACCCTTATCAACAAAATTATGAACTACTATATAACAAATGCGGGGGTATCATAGTATCTAATATCTACAATATAGTATGTACAATATCTGATTCGTACTTGAATATACAATAGCAAGAACTAGCATTTAACTATTAGTCTTGTACTAACCCATCTCCAAAATTGCAGCATAATATGACTGCATGATACAAAAAAAGAATGAGATGCGTGGGTACAAGACTGTGTTACCAATAGTGGTTCATGATATGTTTATGTCGAAAAATGTGTATATTCTTTTATAGGACAGTTCCACTGCCTTAACACTAACAGTTTAATCAATGAAGGTGCATAGCGCAGATCCAAATATTGCTTCATATTAAACTTGATAGCTTTCTGTTTGTCTAGTTACAACCAGGTTTAGCAGCTATGCTCTTTGACTCATCTCTGAAGAACATGGCTATTGAAGCTGGTGTATAGTCTGCTAATACCCTATCAGTATCATGCCACACATAAACCCTTGGTTGAAACTTGCCATGTGATCAAAAATCTAGGTGGGATTCCAAACTTTAAGCCTACTTGTATGCTACTAAGAATTTTCAGGATCACAAGATAAGCATAAACAAAAGTCCTAATGTACCTAAGTAAGACCACTGGTGAAGATAGCTTACTTACAAAACAATCGGATTGTAGTGACTAAGTTATTTCTTCTTCTTTTGCTTCTTTAAAGGCTTGTCGCTGACTGTGTACCATTTATCTTTGCCATAATGGCCTCCAGTGTTTCCACTTACTGACGGGGCAATGTCTCTTTGAGTGGCAAGGGTTCAGTCATTGTATTTAAATTGCTGTGCAGCGGGATTATCTGATCTTCCTCCAAGGATCCTTTGGTGTCCAAAATAGTCTCCTAGCACATCTTGCATGAAGCATTCTAAAAGGACATAGGAAAATCCTATGGAGAGCAGAAACGTTATGGCTTAGATGTGGGAGTTCACAGTCATTTTGAATCTCTCGTAAGTTTGGTGGGACAAAAACTTCTCTTTTTCAGCTGGAGTGTAAGATCCTTCTCTAAAGGTATCCTCATAAGCGTACGGGGGCAGTTTTGCTTGGGGAGGCAAAGGTAATTTGCCCGAATTTTTTGTATAAAACCCGAAAGTGCCCGAATCACAACATATATTATATAAATTGGTCATATAAGTTAAATATTTATATGTTTTTAACTCAACATGCTAAGATCGATTTATATATGAAGGCATTCATATTTAAAAGAAATATTTATCTCGCCCATGTTGTTTGCCGAAACAGTTGATTATTTGTTCCATGTCAGCAGCAATGGTTCGGTTCGCTTAAGCTCGTTCAATATTAATTAGAGCAATAGAATTCAAGCGTTGCTGGCCCATTACTGAGCGAAGATAAGTTTTGACGTGTCGCAAGCCACTAAACGACCTTTCAGCCGAACTTGAAGTAGCTGGAATGGTTGCCAGAATGGATGTGACTTCATACAGAACAGGCAATAAATCACATAAACCATCCTCAAACATTTTATAGACAACGCCAGCTGCAGATTTCGCTTGAGAGTTGGACGCATCGATAGAATTTTGGTACATGTCTTTCTCGACTTCAAGAAGACCCTTATCCACACTGTAGAACTATGCCACCATTTCGAAGTTGCGTTGCAATGGGTTTTCGTTTAGCACAACATCTCCTAGAGCACAGAAAATTTCTTGGTCATTTCTGTTAAATCGTGTTTTCATTTCGTTGAGTACTTTGTCAAGGGATCGGTAGAATGTGTTGACGCGATGATGGGTTTTGGGTGTGGTTACATATTGGGCATTCGTAACTTATGTCGATTCACCTAAAAGTGCCTGTAAACGGCGTGATGGCTTGTTCAGCGGTGACTTTGTCTTTTTGAAAATGAAATCACCACCAATAATTTCCTTCTTTATCTCGCGGGATAAAGTTTCCGCCTTTTTCCACAACAGTTCAAAACTCTTTTTGTCACAACATTTTTGCAGTGTCTTTATGGTAAGATCAGCATTTCTTTTTGCACTGATCACGTCAATGCTTTTTCCTTGGAGGTACTTGCTTCGATCGTTTGTATTTAATAATATCATCTTCAGTAGGATAAGGCCAAACACAAATTCAAAATCCCAAACAGCATTAATAAGGGCACGACTGTCTGTGTATGTCTTTTTATCTTTGTCACTTGAAAATATTAGAAGTGCTCTGATAATTTTCCCCATTTGTTCGGAGACTGCTTTTACTGCTTCCCATCTGCAGGACCATCTTGTTTCACTTAAAGACTAACGTCAGCAAGAGGTGATCATCATCTACCTTCACAGAATTAAACACGCCATGATGTTTCAGACTTCCTTCTAAAAAGTTGTACAGACTCTGTAATGTCCCCAGCACATTTCGGAGCGGTTCAACATCACTCGTGGTGTCTTGTAGCACCAAGTTGAGGATATGTGCATAACAATGAACATAAACTCCTCGTGGCGAACATTCTTTCATTCGGGCTGCTACTCCTTCCCGAACACCACTCATATTTGATGCCCCATCAAAACACCCGCCAACAATATCGTGCAACTTCAAGCCATGTTCAGTTATTACTTTTTTAACAAGTTTGAAATAAGACTTCGCCTTCAGTTGATACTGTCGAAAAAAATCCCAGAAATGTTTCTAATGTTTTACCATCCAATACGTGCCTTAAGCAGATCGATACCTGCTCAGTGCGACTGATATTAGATGTCTCGTCCATGATTAGAGAGTAGTTTCGGCTTAACTGTACATCCTGAGTTATTCGCTAGACAACAAAATGAGATATTATTTCTAATATCTCATTTCGGATAGATGGTGACGTCCACTGGGCGTGAAGATTTAGCTGACTTTGTAGCTTGTCTTTAAGCCACGGAATGTTGTTGCATCTGAGATTTAATAATTTCAACAGATTTCCTCTGTTTTTGTCGGACCTTTCACCAATATTATCTCTGTCCTCCTCGTGTCCTCGAAAAGCAACGTTTTGTTGTGCGTTATAGAATATACTGGTAATGATTATGCACAAATACTCACGGTTGCGTAGAACATCTTGTTGATGAGACTCCGTTAACTGTTTTAACACCGACGTTTTGTGTTTCGCGTTGATTTTCGACCCAATCCATTTTGTCATTGCATCTTTGTGAACTTCTTTTGCATGCTTCTTTAGTCTGTTGCTTTTTTCCAATTATTGAAAGTAAACGTCTTATCCCCCATAAATTCTCGACAGGCGAAGGATACAAAATAACAGTGTTAAGCATCAAAGCTAATCCAAGGATAAGTTTTGTACCACTGTGGATTGAAATCTCTGCTTCTGTTATCCTTGTTGAACTTCATTCGTGTGTATGTTTTCAACACAGGCTGTGAAGGAGAAGACAACGAAATGCGACTTTGTTGGATATCTGTTCCTGAGCCTTGCATAACACAAGAAACTGTAGAGGAGTTACATGTAGCTTGCAAGTTGTCACAGAGAGGTTTATCTGATACTTGTGACGGGGACCTTTCTGACAATTGACAGTGGTTAACAGAAATATCATTAGATGAATCTGGCATAGCGGAGGACGTTGGTGACTGGTGTGATTGCTTATTGCTTATAATTTTTGTCGAGACTTGCTCTTTGGACCTCTCTGACCAGTGATTAATACTAAAATCGTCAGGTGAACGTGACGAAATAAAGGCAGCAGTTGAAGACTGAACAATCGACGGGTTGTCGTCCTTCGTTTTTTCTATGTTAGATGAAGTAAATGATAACTTATTGTGGCTAAGCGCTTTCGATTCTAGTACCTTAAAGGAAATTATCGACCTAACATTTTCTGCTCAGTCTTCTGGGTTAACAAAAGTGGACAAAGGCCAAGTAAAATCGTTTGTTGATTCCTTCAGGTCCACGTATTCTTCTGAATTTTTTTCAGTTGCGGCAAGGTTGTCTCTTGAATCTAGTACTGTGGAAGCAATGGAACTGCTTGACATATATTTGCTGTCTTTGCTCATGGATAAACAAGGATCACCTTTGCTGGTCATTATTATATCAGCTTTTTGACGCTTTGGCAATGTTTCATTTCCAACAAAGAAGTTGCTAAGTTGCAACTGATTGGTGTCGACTACCTTGCTAAATTTTACTTTCACACCCTTGTGCACTTTTCCTACAAGGCTGTTTTTATAGTCTGAGTCTATTTCTTTTTTGCACGTCTCGCAAATAATGCGCTGCCTTTATCGTCGTTTTTGCGATTGTTCAGGAGGTGACATGACTAGCAATTAACCTAGTGAATATTAAATGCAATCATAATTTACCCAATTATTTGTAAGTTCATCAAAAGATAATCTTTTACTGCCAAATATTTTGATTTATTGAAATATGTATTTATTGGTAACTTCTATATGGAATTGAGTCCAATGTTTATATTTTTCAGGGCATATAAAAATATTAACAATTTATAACACATTCAGATTCTTGCATAGATTGCATAATACATGAGTTTCGGGTCCATAATGTAATAAACAAATTAACATTTGAATTAACGTGTGTACTGCATTAAATGCACTCACTACACTTAGTTTAGTTGTTTTCGCTATATTATTATTGTCATCATATATAATTACCTGGCATATGCAGATGTAGTCGTACAATTCACAAGAGTTAAGATGCACTTCGTCTTAGAAACTTGGAAATTCTACAAAACGTTCATGTTTACGGTCCGGATATGGCGATACTTCATTTTACTATCACATATAAATACATACATGCGAATTTGAATTCGACCGTTCTGGGTTTGCTAAGGAATTTGTAAAAAAACCCGTTGAAAAAGCTACAGCAGTGCGACCTCACATGGGTATTTCAAACACTGTTCAAGTCTGATTAGGGAACAAACAAGAAATTTTATCAAGCTTGCTAAATTCCTTTTGCCCGAATCGTTGGGGATCAGTTGCCCGAATGACGAAATATTCAAACATTTTGGGTGGGCAGTTGCCCCCCTTGCCCCCCCAGCCCGTACGCTTATGGGTATCCTTCATCCACACTAAATGCTCGTCATCAGGGCTTTCATAAGGCTTGATGCGATCATTTCGCTTTGCTTGATGTTCTTTAAATGACCTGAGAATCGAAAAAGTCATTGATCATCCGGCAAATGGAACATGTCAACAATATGCCTAAACAGCAAATACTGGCCATTGTTCCACATGTACCTATAAAGGATAAAAACGTATTCTTAGGAGTGGACAACAATGGGCGTTGGAAATTAACCCCTTAATCTGTAGTATACACATAATTCTCCCTTTGACACAAATTAGTCACAAGTAGCATTTAAGTCAGAGAAAAACATAAAGTAGGGCACAATTGCTTTGCAAGATAAAGGATTAAATTTGATTTTTTTTCAGTATGTATAATCCGGGGTAATGTCAATGAACAAGGCCTAAATGCTAGACAGCTCTCAGAAGCCTTGTGTATTCCATATGGCATAGTCTGACATTCAAGGGCTTTTCTCTGGCTTATTTAATGATTGAAAAAAATTGCTTCCCAATTAATGTTTTGTCCTTTACTTCTTGATTACTATAACAAGTTTTTAAGAATAGCTGTATGGTAAAATACACATTCTTCTACACATCAAAAATCATTCATAAACAATTCAACAGCAAACCAATTCTAGACAAATAAACAACAAACATTAAACTTTACAAACCAACTATATGATCCATATTCTGAATTGTAGAAACAATTTCTGGCAGTTTTGATAAGATGAGGTACATCAGCAAAGAAGTATATCATCCAAGCCAAAAAGAAAATGTTTGGATTCTTGTACACCAGACCACAGGAAAGTGTGCAACCAAGCTTGGCATGAAGTGCAAAGAATTTCCGGTTAGGGGAGGCACCATCATTGACAGCAGCAATTACCCACAACTTTACTGTAGTTTCAAGCACTCCAACCACTCTCCAGAACAAAGGAAGTAATTGAAATGATGTAACATTACCAGTAAAGTAGTAGGCAACTACATGCTTCAAACTGGTGCAAAGCCCCCTAACCAAAAATGCCAGTGCATGGGATGCAATGGGAGTTTCTTCATCGGTATTTGCGAAGGTGGTTAAAGGATGGCCAAGATCTATGAAACCAACGAGTTCACCAGATGTTGTGTCAAACACAAGGTTCTCTTGGATCTTCATTTCATCCATGATCACTGCCACATACTTCTGAATCCCAGAGAACTTTGATGCTTTTCTTTAAGTTCCTTAATGTTTTCTTTGGTGATGCGAGCTGCATCACCAAAGTAGTAAAGAACACATTCACTGGGCAGTATGAGGGCACCATTGTCTCTCAGTTCTCTATAGGCAGAAGCAGACTTGGCATGAATGGACTATGCAAATCTAATTACTTGAGGATGAAACCTCCGTCCCAATTTATTAGTGACCTTAAGCAATCGCTTTTTTTATGACGGCAACGAGAATAAATAGGCACAAACGTACTGGCGCGAGGGAAAAATTCCCGTCGTAAAATAGTCTAAACAAACATTAAGCAGGTATTTGTTTTTATGGCGGGAACGTAATGCGGCCTAAATTTTGGCCGCTTACTTGATGATGAATAAGCGTCTGAAATTTAGGCTGTTTACCAAATTTCAGAGTATTACTGAGAAAAGCTTGGAGAAAATGAGAAATGGCTTCCTTTAGAGAAGCAAGGTTAATGTTATTGGATAGTTACGATAATGGTTTGATAGACGAAGAAGAGTTGGTGATGTTGTATGATTTGAATACGTCAAAAAATCCCGTTTTCCCATACGGAAACTATGAAAGATTCAACCTGACTGACATGGATGAAGCAGAGTGCAAAGCAGAGTTACACTTCGAGAAAAGTGACTTGCCTGAGTTAGCAGAAACCCTAAGGATTCCTCAAGTCAAGTAAACAGAGAAGTGTTTGTGATGGGATGGAGGGCTTGTGCATGCTGTTAAGAAGATTGGCCTACCCTTGCCGATACAGTGATCTAATCCCAAGATTTGGCAGACCAGTGCCTGAGATATCTATGATAACAACCAAGGTGACAGACATAACCTGTCTTGAGCACTATGCAGAAGTTATACACACAAAAGGAAGCACATTAGACAATTGTTTGGTTTCATGGATGGAACTGTTAGACCAATATGCTGGAATGTGAATCAACATCAGGTGTACAACGGCCACAAAAGTGTGCACGGATTGAAATATCAGTCAGTTACCATTCCAAATGGTCTAATTGCTAACTTGTATGGTCCTGTGGGTATGTAAATGTGTTCAGAATAAATTTTAATTACACTTTTGATTCCTATTACTAGCCTAGCTATCCTTGACCCTATTTATTAAATATATAAAACAAAGCTATTAGGGCAAGAGTGTACACAGGGTGTGAGAATACCACTACTTGGTTGGTTTGCAGGCATGACAAGCTATACTAGTGTACTAGACTACATAATGGCAAGTAAAACTGCCTAGCTTTACACTGAGTATAAAATACCAAGGTTGGATGCCTCCCAGCCAGTTTGAGCTAACCTCGTTATTGAAAACGATTTTTGTACAAGGAAGAAGACATGATGCAGCCCTGCTTGTGGAGTCTGGTTTACTCGACAGTTTGCAGCAACATGCTGTATCACACACAGGCCAGCCATTGTGCATCTATGGAAGATCCGGCCTATCCTCCCCAGGTATATTTGCAAGCACCTTATAGAGCTGCTGTTTTTACACCTCAAATGCAGGAATTCAACAGGTCAATGAGTGCAATGTGGGTGTCAGTTGGATGGTTGTTTGGGGATATAATTAATTACTTTAAGTTTGTGGACTTTAAGAAAAATCTAAAAATTGGGCTTTCATCATTTGGCAAGATGTATATAGTGTGTGCTTTTTTGATTGCGAGCCACCAACTTTGCAAGAATATTTCAGATAATTAGCATGAATTAGCTTTACACAAATGTGAACTTGTTTGGTATTGTTTAAAGGAGCAATGCAAATATATGCATTTTCTGACAGTACCTGCTATAATCAGAGATTGTGATTGGAAGATGCACAGATGGTGACATTGCTGCTCCTTTAACCATTCACTACAATAGGGAATATAGGATATCTACACTGCTTGCAAATACTCTTTTGAACTACTTGGTACTGTTTGACAACAGTGGCTTTATTAACATTTATTAATATAATATAATAAATTACAAAATAATTTAATGTTGATATTTAATAATTTACAATGTTACAATTGATGCATTTAAATAATTTTATATGATTTATAACAAAATATTACCAATTAAAGGGGCTGTCAAGTCTGTTGTGAGCCAAATATGCAAAGATCCTTACGTGAAACTCTACTGGACTACCCTTTTAAAATAGTATTTATTGTACTGTACAATATAATTTTATCATAAATTCTTTGAATTTAATTCAGCATATCTATTAACAGTCAATTTTTGACCATTTCATCCAAAACATTAGCATGTAATACAAATTAATAGATGGTAAATACATTAAATTGTTTATTGTTCAACATACCAAATAATTTCAGCATCATTTCATTTTGTTGTGTTTGTTGCATTTGCATCTGTTGCTGATGTTGTAGCATCATAACTTGGAATGCTTCCATTTGCTGCTGCATGGTCATCATCAGCTCCTTATGCCTTTGATTGGCTGCCTCAATTTTTTTCTCTTTCATTTCTAACTTTTTCCCCTCCACCTCCAACATCTTTTCATGCTTCTTTTTCAAAATCTAACAGTTTCACTCCCATTGCTTCTCTTTTTCTTTGTTGGTGTTATTCCACTTTCAGCCCTCTTCCTCTTTAGTGTTTCTTCAAGATTCTCCATAGCTTTTTTCGTTATATCTTCTGAAATAACTTTATCTGCTTCATCTGTTACTTTCTTTAACTTCCCCTCTTGTCTTAGCTCTTCGGCAGCATCCTCCTTCTCCATGATAAATTCCAATGCCCTCTCCACCTCACTCATTTCCACAGCTACTCCACTTGCCTTTTCTTCTTGCTTCAATTTTCTACAATAGTTGCTCTGCAGTAGGTTATTGCGATCCCGTACAGCCCGCTTGTCAACTTTGAAGTGTAAACACTCCACAGCTGACAAGTTCTCCACCACTTCTGCCCATTTCTCACTCCTCTTAACTGTCCCCTTTTTTGTACCGGTGAACACATCCACGCCAATTATCTCTCTGCACAGCATTTCATCATGCAGATCTGTCCATACCATTTGGTTTCCTTTCTTAGTCCTGAAATGATAAATGACAGTTGTGTGCTAGAGTGGTTAATTATTAATTAAAATGTATGACAACTTTGAGACTGTAAACAATATGGAGCCTTTGTTTTTTGGCCATTATTTTTCACTTTAGCAAATAAATATGAATAAACAGCTCCACGCTCTACATAAAATGCAATTAAAACATTAAACATTAAGCACTGTCCAAAGTCTTTTCCTCAACATTCAACAAGGCAATGCAGGCACTTTTAATGCAGGCTTTTTGGGGCCAAGCCATATCAGTCCTGTATCTACAGCGATCCTAGTTGTAGTATCAAAACATTCTGCATAGTCGGATAAATTTTAATTTTCCTTCCCACAATATCAGTCAGGGTTAAACGTGGCCATTTCTGAAAGCTTTTGCATATAAATGAAGTTGTAACATGGTTGTAAACAATGCATGTACCCACTTCGTCGGCGCATTTTGTTCTGGTTCCGTGGTGGTTTGCATAATTAAGTTCCTGACTTTTCTTTGACCTTGTTCAAATGATAAATTAAAATAAGTAAAAAAAACTTGCTTTTTAACATAAAATTATTTCTCCAACAAAATATATAACTTACCTGGGTTTAAAACACTACTTTTCTGGAAAAAAAGATTTCGCTCCCTTTGCACTTCTGCTACGACAGCAAAAATACTCAACTCCCGTTGTAGGTAGCGACGGCCACAGGAATAATGTAAGCGAAACCTTGTGTCCAGACTCTTCAGCACTTCCGGTCGAGCATTCCCGTCGTAAAAAAGTGCTTACTTTTAAGAGTGCCATTGGCCTGCCGTAGGCGGACTTGTTCTCAAAAGGACTTCATGTGTGGTTTCCAAGTTCTGTCCACCCATAATTGTCAACACATCCTTTTCAAGTGTCTCACTAACACCGATTGAGTCGTTTTCAATTTGAGCTTGCATGCTTTTAACTTTTGCTTCGAGTACAGAACACTCTAAGCAACTGTCCACGACTGTTGCTCTTAGCTTTTCAGCACTGCAACGACTGAGGGAAGCTTTATCGGTACCAGGGGCACTCGACAGACGTGACTTCCGATTTTGCTGTGCTACAATTTTCTTTTTGCAGCTAGGGTCAACTTTCCTTTGCATGGGTCACAGATAACGACACCTTGGTTCTCTTTGCAAACTAAAACCTGACAATTAATACAACGAAAAACAGCTAAAACTCAAAAATTTTTATCCATGTCTACGCTCCTTGGGATAGAATGTCGTGCAACATCGGATGGCTGCAGTTGATGGGTTTGGTCATCAGGATCTTTTGCAATGGTGGTTAGGTATTCCGTGTGTTGCTGTTATCCTTTGCATATCAAGAAGCAGGCCTCTAATTTGGCGGTGGCCACTGGCCGTTGATGCCCTGCTTGTTGGCCGCCATGCCCTCGAAATAAACTGAAATCCATGGCCAGTAGTGGCCTGCCCTCAACCCCAGACTACACTACTTTAAGCTTTACCTTGTGTAAGATTTGTAAAATTGGTAATAAATTTAAAACAGTGTTCAACTTCACCTGTTTTGTCAGAATCTGTTGAATATTCGAACAATAACCGGTTAAATTAGATTTCCTATAACATAATTTTCCATGTGAGTTTCAATTTTACAGAGCCTGCAATCTATTTGAGTAGCGTAAAGTGTTATGGTGCTCTGTACTTCAAGTAGCCTTGAACATTTTGCAAGAGAGGATTGCAGGCAACGGAAACGAGATATTTTAATGATTAAAGTTATGTAAATTACGTCCGCTATATGCCGCGGAAAGACTGATTAAAAAGAGAAAAAGAGCGACAGAACAGGATTATAAATAAACAGCATGTTCCGTTGGCAGGGTTTTTCGTAAGGTATGTATCTCAGTCATAAAATTGACTTCATTGTTGTTGAAATTTTAAAATATATTTGAGGATACTAATTAAAAAGTTGGAATTGATGTCAAGACTTCATGGTCAGCGGATATGAGTTTGAATGAGCCCGCGATTGTTTCCAATTAGGAATACTTCAATTAATTTAAAAATATAAGTTAAAAAAATAAATGAAAATAGAAAAAAACCAAAAAAAACACGCAAGAGGAATTAATTAAAGTCGAATAAAGAGAAACTTTATTGTTTGCAACCATAACTGTTACTTTAGCCCTAGCATTTAATAGTAATGTTATCACTTATGTACCTAAATCAATTATCTTACAAATTTTCAGACAGCCAAAGGAAAGCCGTATACAAAATTTTGTTTTGACTGATCAAACGGAGACACAGGCGAATACTTCATGTGTTTCAGATATCGAGGTTCTTTCTTCTGTCGTACCTACATGTAGCATAAAACCTCCTCGACGCACTAAGCTTTCCACGCTGCTAGCATGGAATTTTGATTGGCTTGGTTACACTGCTAAGGATGGCTACGTTACTCATGTCTAGTGCAAACTTTGTAAAGAGCATCATACACCTGCAACGGTTGCATCTGCCAATCCTAGACGAGTTGCATGTCAATCTGAATATGTAGATGCGTATGTCACTGGTACAGCTAACATAAAAAAGGATACTGCCAAATCTCACGCTAATTCCAAGACTCATAAGTCTTCCATCCTAAAAGCATATATGTCCAATACTGGCAATCTGACTCCGATGGACAAATCTACTTTCCGATGGTTCAGATGGATCCATCGGACAAACGTATATTCGGTCGGAGAAGTATTTTTCCGATGGAAAATAAATGACGTCATGACTCATGGGAAGCAGATATCAGTTAAACTCAGATTGTCCGATGGATCCGATGGATCCATCGGACAAGCGAGTTTACTATAGGACAAATAATTTTCCGATGGACATTTAAAACTTCATATTATAAATATGAATTAAGACAATTGTTACTTGTATGCGCAGCTATAAAGCGAACCCGTATCTAAGCATATTTCATGCAATTATATATGTGCCGATAAACCCATATTCTATATAAGTAACTTAATTGAATGTGTATTTATTATATCTGTTTGACTCGTTCTCTGAAAAACCCTTATCAAGAGCAAACTAATATGAATTGTGAGAATTGTTATATTTGTATACACAACTATAAAGTGAATTGTGTATGTAAGTGGCGATAAATCCGTATTCAAAGTATGTTTCAGTACAGCAATATGGCATGTTTACTTATTTATAAATATAGCTGTCAAGCCAGGTTGGACAAGCGCGTTTGCTACAGGACAAATAATTATCTGATGCCCCATGGACATTTAATATGGACTTTAGCATGGACTTCATATATTTTAAGTATAAATTGCGACAATTGTTATTTGTATGCGTAGCCGGTAAACCCGTATCAAAGCATATTTACATTCATACATTTGTTGACTCGTTCTCTGAAAAACGCCGTTACCAAAAACAAAGTATAATTTAGTTATAAATTGATTAGGTTTAATAGTGTATTTGGTTCAATGGTGAATGTTTTCTTATTTGAAGATTTAACTTTATATTTATTAATGTTTATGTAAGCATATATCTATACGTTCACCTCGTTTTTTGAATAACCTATATCAAAGTACGCTCCCAATTCAAAATAGATATGACTTGCCAATGGCAACGTACATTATAGTTAATTTGCCCTGGCCCTGTGCATGTACGTGGCGAAAAAACCTCCTTATTCCAAGCATTTTATAGAAATATAGCTGTATATAAATGTTACATCTCAGATACGGATTCACTTTATAGCTGTGTATATAAACATACTTATAGAATACGGGCTTATCGCCAAATGTATAAATGTAAATATACTTTGATACGGGTTTACCGGCTACGTATACAAATAACAATTGTCGCAATTTATACTTGAAATATGAAGTCCATGTTAAAGTCCATATTAAATGTCCATGGAGCATCAGATAATTATTTGTCCTGTAGCAAACGCGCTTGTCCGACCTGGCTTGACAGCTACATTTACAAATTTAAAATTCAACGTCCTCTGACTAAATATTTTATTAAAAACGAGTTTTGGGCTACCTAACTGTAGCCTTCGACGGGTTAAAGCGGAATGAAACTATTTACAAGTTGTTCGATGAAATGCGATATCAAGTAGGAAGTAATTAGCGATTAGATGTTTTGCGAACAAGCGTAGCATGTTGTTTTGGAAGCGGCTTAATTAGAGTTATTGTCAGAATTAGTTATTACAGCTGTATGCCAAGATTCTAATGTTTTTCGTGTCCGATAGTTACCACTATCTATTACTTTTCCATTACTAAAGTAAATTCTATGATCAAGATCCCATGCATGCTTAGCTATGTTTGAGCTTTTTTTACAGTTCTTTACACTTCTAATATGTTCCTTTTTTCGCGTTTCGAAAGATCTCCCTGTTTCACCAACATACGACCAAGGACAATCAGAACAAGGTATATTATAGGCAACATTGGTGCGTTGCTCAGGTGCGATTTGATGTTAAAAATACCACAAAGAAGGCTACCCGTTACGACCTATTGTGAATTGCATTGGTTCACCTCTTTACAACACCTCGAAATATCTCACAGAAATACTCTACCCAATCCAGAACATCAATAATAACTCTGTTCAGAACTCTACTCAATTTGCACGAGAGATAAGTAGCATGAAGATTGATGATGATGAGACTATGGTACAGTGGCGAAGCCAGATGTCCTGCTTGTCCTGCTGAGCATGACATACAAAATTTCAAATAATGAAGTTTTTCACGCATATATTTTTTAAAAGAAAACACATTTACCCAACTGTACACATTTTCTTATATTTTCCTAATTTCAATACGTATTAATACGTATTAATTTCAATACGTATTAATTCATACGAATTATTATATCATCAATATCTGCCGGTGTCTGTGAATGGGGTTTTCCTATTTTTTTGTCAGTCTTGTTGTCCGAAATTTGCTTAAATATCCACATTTTGCCCTTCATTAGGTCAAGCTATTCCCTCAAATTTCATGCTCAGATTGCCGCAAATGGCGATTCTGGGAGTCTAGATTTCAAAATTTTCCGGGGGAGTTCCCCCGGACCCCCCCCCATGTGCATCGGACTCGCACCTTCGGCGCTCGTTGCGAAATAGCATGACCACACGCATCAAGCTGGCTTCGCCACTGCTATGGTATCATTCGAAGTCGTTTCCTTATTTACCGCTATTCCTGTCCAAAAAACTTGCCATTACATACGGACAAAACTCGAACAGGACGACACCTTAGGCTTAGCCTTACGCACTAATCTCACCATTGACGACATTATTTGACTATTAGATTTTACACTTTCCAACAACTATTTTATTTATAACGACGTGACTTACAAACAAATTCATGGCTGTGCTATGGGTAGCCCAGTTAGTCCGGTTGTGGCTAACATATGCATGGAAGTCATTGAAAATGTTGCTATTGAAACGACACAAACAAAACCAAAAACATGGAAACGCTTTGTTTGACGACAGTTTTTCCATAATTAAAAGGACGGTTATTACTAGTTTCCTCAACTCTTTAAACAACATAGACCCTAATATTTCTTTAACTATTGAACTTGAACTGGACAACAAAATCCCCTTTTAGATACACTTATAACACGACATGGTAACAACCTCAAAATTGATGTACTTAGGAAACCTACACACACAGACAGATATCTTGATTTTAACTCACACCATGACATTAAACACAAAATTAGCGCAGCTAGAACTCTTATACACAGAGCACTAACATTAGCAAGCACACACGCTAGCGAGCAAGACGAACTCAACCACACAAGAACAACTCTTAAATGTAACCGCTATCCTGACAAAGTTGTCAAACAAATCTTAAGAGATTCGACTCCTAACACCATCGTGCCATCGCCTGAAGAGCCGTGTTGGACAATTCTTCAAACGTTTTGATGATATCGATAAACCAAGTGGATATGTCACTTTACCCTACATAAGTGGAATAACCGACGCACTATGACGTATATATTACAAAAACAAAACATCAGAGTGGCGACTAAACCATTGAAAACCCTACAAAGAATGTTTCCTTTCCCCAAACAACAAATCGCACCTGAGCAACGCACCAATGTTGTCTATATTATAATATACCTTGTTCTGATTGTCCTTGGTCGTATGTTGGTGAAACAGGAACATCTTTCGAAACGCGAAAAAAGGAACATATTAGAAGTGTAAAGAACTGTAAAAAAGGCTCAAACATAGCTAGGCATGCATGGGATCTTGATCATAGAATTGACTTTAATAATGGAAAAGTAATAGATAGTGGTAACTATCGGACACGAAAAACATTAGAATCTTGGCATACAGCTGTAACTACTAATTCTGACAATAACTCTTAGCCGCTTCCAAAACAATATGCTACGCTTGTTCGCAAAACATGTAATCGCTAATTACTTCCTACTAGATATCGCATTTCATCGCACAACTTGTAAAAGTTTCATTCCGCTTCACCCGTCGACGGCTACAGTTAGGTAGTCGAAAGCCCGTTTTTAATAAAATATTTAGTCAGAGAACGTTGCATTTTAAATTATGTTTAAACCTGGCTACGCTATGTCCATATATATTTATAAATATGTAAATATGCCAGATTGCTGTACTGAAACATACTTTGAATACGGATTTATCGCCACTTACATACATACACAGTTCACTTTATAGTTGTGTATACAAATATAACAAATCTCACAATTCATATTACTTTGTTCTTGATAAGGGTTTTTCAGAGAATGAGTCAAACAGATATGAATACATACAGAGGTAACATTTATATATAGCTATATTTCTATAAACATGCTTGGAATAAGGAGGTTTTTTCGCCACGTACATGCACAGGCCCAGTTAATGAGCATTGTTAAGTAACACTTGCGAGAAAATAATTTGATGCAGGGTTCTTAAAAAACGAAGTGAACCTAAACATATACCTTACGTGCTTATAACTAACATTAATAAGTATTGATATTTTAAAAGAACAGAGGATTGAGCATTGAACTAAAACGTATGTTATTAACCTAGTTTAAATATACGTTCAGTATGGCACTTTTCAGAGAACGAGCAAGCACATATCAAAACTCATGCATGCAAGTAATATTTATATAGCTATATGTTTCTAAACATACATAGGATACGGGTTCATGGCCACGTACATTAATAAAACATGAATTAAAGTCCTATAAACATATCTTTCCAACGCAAACAAATGAGTTCATACAGATACGGATTCACTCTACTGAGCTGTGTATATAAACATACTCATAGAATACGCGGGCTTATCGCCAAATGTATAAATGTAAATATGCTTTGATACGGGTTCACCCGCTACGCATACAAATAATAATTGTCGCAAATTATACTTAAAATATGAAGTCCATGTTAAAGTCCGTATTAAATGTCCATGGGGCATCAGATGATTATTTGTTCTGTAGCAAACGCGCTTGTCCGACCTGGCTTGACAGCTATATTTATAAATATGTAAATATACCATATTGCTGTACTGAAACATACTTTGAATACGGATTTATCGCCACTTACATACACAATTCACTTTATAGTTGTGTATACAAATATAACAATTCTCACAATTCATATTACTTTAAATTGTTCTTAATAAAGATTTTTCAGAGAACGAGTCAAACAGATATAATAAATACTCATTCAATTAAGTTACTTATATAGAATACGGGTTTATCGCCACATATATAATTGTGTAAAATATGCTTAGATACGGGTTCACTTTATAGCTGCGCATACAAGTAACAATTGTCTTAATGCATATTTATAACATGAAGTTTTAAATGTCCATCCGAAAATTATTGTCCTATAGTAAACTCGCTTGTCCGATGGATCCATCGGATCCATCGGACAATCTGACTTTTCTTAGGTTAGGGCAATCACCAGGGAGTCGACTTGCACAAGTCTCTAATTGAATTAAACCTAGCTTGTTATGACGTCATTTTTTCCCTATCGGATAATTTTTTGTCCGATGGAAAACACGCTTGTCCGATGGATCCATCGGATCCATCGGACTATCTGACTTTCACGAGGTCAGGGCAATCACCAGGCAGGCAACATGCGGACATCCCTAATTGAATAATTAAACCTAGCTTGGGATGACGTCATTTTTTCTCCATCGGATAATTTTTTGTCCGACGGATAACACGCTTGTCCGATGGATCCATCGGATCCATCGGACAATCTGACTTTCGTTAGGTTAGGGCAACCACCAGGCAGGCTGCATGCAGACATCCCTAATTGAATAATTAAACCTAGCTTTTGATGACATCATTTTTTCTCCATCGGATAATTTTTTGTCTGACGGAAAACACGCTTGTCCGATGGATCCATCGGATCCATCGGACAATCTGACTTTCGTCAGGTCAGGGCAACCACAAGGCAGGCTGCATGCAGACATCCCTAATTGAATAATTAAACCTAGCTTGTGATGACGTCATTTTTTCTCCATCGGATAATTTTTTGTCCGACGGAAAGCACGCTTGTCCGATGGATCCATCGGATCCATCGGACAATCTGACTTTCGTTAGGTTAGGGCAATCACCAGGCAGGCTGCATAAGGACATCTCTAATTGAATTAAACCTAGCTTGTGAGGACGTCATTTTTTGTCCGATGGATCTATCGGACCATCCAAGGGACCTAGAGTTTCTATTTTCTATGCCTAATAATACTTAGATACTTTCAGCAAAGTAAGCGTTTAGCATGTTTACATATATGTTACTAAGCTTACTGAATATTGTGTAGATTACATAGTTATAATATTTGCATTTATTACGTAATGTATAAGTATGTTTGTCACGTGACTGTGTATTTTAAAAAAAGAACTCCATCGGATCCATCGTAAAACTTGTCTGATGGATTTGTCCATCGGACTCAGATTGCCGGTATTGGACATCAATCCCTAAAAGCAACTCCAGTCCCACCAGAAAACCAAGAGATACGGAAACTGGTAACAAAAATGGATGAGGCTACGTTCGCAAGAATGTGTAGACTATTTGATTGGGCATATTTGATTGCAAAAAAAGAAGACTCCTTTATGTCTTTTCCATTATACGCAGCTATCGAAAAAAAGCACATAGTCGATATTGGCGAGGCATACATGAATGACAAAGCGTGCAAGATGTTTATTCAAACAAAAAATGAAAAAATGATAGAAGAGTTACACAATCTCTTTGAGCAAGGACCTTTTTATTGTTCCGTGCTTTTTGATGGAAGTTCAGATAAAAGTCTTCTGGAACATGAGTTGTTGAGCCTTCGCCTTGTAGAGAATGGCTTGAGCCGCATGAAACTTTTGGGAGTGGTTGAGCCATGTTCTGGAACTGGAGAGAATGTTTATAAAGGCATTGAAAACAAGTGTAAAGACCATGGCCTATAGTTAAACGAAAGTTGCATTGCAGGCGGCGCAGATGGTGCAGCCGTTAACTTTGGTTGTAAAGCAGGCGTTCTCACTTGCATAAAGGCTGATGTCCCATGGCTGGTCCAGATTCACTGTGTTGCTCACCGTCTGGAGCTAGCTCTTAAGGATGCCTTCAAGGGTACATACTTCGATGTAATCGACGATCTTATGATGCAACTGTATTATATGTTCAAGGGATCAGCGAAGAAGAAGTGGAAGGAGTTGAGAGCAACGGGAGAAATCCTTCAGGAGCATGTTTTGAAACCAACTAGATCCCACGGTACCAGATGGATTGACCATCAACGCAGGTCCCTGAAGACCGTTGACGCAAATCTTCCATCCCTTGTCACCATGTTAGAGGACATGGCATCATATGAAAGGGACGATATCTCATCAGTGGATACAGCCAAGTATAAGGGTTATGTGATGGTCTTGAAGTCTCGTAAGCTGGTTTTGTTCTTAGCATTTTATCAAGACATAGTTGATGACCTGGCTGATTTATCTACGTCCCTGCAATGCGAGCACTTGCCTATATCAGCAGTCAGGAACAACATTCTCTCAACCGTGATGTCTCTGGATACCAAGAGAAATGGCCAAAGTCAGCGCACTAAAAAAGTGCTGCAGCAGGCGGTGGAAGCAAACCACTGGGAATATCGTGGCCTGCAGCTGAAACATCGTTCAACTGATGTACCAGAATTGGAGAAGCAAGCCAATGCTTCAACATGTGACAACATACGCAAAGCAACCGACAAGCGTTTTGATTTCACAGAAGACAAAGTCCTTCAAGCAGCTACCGTGCTGGATATTAAGAACTTTCCCACTGACAAAGACGCCCTTGCTACCTTTGGCAATGCTGAGATGGAAATCCTGATCGATCATTTCAAGGAGATAATGTTAACGAAGGGATGCGAGACAACAAAAATTCTGGGAGAGTGGATTCGTCTCAAGGTTGATGTTAATGACCATCACAAGAGGCTGTTCAACCACGAAGTTTGGCAGATTATGCTGACATCAAAGAAGGATCGATATCCGAATGTTGGTCACATCATAAGAATTATTCTTATACTACCTGTTAGCACTGCTCATGTTGAACGTCAATTTTCCTGTATGAAACGCATCATGGGGGATTGGCGTCTTGGGCTTGAAACCCCAACAATTGAGCATCTTCTGCGAATTAGCACCGAAGGTCCAGATGCAGCAGAATTTAATCCATCAAAGGCAGTAGAAAGATGGCGGCTTTCTAGGAAACGTTCCCGGTGTCCTGAATTACATCGGTATGGACCAAGAAAGAAAGTTGGAAAGACTGTACAGATTGCAGTTGAGTCATCCGCATCACCCAACCAAGTCGATACAGCTGAATGTCAACTAACAGAATCTCAACTGATTCCGAAATAGATACGCATACTCAAGATACTGATTCAGATAGTGTTATTCATATTGATATTGATAATGAAAGTGATTAAAAAATGGCAGTTGCACTGCAGGAATAAAGTTATCAACTTACGTATTGTACAATGTTATTAGTTGGAGTTTAATTTGTAGTGACGATACATGTAAATATCCATAGTTTCGTTGGGCTCAAACGTTATTTGAAACATCAAAATAGCAACTGAATAAAATTTTTAAACTGGCCTTGATGCCCTGGAAAACTTAGTAACATTCAAGGCCAAATTGGCCTTGTCTTTATTTTTCCCAAATCCGAGGCCTGAAGAAGTCATCGTTTTCAAGAGATTGTAAGAGTTCAGCAACTCCAGCAGAGGTGATTCGACATCGATGAGCAGTGTAGATACTGTGGTCCTCTGCCAATAGCCAAAATGTGCAAGGAGAATTGCAAACATTGATCGACGTGTAATACAAACTTTGGAATCGAGTAATTATTGTCCTAATGTTCCATCCTTATTCCAAGGTCGCTGCCCTCTTTAATGATCCATGGAAGGGATAAAGTTTCTTTCACCTGTGAGACAAACTCTTCAAAACTCTTGTCGATATCAACAGGCGGCAAAGCAGATGTCAAAGGACACTCACTAGAAATCTCTCGCACCAGAGGGCATCGATAACTTGGCTTCAAGTCATGCCTTTTCGACGGCAAATTTTTTGTTGGAACTGCACCCGTTTCCAACGTTTTTCTTTTAGCATCTACAAAACGAAATAAACATAATGATAAATTATTATTGCACACAATGAGCCATGAGCAATGTTTACTAGACAAGTGTCTAATAACCATATATTTGCGCAAAGACAAACACAATGAAAACATTTAGAAACTAACGTTGATAAATCAACTCTGGTTTTAAATGCAGCTCACATAAGAATATATTATTTGCGTTTATTTTTTTTTCAAGTCTGGCATGGTTTCTTGTGTTCTTAAAGTTACTCTGAGCCATTCACGGTTTGTCTTTGTCACCTTGAGCAGGAAAAGGTATTTTAAACAGCAAAAGATTACTCCTTTGACTTGTTCCACAGCCATACAAAGTGCAGTAGACTTTCAAAACGAACCCAGTGGCTGCAATACAATACTCTAATGTGCTTTGTCGCCATGTGTACTCTTCCGATCACGTGACAAAAATAACTTGAAACCTAACATAACTAATAAACCCTGCCCACTTTCCTATCATAGTCTATTAACTGTGGCTTATTTAATGACCATTGCTTTAGTGTACATTCGTATTCATGTATTTAAAGTCATATACAATTGTATTCATCTTTCTTTGTATGATTGTGCATCACAAAATTCTTTGTTTGCATATTTTTAAATCGAAATGGTTGGACATGCGGCTGTTTTTCTTGGGATGACCAATTTGATCGTTTACACATTTCGCTTTAAAATTAAGTCGATTCAGTGACGAAAATATTATTATAATTGTGCAGGTCAAAATATGGCAAAAATTATGGGAAACGTTTTAGATTTTGTTACTGAAAGTCGACAGCGGTTCATACCCGTCAGGTTCAAAATGGCAAAATTCTAAATGTCAGTATTTTACTACATTCTAAGATTCTAAACATTCTAAGGTTTGTTTCTTCCTGTCACACACGTTTTCACATCAATAGCATAATGGAAATAAATAGCAGATTTAAATATATTTTATTTAAAGTTTCTTTTAAATATTGGTTTGACTAGAATTTCACACTATTTGTCATTAATTATAGATTTACAGAAATTGTATTATATTTATGGTACAAATTTTTCAACATACATGAAACATACTCATGTTACAAAATTGATTCGTTTCACCTGATCTTACATTATTTTATTTACATTTATGTTGTGCGTTTTGTATGCACACAACTTCTATTTAAACATATACAAATAAACAAGAGTAATTGGTACCATGTATTGGTATTGGTTTTTCTTCAATTTTAGATATTTTTATCTTTTGGAAGGATCCCCTTTGCTCTTTCTTTTTCTCTTTTGCTGCTAACTCATCAAAATATGTAGACACCTGGATGTCTTTCTTTCTGCTTAGACTGCATTGATTTTCAGGTATTTCATCTGCCAATTTATTTGCTTCATCTTCTTTCACTGCTATCATGGTTGTCAGGGGATTTTAGAGTTGGTGGTTTTGGTTTTGTAGAGAATGTTTTTATTGCTCTAATAGAGATCTCTTCTACCATGACGCTGAGCAAGTTTGTACAAATAGAACATGTGTTGTTTTCCAGTACACACTGACTGTGAAGGATGTCGACAACTGAGCCTTTAAGGCATGTGTAGCTGCTCTTCAGCAATAAAATCCCCACAAGCATGGCAGAACTTTTTCAGGGTTCGTGGTGGATGCTTCTTGTCACAACCAACACAGCTTGTGGTCAGGGAAGATTGATTAGCCACAAAATTCTTGACTTTTGCTTTAATTCCTCCTTTTTCCCTTTTGGATCAATGTGTAGAATTCTACAGAATTCAACCAACTTTGACTTGTACAGCTTGCACAGTTTCATTTTATTAACATAACGCATTAAACATAACTGGTGTACAATGTGGCCACACTTTCTTCCAATGGATGATTTGTGCTGCTTTCCACTTGTCACTTGTTTCTACCATGCACAACATACAACAACACATGAAAGCTTGGAACAAGGAAGTGGAAATAAAAGCCGGGAAGATTGCCAAATGCATCTGTTTTGAATGACAAAAGTCCACTGAAACCAAATGTTGCTGACATGTCTATCAGGCTGGAGAAATTGCCCCGTGCTTGATCAAATAGTGCTTTGATGAACTTTCTACTTTCGCTGACAAGCGTGAAAAATTTGGGGGAATTTGCTCGGTGTTAAGTTTTTAGTGTAACACTATAAGGGTCTTACATCATATGTGGTGTAGATGTCATGAAGCTGTTCTCATCACATCACATCACACCACAGTGCAGCCTTTCCTATCTGTTCTTCGCTGTAATGAGTGTGCGCAGAAAGCACTATAAATTTAAACGAGTGAAACTATGAGAGTTTTTTTGCATGTTTAACTACTCATTTTTAAATCTAAATAGATTGTTGATCACATATAGATGGTTTAGATACAGATATAATGTAAATTGAAATATATATTTTGTTTTACTTTATTTTACAACATTTAAGAATGATTTACTTGTTGCCTGAAAAGAACAATTTCTCCAAAATTGGGTGTTGTATTTGCTCCCAATAATCTATTCTCGACAGGGTAGCTATAATTGCATCATGGTAGTGATGTTTCTCGAGTCGAGCCCTCATAATTTCCAGGCAACGAAGGATATCACACTCTTACACTCATTGGCCGTAAAGGCTGGTATGACATCCAAGGTCAGTCCCAAATATTCAAAGAAGCTTAAAAATATTATGGCAGGATTAAATCTAGCTTTATTCTAGATTTTATCTATTTTGGTTTCAATTATTCTGATCATTTTAATCCAGTCATATTGCTTTGCTGTCCAATGCCAGTGAAACTATTTTTGGTCTGACTATGGTCCATCATTCTCTTAAAGATAAGGGTACAGTCGCATCTATGCAAGTGCCAGTTTTCCATTTTTTGTTTACTTCCGGGACCTACATACAATAACATTCTCCCCAGTCTTCTAGTATTACACCATAACTAATTATTATTCATTGCGGCAAGTTTATCTAAGAGGAGCGATAGCAAAGCTTCAAGCTCAAATCCTCTGAGTTCGAGCGCAAATTGTGCTTAAACTGCATGCCGAAAAGATTACTATGTCAAAAGAGAGTCGTCTAGAATCTATTTATGTGAATTGTTTCCTCAATGGTGGGAATTTAAGACAATCATGCTCTGAAAACCGATGCGGGTGTTGCGCAAATATTGTATACTAGTATAAATACTGCAGAAGCCCCAAAAGCAACAAAACAGGCTTTGTGGTAAGAACTTGATTAACTAACAATACGTAAAGGTTGCCAATTTGATATGGTAACGAACTATTACGTTTCTTGATGCATTTGTGTCTTTTCATTCAGCCACTTGCTTAGGCAGAGAGACTAGTGATATTCATGAGACAGTTGAGTCATCAGTTGAGGCTACAATTTTACGGGTCGGAAGTGAAGCCAACATATTAATACCATCACCAAGTAAATGAGTATGTTTTCTATTTCTTTATAGCAATGTTTCTGAAAAGTTCAATACTCTCAAGACGCGAATTTGCCGGTTGTATTGTTTATTTTATATTTGCCACCTCTAAACCCACTAAACAGCGATTGTCGCTCGAGCGTTTACTCGAGGGTTTATCAACGTCTTCTCTCTCATGCGTAAAATCAGTATAAAATAATTGAGGCTTTTTTATATGTTTATTATGTTCTCACAAATCAACTGATTTTATCAATATATGTATCATACTATATAGGGATGTTCACATAATGTGATGATGTATCACTGTATTTTGATACAGTGTATCAAATATTCAAATATCTTTAACCTGTGGGTCGTTGGCAATAAAACAAAGTTACATGTTAGGAGTAACAGGATAAATTAGTTATGTCTAGGATTCTTGGTTTAAGTGCCTGCCATATGCATGCTATGGACAAAGCACTATCCAAAGCCTCATATGTACGTGGCCATACATGAACACCCAGCCATTTGACTTGAAAAAATCACTTTACCAATTTCCTGCCCTTTTGTAAAACAAATGGCTACCTGTTCAGAAATCCCCCTCACATGCCTATGGTACTTTCAGGGGCGGATCCTGACTATCGCAACTGTAGCAATGCTACAGTCAGATTTTTTCAGAAGAATCTTTTCCGAAAAATTATTTTCTATCATAATTATTTCTGGAAATAATTATTCATAAATTTTATTCTAATTTTAGCATTTTCCCACTATTTTTGAATCTTATTATGTTTTAATTTTTGGAGTATGTTGTCTTTGAAATTGTTTCCAGGGCCGTCGCTAGAATGTTAATTGGGGGGGGTGCCTATTCATATATTCATGTTTTGCCCTTTCAATCACTATAATATAGAAGAAAGTTCAGTTCAATCACTATAATATAGAAGAAAGTTCAGTTCAATCACTATAATATAGAAGAAAATTCAATGTATATATTCCCTATACTAAGGGGAATATATACATCAAAGACTAACCCTCAATATATAAGATTCACTGGTACACATTTAATAAATCTGTTATTTATAACAGCAACTTATACTTTATATTTTTACTCAGCATTACTAATTTAAAATAAAACAAATTCCGAAAATAGACACCTTAAGTTGTCTGCTTGTCATGGTTACTAATTTAACCTATTAAGGTGCAATGCTACCTAATTTGCCCTACTTTGTTTTTATTACTTTGCATAACACCAAAGAATTTACTCATGTAGTGTGTTAAAGGCATGTCATCATGTTTATAAAGGTTTGGAGGGATGCTTTGTTTAAACATAAGACATGTATGTCAGGGCCTTTTTTAAGAAATTGCCCGTGGGGGGGGCGGTGTACATAAGGGACCTTTTGGTTATGACCGAAGGGACCAGAAAATTGTGGGATATGCTGGCATAGTTTCTATATTTATTATTGAATGAAAAATATTTTTAAAATGTTACGATCAGTTACTATTAGTTAACATTTTCGCTCATCAACGGACTGTTTTTTGTGTAATACATGGTTAACAGCGAGGAGCTGACAACATTAAGCAAAACATGCTTAAATCTCAATCTAGACAAAATATGAACTCTTTCGACTTATACAATGATAGTAAATTGGGCCTTATGCTAAGGCTAAGAGATTTTATATGATGTGTAATGTCTTAGAATGACAGTATGAATGGATTGAACATTTTATCTTATTTGGTTAAAGTTAAACTTCAATCATAGGCTATTGGACTAGATCAATTGCTATGCACCTGCGTTATGAACTGATTGATGTAGATGTGCTTCGTTTTACACAGATATAAAGTAGACCACTGACCTGAATAAACTGTATTACTTGGTTATTATTAATTTAAATGGTAAGAAATTTAACTGTCCCCACCCACTGCCAAGAGCAGTACATACATTTTTATTTCATGCTACATGCTAAAGTAACAACATGACAACTTAGTGGGGGGGGCAAAATCCATCAGTGGGGGGGGCAAAGAAAAGAGTGGGGGGTCCTTGGCCCCCCCACGTATATAGTTAAAAAAGGCTCTGATGTATGTGTTAACAAAGTTTAGAATGGTTTATATAACCTACAGTATCAAGAATACATCAAACATGTCATGAACCAGCTTCTGCACTTAAATGGGTATGCAATCATAAAGCATCGGTGGCCAATACCCCCCTTGATAAGTGATATCATCTGGCATGAGCAGGGCATATTGCAGCTTGATGGTTACGACTGATTATTTTGAAAGCTAACTATTATGTTCTGAGCATGTCTTCCCAGGCAGCATGGCAGCATATATGTAGAGCTTGATACCCATGATATCAGCTGGGTAAAATGAAATTTTGCCATATAATCATGGCAGTGTGGCTGAACAGGGCCTGATATGTTACATAACCAATGCCATCTCAACCAGTGTCCCAAGATCATATATTTGGTTAGGTAGATAATCTAAGTAATCTATCTGTCTTTAACATGTGGCCAGACTGACCAGTGTTGGTAGTGGATAATAACATCAGTATGGTATAAAAGTTCAACAGTCAGATTCAAAGTTTTGAAGAAATTAATACTGAAGGATGAAGGGTCATTGCTGAAAACATTTGTATGTATGTTTATATGACATCCTGCATGATGTCACTACCACAACAGTTCACTAACAGTTCACTACCGCCGAAAGGAAAGCTGACGCTTTCAACAAATATTTTGCATCCACCTTCCATCCTGCTACACGTTCATCTAGTGATGGTTCTAGTAACTATGGTGAAAATACTCTCGATAGCATTTGTGTTAGAACGGAAGAAATTAGTTACATACTCTCAAACCTCTCCACAGAAAAAGCAACAGGTCCTGATGAGATATCTGCCAGAATGCTGAAAGAGTGTTCGAATGAGATTGCTCCATCGTTAACAGCACTGTTCAACAAGTCTCTCACTCTTAGTAAAGTTCCCCAAGAATGGAAGGAAGCTAATGTAGTCCCTGTTCCCAAGAAAGGTGATGTTGACCTAATCAGTAACTATCAGCCGATTTCCCTGCTGTCTCTGGTTTCCAAACTTCTTGAGCAAATTGTGCATGTCCACGTTTCCGAGTTTGTTGAATCTTCGTTAAGTAATCTACAACATGGTTTCCGCAAAAGACGTTCGTGTGTCACCCAACTTCTTGGTGTTTTGCATGACGTTGGTAAAGCCTTAGACTCTGGACAGGAGGCCGACATGATTTACTTGGACTTTTCGAAAGCCTTCGATTCCGTTTCTCATAAAAATCTTCTTTTGAAACTTAAACAACATGGTATCTCTGGCTCATTGCTAAGTTGGTTCGCGGACTATCTGAACGAAAGACATCAACGCGTGGTTCTCGAAGGAGTGTCATCGTCTTTCCTCAATGTGACATCGGGAGTGCCTCAAGGTAGTGTACTCGGTCCACTTTTGTTCTTGATATACGCAAACGACCTGCCAAACGCAGCCAGCCATAGAATAGTTCCCATGTTTGCCGATGATAGCAAATGTTATCGTCAGATTTCCCACCCACGAGATAGAGATCTTCAAGATGACCTGAATTCCCTCCATCAATGGTCGCAGACATGGGACCTTCATTTCAACGCCAAGAAGTGTGCGACACTCAGATTTTCACGAAAGAAAACCCCAATTGCACCTCAAGACTACTCCCTAAACCAGCAACTTATAAAGTCTTCCTCCACACAGGCCGATTTGGGTATACTGGTGAAGGACCATTTAAAATGGTCCCCTCACATTATCAATGTTGTCGCAAAAGCAAACAGAATGCTGGGTTTTTTACGGCGCAAATGCTTTCACCTTACCGACGTGCGTGCTCGCCGCCTTTTATACCTGTCTTTGGTACGCTCTCACTTGTCGTTCGTTTGTGGAATCTGGGCTCCACAAGGTCCGTCCGCTGATCTGTTTCGTCTTGAAGGAATTCAACGTCGCGCTACAAAGTTCGTTCTTCAGGACTACGAAACGTCCTACGTTGATCGTTTGAGAAGCTTAACTTAATCCCAATATCATTCTGGCATGAAATAAAAGATATCATCTTCCTTAACAAATGTAAATGCGGACTATATGACCTTGACATCAAGCCGTATATTACGCAGCCTCTTCATCACTCCATTCGTTCCAGTTCTGGTGATTTTCGTCCAAACCTTTGCAAAACCTCCCTCTTCAGGAACTCATACTTTAACAGAATTGTATTTTTATGGAACAATTTACCCACAGATATGAAATGTTCCTCTTCAGTTGCCATACTTAAATCTAAACTTTATTTATTTTACACCAACAGGTTGAACACTTTCTTCGATGTAGATCATCCTAGAACTTGGAAAACTGTGTGTAGCAATGTCGTTCTTTGCAAAATAACTGTTGCTCGTAGATGTATTTGTTGTGTATTCTAATGTTCATGTTTATTTCTTATTGTAATACGTATTTGTATGTAATGTAAGTTTTTGGGGGGGACTTGATTAGGGACTTATGTCCTGTTGTCCTTTCCCTTCAGTCATTAGACTGTAAAGTTAATAAATGATGTTTCAAGATGGTTTACAAATGAACATTTATCTAACTTCCTTCATTCTGCTGTTTCAAGATGGTTTACGAATGAACATTTATCTAACTTCCTTCATTCTGCTGTTTCAACATAGTTCACAAATGAACATTTATCTAACAAAAACATAGTAATATAAAGATCTATGAAACGATCCCAAAATGATCTTACTGTATGATCTGTATCATCGCTGTCTTTATCTTCATGCACTCTTCTGTTGTTCATGCATTGCCCGAAATCCCCTTCATGGCACGCACTGGAACAGAAGTTGTTCACACTCTTGCATGGGGAATAGTAACACCCTCTCTCCCGAAGACAGTGGCCACAAGAGTATATTGTAATATTGTCCAAGTTTGGGACAGCAGCAGCATTCTCAATAGCGCTTGCCTCGAAATCGCCTAACGAAAAACTTCTCTCAAAAGACTGCCGTAACATTTGACGGCACAACTCTGTCTGCCTGCCAATGTGGATTGTGGAGGGTCCCTCAATTATAAAAATCTTCATCATAAAGAACAAATGAACACTTTAAGACATTAAAATCCAATTTAAATACAAAAATGATTCAAACTCGCACATTCGGTACTTTTGGTTCACCAAATTCGCCTGTTTAGATTACCTAAATGGCTTTGGACAAAAACAGAAACGCTTCGCTGTTGTTGCACTACTTCACTTCTCATTGGTAAAATTTTATAGCACTGTTATGCCGACAAACTGAAATACTTCATTTTATACAACTAAAGCTAATCAAAACAAAAAACGTAAACAAAGCTAGCGCGTGCGCAGATGCGACTGTATATAACCTATATTTAATAAGCTGAGATAGTAGTTCATCCGTCCAAATCGTGTATTTGGTCTGAGGACCATTTGGATGAAGGTGGCTATAGAATCGTTGGATTATCTCATTGTAGTAATGAATAAATAGTCCAGAGTGAGCACTTTTTCCCATTTGAAAATTAGCTTTAATAAAAGAATCATCCAGATGTATTTTTTATTTGAGAGACAAGCAAGCATGGGAAAGTACATTGTACTGTACATGCTAATGGAACCACACAATCCTTGTAACTATCGTTGTTGTCACTAGCATAAACTATTCTCACCATCCCTGAACAATGGAAAATCAGAGGGTGTAGATACAGAACATTCTTTAAAGATATCTGAAAATTTTTGCTTCACTGCTTTCCAAATTTATTCCAATGCATCCATGGACTTAACATAGTCTACAGAAAATACATTTAGCACAGAACTAAGTGTAGTTTATAGACCATGGCAATAATGGTACAATATTTTTAAAATTCTCTTCAAACGGCATTGTGTAAAATAAGCATAAAGTTTTTGCAAAAAACATGCTTTGATTTAATATAAATAATTAAATAGAGTACCTGATTTGCAATCCAAAACATGAACATTTTTCAGGGAGACTCCTCCTTCAACCTTTACATAAGGAGGTATCCCTGCTCGATGAGAATAATCTGGGTTGGTTATAAAGTCAGCCAAATTGTTTAGTTCCTTCTGTTTCAGAAAGATCTGGATTGATACAAAACCTGGACCCCCCTATCTGGACCCATATGTGGACCCGTTTACGGACCCCCTATATGGACCCCTATACCCCAGTGATTCAAAGGTTTAGAACACAATGAAAGACTAACTTTTACTTGATGCTTGACCCTGTTTTAGATCCTAATGTCGACCACCTGTGACTTTACTCCCCCCCCCTTCTGAGCACATTAGTTTAAAGCAAAAGTTTAAATCTTCCTAAATTGTATCCAATGACTAATTAACTAACCATGCATAAAGTTGTATGTTATCCTTTTATTCAATTTGTCAGGAAAAGTTGAAAGGATACAAACTTTTCCGTGCGTATACACGCATAGCCTGCAAATACAGAATAAGCGATCAACTGATTCTGTATTTGCAGGCTAATACGCACATGAAAATACTCAACAGTGGATACAGCCCTTACGCAGGTTGCAGTTTTTTCCTGCGCTGAGTAATGGCGGATATCAGAGTTCTATAAAGCGTATTGCCCATCATTGAAGGTGAGATTACATTTTTTCATACATATGTAATTAGTTTTGATTGTTCTAAGACCATATTTCTATTTCATCCTGTTGTATTAAAAATAATAGATTAGTTAACAGAGGATTGCACTAGTATATACAAATAGAACTATGTATAAAATTTATATTTTGAGTGGACATCGTTTTGTATGATTGATATCGGCATACGATCGATATGGTACGAAATATATTTACCCAGATTATAAATAATACATTCGGTGACCATTTACTGGCAGACAATTTAATAACTAAATTTAAGAGACAACATACTTCAAAGAATAACATTTTGTAAACTCAACACATAAGTTTTTATCAAGACAACAATTTTGCAGTGATATTTTATTAGGATATTTCGACTCTAAGTCATTATCTAGAGTTGAAGTGTGTTTTCTCTTATAATAGTGCAAATCCAATACAGTACATAATGAGATGTTAAAGATTGGAAAAATAAGTCTCCTAAACTGTTCAAAGGTCTAGGGAGAATTGAAAATGAGTACACAATCAAGTTGAAAGCAGGGGCTCAACCCCATGCTGTAAACACAGCAAGAAAGATTGCTCATCCTCGGTTGCCTAAATTCAAAAAGGAACTTGAAAGGATGGAGAAAATGGGTGTGATTTCAAAAATTGAAACACCTACAGAGTTGGTGCTCCCATATGGTCGTTGTACCAAAAGCCAGTGGTGATGTTAGAATTTGCCTCGACCCTTCTAAATTAAACGAAAGCATTCTACGAGAGACTTATCCTTTACCTAGTGTCGACTATACATTGGCAAAGTTGACGGGATCGACAGTGTTCTCGAACCTTGATTGCAATGCTGGTTTCTGCATTCAACGCTATCAAGGCAGAACAAGGTCGAAGAGTCATCCCAGTGAAGGAGATATCGGGTTGGTCAAAGGGGAAGAGAAGAATAGAAACAAGTGGAAAATTGGAAAGGTGACGAAGCTAATAAAGGGGAATGATGAAGTTGTTAGAGGGGTGAAGTTGCAAAGCGGGAAAACCATCATAGAAAAACCAATCCAGCTGATCTATCCATTAGAACTGCAATGTGACGAGAGGAAAGACGAGATGAGTTTAGATCCCAGTGCAAAGGAATTCAAACCAAGACGACAAGCGGCGATTAACGTGGAAGCAAAGAATAAAGAACTGTTTGAGCGAGAGAGCATTGACGAATAAACTGAAGGGACTATTCATTGGAACATAAATACAATGGTTCTACTTATAACATGTGACTCCTTCTGAGTCACATGGGGGGAGGGTGTTGAAATTTGCGTAAAATAAGTATATATGTGTATTACGTAGAACATTTAGGAACATGAAGGATAAGAGGGACATACGAACACGTGCGAAGAGAGAGAGAAAACCACAGTGTTGGCGATATTATAGGGATTTGTGTAAATATGTTGTTTAATTAAAAGAATACAAACAAATTTTCGTATTCTGGCACGGGGGCGAAAGTTCGGAATAATACTATTGAATTTAATGATCTTAGTTTGAGTTTTGCCATTAACTAAACAATTTCAGAAAGTTTAAAAAACTATCATGTGCATAGTGCCATCCACGTTTAGTAGAACTTTTACCTGGAATGTAAAACCTACTATAACCCAGATACACTTGTACTGAAACATTTCTCAATGGTGATATCTTATCATTTGTTAACATTCAAGTATAAGGTAAAAATGCGCTACAGTAGTCTGTGCCTAATATGCAATGTTTAGTACTTTTTACACCTTTAACACTACTCACACTTCACACTATTAACAAAAACTGAAATTAATATATAATTATATATATCAAAAGTGATATTAATATGACTGACAGCATATATACAAAATAGGGTAGTAAAAATTGCGTAGCAGACCATTTGGCCAATGTCCACAATTCTCTCGCATAAATAAACAACATAAATAAGAATACATAAATATGGAATCATCAAGCCAACATTTTATATGTATTTTTCGTTGGAAAAGTATGATTTCATAAAGTCCGTGACTAAAACAATACAAAAATGCCTGTATCCACGAGAAACCCCCTGAAATTTGCTATCTGGGCCATGTGATTAACGCTAAAGGGATTAGCGCTGATCCAGAGAAAGTTCGTGCCATCATTGAGATGTCTTCGCCCAGCAGCATTCAAGAAGTAAGACGACTCTTAGGAATGTGTAATCATTTGCGAAAATTCTCATCAGAATTAGCTAATAAGACTAAACCTATCAGAGACTTATTAAGTGAAAAGACTCACTGGAATTGGGGAGTTGAGCAAGAAAAGGCTTTTCAGGAAATTAAAGAAATTCTCAGCAATACTCCTGTATTGGCACTATATGATCCAAGAGCGGAAACAAAAATTCGCACTGATGCTTCTTCGTATGGTTTGGGTGCCATTTTGATGCAAAAGCAAAGGAATAATGAGTGGCAACTAGTTGCATATGCTTCTAGAGCGTTGTCGCTAACGGAACAAAGATACACTCAAATTGAGAAAGAGGCATTGGGAATTATGTCGGCATGTGAGAAATTTTCTGAATATATTTCTGGCATGACATTCCACATAGAGACAGATCACAAGCCATTAATTCCGATCTTTACGCAAAAGAGTCTCAACGATATGTCTCCAAGAATACAAAGATTCAGAATGCGAATAATGCGAATCACTTATACAATTTCACATGTACAAGGAAAAGATCTTGTATGTGCTGACACTTTGTCACCTTCTCCAATCAGAGATAAAGGAAATGAAGATGTACTCGTTGAAGAAGCAAAAGGATTTGTTGACCAAGTATTAAAAGAGTTACCAGTCACAGAAGACAGACTAAACGAATTTAGACTGCGGCAAAAACAAGATGAAGTATGTGATCAAGTCATGAAGTATTGTACTCATGGATGGCCTGATAAAAATAATATCAATGATGCTGTTAAGCCGTATTGGCAACATATCGGTGATTTAACCATTCAAGAAGGACTTCTTCTTCATGGAAAAAGATTGGTAGTTCCTTTATTAATGAGATTGGATATTCTAGATAAAATACATACAGGACATCTGGGAATAACCAAATGTCGAGAAAGAGCCAAAACATCGGTGTGGTGGCCTGGTATGAGTAAGCAAGTTGAGGATTTGGTTAGAAATTGTCATGTGTGCAGTAAAGAGAGACAAAGCTGAACCTTTAATTCCATTTGTTCTGCCAGAGAGGCCTTGGCAAAATGTTTGCACTGATCTATTTGAGCTGAATGGTAAGAAGTATCTCATAATTGTTGATTATTTCTCACGGTATCCTGAATTAGCTCTACTGAATATAGCACAACATCAATGGATGTGATTACACATATGAAATCATGTTTTGCTAGACATGGAATTCCAGATATAGTAATGTCGGATAATGGTCCTCAGTTCAAGTCAGCAGATTTCATAAAGTTTTCATTAAGATATGGTTTCAAGCATCAAACGAGTAGTCTTAGATATCCTCAGGCTAATGGTGAGATTGAACGGTGGGTGAAGACAGTGAAATCTCTTCTTAAGAAGTCTAAAGATCCGTCGTATATTGCGTTGATGGCTTACCGTGCTACTCCACTTGAAAATGGTTATAGTCCTGCTGAACTATTATTTGGAAGAATGATTCAAACAACACTTCCACTTGTCGCAGATAACCTAGTTCCTACATGGCCATATATCGTGACGGTCAGAGAAAGAGAAGAGAATATAAAGAAACGTCAGAAGAGTAACCATGATGCACGTCATGATGCTAAAACATTAGAACAACTTGAACCTCAGGATAAAGTGTGGATTCCAGATCGCAAAGAATCGGGTACGATTAGAGAAAAGTTAGAAACACCGCGGTCATATATCGTAGAAACGCCGACAGGATCTGTACGAAGGAATCGACGACATTTAATCGAAGTCCCTGTAAATAACAATCATGGTAAACAAGTATCCATAGAACCTACAGTAGAAACTGAAAGATCTGAAAATAATACTGGTTATTACACAAGATCAGGAAGACTATCTGTACCGTCACAGAGACTGGAAATTAAGTATTAACAGTTAGATATTAATAACAGTGTGTTTTGGGTAATTATTTAGAATGAACTTACAGAATTTGAAAGAAAACTGCTTTAAAAAAAAATGGCTGAATAAGATAGAATAAAACTTTTATAGTATAGTATTATATATTAATAGTATAGTATTAAATAATGACAATTTATTCAGTAACTGGTTGAATTTGGAAGGGGAGATGTAGTATTAGTTAATGTATTACTATATGTAATTATACGTACGTCATATATACGTAACAGAGTTAGACTTTGTAAATAGCATTTTGGTATTTATTAAACACTCAAACACTACAGTGGCAACACTCTACCAAAGATGATTGGAAACAGACTGGATCCATTGCAGTAACTCTTCATTGCATTTTTTCTTTGGCTTTTTGGTCAACTTCTTAGACACAGATTTTGATAAATGCCAGACATCATACTGATGGATTATTTCTGGAAATTCAGTTCTCATTTGAGCTGTGATAGTCACATGCCTATCTGTAGTCAAGCATGGAACAGGTATCTTTTGTGCAATGAGCTTGTTTAAACTTCTTTTGCAACCCTTATATTCCATGGCATTGGATGATGAAACTTCTGTCACTTGAACAAGACTGAAGTCTATCACCTTTCCTGATGATTCATCCAGAAGAGAGTAGGTACCATACTTTGCAGAATGACCTGGACTGTCACATCTACCATCTCCAGAAACATTCACCTGTACTTTTTGCTCTTTGATGCTTTGCAGAACTTGTTTTTGATGATTGTGTCAGTTATTATGTATTACAGGAAACACATACTTATTTTGTACTTTGTAAAATGTAGTTTTGCTAATTATTTCTAGTTTAAGGCATGACGAAAAGTGTTCTATTGGTGTAAATGTGTTCCCAGTGAAAAGTATAGCGGATGGTATCAGTAAATTGCATAGTGGCATTCCATCAACATACGGTTGTGAATTTCATGTGCTTATGTGGCCATTTATGCATGTTGATTTCACAGATACCATGCTTCCTTTCATTAACTTAGTCTGTTCAAGCACTGCCTGCCCACATGTGAAACATACTTTGAAAAGTTTATTCAGGGCCTCCTCACTTACAATGTAATTCTTAGGTTGCTTAGTAACAATGGGGGCACTCTCGCATTCATCATCTGACTGGATCTCATTTTCTGGTTCATACTCATTATCACTACCATTGGATGTTGCATCAAGCTCGTCAAGATTCAGGCCATCTTCAGCAGAAGACAATTTTTCAGATTCTTGAAGTTCATGTTCTAGAAGGTTGGTCTGTATTGAAGGTTTTGGAACAATTATAGGCTTTTCAAAAAAATGTTGGTGATCTGCATAATAATTGTGATCTAATAAATGATGGTTGGTTGATGGTGAATGGGGATAACATGAACAAGCAGTGTCAATAGTATTGTCTGATTGACTCAGATAGCTGTCATGCATTTGTGTTTCAGCATTGGCAAAGGTTTTCGCAGCAATACAGCATTGTGTTCCAACATTTTGTTTAAGTGGGGCTAATTTCTGGGATTATTAGAGACTGGTCAGTTCTCGGATGACAAACGTCTTCTTCATAGATTAGACTAGTTGCTGATGACTCTGAACCATTACCATCATCATTATCTTCAGTGCTTGGGTATTCAACTAATAATTTCTGCACAGTCTACACAAGTGAGACAAAAATGAGATGCCTGTCATACAATGTTTCCATGACTATGTGTTCAATATGTGTTTTCTAAAGCCAATTTCTAGTAACATAAGAATTGAGCCATAAATAGACCAGTTTCATAAGGATATATATGTTTATTAAAAGTGACGTTTCGTCTTAACATAAGACATCTTCAGACTAAATACAAGATACATTAGCAAACAATATTTGAATATATAAGTTTAAGTGTTATGTTACAGAGTGTCAAATTATAAGGGACATTCAACTATTATAAAAGTGAGCTGAATCTTGCAGAACTGGCAACTCAGTATACAAACAACGGCCCCATGCATATTGCCTATGGTGTATATGCATAATATGCATATTAAATTTATTGTTCATAAACTTATATACTTTATGAACTTATACTTTAATAATAATTCACCCACTGCTAGCTGAATTGATGGGGATTATACAAGGGTTATACCATTTTTATTCTATACTTCGTAGAAACCTGAAGAAGTTATTAACTTTAAGCAAAGTCAAAAAACACGGTTTTTATTTTTCGTTCAGTATAAATATAATACAATAATGCTTTAATGCGAAAATGGTATAGTGGAAATTAAATTCATGTTTATTTTGCATCTATTTTCATTTAATAGTCAATCAAAAAAAAGAAAAAACCGTGTAAAACCAGCAAAGAAGGTTGTTAGTTTAGATGATGATTTAGATAATTTATTAGCTGCTGTAGAATCCTCATAACTGGATTCAACCCCTGTTAAAAAGCCAAGACAAGTCAATAGAAGAGGAGATCTAATAATGTTTCCAGTGTTATCAGGGTTGGATAAAATAGCTTATTTTCCAGACACAAGGACAACCAAAATATTGTCATAAAAGCAACTGACAACGTTTATTAACAATATTTTATTACATTTAACACAACATAACAACATTTATCAGTTTATATCGCGCAAATTCAACATACAGTTTTCAAATGCGCGTTACAACAATGGATAAGACAATTAAAATACTTAGGACTAATGTTACAGTATTAATTAGGAACTACTTAATAAAAAGCCTGTTTGAAAAGATATGTCTTAAGATCCTGCTTAAATACATTAAAAACAGAAATGCTCCTAAGATTTAATGGAAGTACATTCCATAGTTTTGGTGCAGCAGCTATAAAGGCTCTATCACCTAGAGTAGACAATGTCTTAAAACTTGGCGGACATAAAAGAAGTTTATTATTTGATCTTAAGCTATAAGAAGAGTTCGTTTTAAAAGTTATAAGTTCAGTTATATAACTAGGGGCAGTTCCATGGATTGCCTTGAACGTAAGTGTAATTATCTTATATTCAATTCGATATTTGACTGGCAACCAATGTAACTCGTATAACTACGGAGTAATATGGCTAAATCGAGGTACACAGTAGAGGATCCTTGCGGCAGTATTTTGAACACGTTGTAGGCATATAAGTAACTACCACTGTATATAGTTTCATACTATACATGACGTAGCTCTCCTCACTGGTCAGCAGCTTTAAATGTTTGAATGACCAACATAAAAGATCGCTATTAGCTATACGTACTATTTGAAACACGAGCATGAGTGCTTTACCAGATATAAACCTTATTAAACTCATTAATAATTCATGAAGATAATTAAAAAATACATGTTTAATCAGTGCCTGTTTACGCTGATACAGAATGGTCCTGATTTACATAAACTTTTCTGGCAATTTTTCAAGTTTTTAACATTTATTTTAAACGTAATTTAAAAACATGACTGTTTGAAGTCGTTTGATAAGTAGTTTACAAAATTCATCTCCGTTCTGTATCAGTGTACACAGATACTTGTGTGAAGCACTCGTGCTTGTTCACACTGATACAGAACGGCCACTCATTATGTAAATATTACTTCAAAAATGATCTATTTTATACCCATCTTGTCACTTTGTTTACGAAAGAATTTAATGTAGATGTTGTATAAGCCGAGAAAATCGAAGCAAAAATCTACGTGTATTTTACCAAATATAAAGACTCCATAACAAATATGATCTCCTTTGTGTTGTGCTCATGAATTATTAATGAGTTTTTGAAACATCATTAAAGGGTATCTATTTGAGGTCAATGATACTTCTAATTATAAAACTTAAATATATGTTGTCATAAATATGCCTGTTCAAACTTGTTGAGTATAACTCAGATAACTTTCTGTCTCCTGACAGGGTTCCTAAGGATCTGTCAAAAGCATTCACAGAAGAAAAGTGTGATAGCACAGACACTGTGACAGCTAGTTACAGGTTAGGGCAGCTTGGACGTTTAGTTTGCAAGTTTCCTAATGCAATTTTCCACTGTACTCTATAGTTCAACTTATCCGCTGGAAATTTACTTCTCTATTCTTTAAAAGTTTTAATAACCGTATATGTCTAATCAATATTAATTTTTCTTGTCAAAAAGACAGTGAATAAACTCGACAAGAATTAAGCTTGATATCACGTTCCTTTTGTTTCATAGTATGAGTTAAATGTGTTTGCTTAAAATTGAACTTAAATATCTGGCTATTAAGTAGACTTGATGCCTAATGTATATGCAATACATTAAAGCTTTATCATGATGTCGCATAAAATTGGATATAGCCTTAAATGTCAGTTAATAGCTAATTAATTACATAGAAATATGTGCTGGTTGTAATTCTCACCAGATAATGGCTTTCTCAACCTTTTTTCTTGACAGGTCAGAAAAAGTTACTGCAATTGGGCAAGATGTTATTGATAATGTATCAGCATTAAAAAAAACGACTTGCTCCAAACTGCAACAAAAATGCACTTTCCAGATTACCGGCTGGGGTAGTGACTGACAAAGTACTCATCGTAGACATGCTTACAATAAAAGATGATTGGCAAGACGATCACCGTTGGATGGCGACAAGTGGGCCGAAGGAGAAGAAATACAAAGCAACTTTTGATGAAGAAAGAAACGCGATCGTGTGTCCAACGAACCAATGAAATGATGTTTACAGGGTCAAGCGTCCTAGATTCGTTCATGATTCAGCCCGCGACTTTCACAGAGTGGTGATAACAGTTTTCAAACCAGACGGTTCGACACATCCGTTTGCTGTGGTGCAGTATCGTTTTGATGGAGAACCACATGCTGTTGAGAATAGACCACATGGGAACTCCAAGAACGGCCCACCATTCGTGCCAACAAAAAAAGTACCCTAGAAAAGTTGAGTGCTGCACTAAAAGAACATGGCAGTATTAAACAAGCTGTGCATATTATTGAGGATGATGGAGGGCTTATGGCAGCATCGTAGTTGTCTATTCTGCAAAACGAATGTCAAGCAAAGTACATACGCAGCAAAATCAGTCAAAAAGCAGTAGATCCAATTGGTGAGGTTATTTTGATGCAGTTTGACGAAAAAGAAAGATTTATTCTGGGAGTGGCAGTCAAAGACAACTGTCTATCATTACTCTCTTCACAAAGGATCAACTCGCTGACATTGACAAATTTTGTACAAATGAGGACAGTGTAAACTCTCCGTTTTGTGCTGATATGACATAGGACACTATTATGTAGTTGTTACAACCTACAGACACCTGCAACTTGTGTCTCGGGAAAACGGTAAAGAACCTATCCTTATTGGGCTAGTCATGATTTGCATGAAAAAGAATCAGGAGACATATCAACATCTTTTTCAGAAGATAACGAACGCTTGCCCAGACTTAAGAAATGCCATGAGAGCTTATGGATCCAACGGGGAAAGTGCCTTGATCAAAGCTTTGGAATTGGAATTTCCTCTTGCCGCAGGTTTTCTTTACCAAACACACGTTGTGCGCAACAATGAACACAAGATCAAATCTGATTTACACCTGTTGGACAGTTTTTATGCAACAATTGTAAGACATGTATTTGCAGGGTTTTCCACGAATGGGAATGCATCAGGTAAAAGTGTTTTTCCAACAGGTAAACCATCGTCTTGACTTGCAGGTCCATGTATAGGTCCCCCCTTAGGAGGCCTAGGCCATGGTCCTCAAGAAAAGGTTGACGCTTGGGCATGCAGTTTTTGGCTTTTTTTTTACTTGAACTAAGTGCAAACGGCCCATGGATTGGTGAATATGCAATTAACAAAATAGACAATTTGGTAACTTTACACAACTTGTCAACTTGTGCAGCGAGTGAATAATGTTATACTGTCTGAAAGAAAATGCTTGCCATTCGTAAAGAAATGTTTAGTTGCTATATAGATACTTCACTAGGTTGCATTACATAACGATACTTAAATTAAACTTATGAACTATTACTGGCATAATATCATGTTATCATTATATTAATAGTATTTTATTAAAATAAAATCCAACAACAAAGTTTAGAACCCTACTCCAGCTTGCAACGTTTGTTGAAAAAATATGTACTGAAACCCAGGGCACTCAAACGTAACCTAACTAGAACTCTACTAGTTCTTCATCGGATAATCCAGATTCGGTCAGAGAAAGTTCGTCATTTTCTACTTGCATTAGACAGTCGTTGTTTTCATAATCATCTGCTGACACGTTCATCAAAAATAGAATCTGCGTGTCATTCAAAGCAGCACTATCCATTCCAGCAGCGAGGTCCACATCGGCTGCTTTGTCTGCAACAATTTCAGCTGCAAGTTCAGCTTTTTGAGCAGCCTCCACATTATTCTCTATGTGCTCTGGTGAACCATCAGCATTTGCCGAAAGTGAATCCGCCTTAAAGTAATCGAATAAGATTTTGATTAGGAAGCATTGCTATGTATATGGATGTGTAAAATCATTATGCAACACTTCACTAGTACTTGCAGTTTCATTTAATAAAAATTTGAATGATTACCTGCAACATACAATCGTGGACAAAACCTGTTGAGAAAATTTACAGACATGTACAAGTTTGGTCCTATAAGAATGAATTTATGCCTTTTATTCACTATAACACCCCTTCCCCCTGGACAATGTTGAATTTAGTTCGCATGTAATGTGAGGTCAATATATACAACATTGAATGGGGGAAAGGGGGCTCACAAAGCCATGTAAAAATTATTGTAAGCAGTTGATAGTGTTTTTTCTAAATTTTCTTAACAGTTTTGTCCACGATTGTCTGTAAAATGGTACGCAAGCAACCACAAGTTCATGTTGCAAACTCAGGTGTTTTAGATTTAAGACAGGTAGATATAGCATCCAGGCGACAAAATCAGGCTACTTTATTATGGTATTTAAAATTACGGATATACACGTAAGGGTTTTATGTTACAATGTGACAGGTCCAGCTGCTACACTTAGTTTCCCCATTAATGCTGAAAAGCATGGCACATAACATTGCACCAGGTGAGGACATGCCTATGTGAACACATTTAACAAATGATACTGAAGTTTCTTCAGAAAGAAATAGTGATTCGTCAATGTCAAAAGAGTTAGATTGTAGAAGTGTTCGGAGAGTTTATTTGATAACCTATAGCCAAGCCGATCTCGTTAAATTTCCTACGCGGCGATCATTTGCTCACGCGGTCAATTCAATCCTTAGCCAGTAACAAGATATATATATCCTCGGCTTAGTGAACTCTGAATAGTTCTAGAGCTTTACTGATACCATCAGATATGTAGCCGGTTAAATCAATAATGCGCTTTGTTACAGCATCCATATGTTTTTGATAGACAGTATGACGTAGCCATAGTGTGCAATTCGCCACTGGGAATGGTTAACCGTGACGGTTAACCGCTCGCTAGAACAGGATTTAAGGCCAAAAAAACATTCAGATGAATGTTGCTTCCTCAGCATTGGTTTTTAATGCTTTACGTTGCAATATACGACGTGAAATTAGGCACAGTAGCTTAAGTATTTGCTAAAATACAATGGTTAACCACGGTTAACCACAAGCATTAAACATAGATCATGTTCAGTTTTCCTTACGAGTATTGCGGTTAACCGTGGTTAACCGTGGTTATCCGTTGTAAAATAGTTCATTTGTAGTTAATACATTACGTGTTGTGGTATAATCTGCCAGCAATACATTCTCAGGCTATGGGAGTGTAAATGTTGAAGGCAAACGTTCAATTTAATCGTACAAGCCATCACACACAATGGTTAACCGTGGTTAATCGTGAAACACGACGCGCAAGAATTATGATTGTATCGTGACTTTTCTGTACAAGTTAACAATTTGAATCTTATTTAGTAGGACTATAGCTATACTGTAGTTTGTAGAACATACATTAACATCTCACATACTCTTTATGCTATTAGACGCGTAATCATTATGATATATATGCCTATATAGGTAATGAAAAATAACTGGCAATTAGGGACAATGTAATACAAATTGCTTATGTGAAATGATATCATTTTACAGACAGCACATAGTTACGTTTAATATTTGATTCTGTTTCCTTTCTTACATATAATCATTTCTATACGCTTACTAGCTCATGCTTTCTATAATCTTGTCAATTTGATTTTTATCCAAATTAATTATCGTGTGTTTAACTCGTGTGGCGAATTCTTCAAAAGTTTCCTTCGTCATGTTCCGTGCAATTGCATCTTTGTTCAGCTGCCGTTTTATGAGGTGGAACAAATTTTCTATGGGGTTTATATCTGGCCTGCGTGGAGGTATTGAGAGCAATTTTGCACGTATTGATTTCATCACCATTCTAGCCGCTGCACTATTTTGGCTTGGGTCCCCGTCTTGAAACCAAAGACGGGAGCGACCTTTTTTAGCCTTTTTGAGCATTCCACGAAATTCCTTTAACACAAGACTCTTAAAATATTGCCCATCTAACTTCTCATATTGGTCACAAAGCACAATGCCTGCCTCGTGGGTAATTGCAACCATCATTTTGACAAATCTACCACCAGACCCTTCGTGACTACCCTTGGCCGTACACCCTCTATTTAGTCCTTCATTTGCTTTTCTCCAGATTCGGCCTTTTGGTGCCTTAGCTTCGTCCACTGGATTTGTTTTGTGTGTGAAACTCACCCCCATCCCGATAAAATGCAATTTTTTCGTCCAAACATCACTGCTGAACTGATTTCTCATCATTTTTGCAAACTTGTATCGCTTTCGAACATCCTTCTTACTTAATATACCCTTCTTTCGAGTTTTCAGGTAATGGTACCCATTCTTGTTTAAGAAACGGCGCACTGTACGAGAAGAAATATCGTTACGATTTATTCCTGAACTAAGGAGTAATTTCTTAGACGTAAAATTACTATTTTCTTCTCTCAAAATATTAATGTTTCGTATTATAGAGCGTTTCTGCCTCAAAGTAAGCTTTTCGGGTTTTTTTTTTTCTGTTTAGTTTCGATATCGTTTGTAAATTTGTTATTCCAGATTCGATATACAATTGCTAAAGATACTTTACATTCATCTGCAACTTCCTTAGCTTTGTAAGATTTAGTCTTGCCCAATAGCTGAATGTAAGCTCTTTTTTCAGCTGAAAACTTCCCAGTAAACACCATATTGAAAGCAATCCAAAATATTACACATATTTTTATGACGTCATTAATTACCTAATAATTATACGTAATTGGTACTGAGACTCAAAGTATTACACTACACAAATATCAATTTAAGACCTTAGTTGCTGCGCCAATATAGGCTCTAAATGTCTTCAAAATATTACGCATAGAAGGCATTGGAAGCCAGACAATCGTGGACAAAACCTGTTGAGAAAATTTACAGACATGTACAAGTTTGGTCCTATAAGAATGAATTTATGCCTTTTATTCACTATAACACCCCTTCCCCCTGGACAATGTTGAATTTAGTTCCCATGTAATGTGAGGTCAATATATACAACATTGAATGGGGGAAAGGGGGCTCACAAAGCCATGTAAAAATTATTGTAAGCAGTTGATAGTGTTTTTTCTAAATTTTCTTAACAGTTTTGTCCACGATTGTAGGTTCAGAGTTGGATTGAATACCAGTGCTCACAAACACTCTCCTGTGTGAAGAAACAAATCCTCGTACTCCTCCTTTCCTTTTTTTTGTCAAGCCATAGCTTAACACCTTCCCGGATGAGCTGATCGCACTCTTCCGTACTAATTTCAGGGCCATTTATGGAAATGTGAAGTAGACTTTGTAGCATTTTATTTGAGAGGCGAGACCTGAGTCTTGTTTTAATTCTCTTTATCGCGCTACCACTGCGTTCCGGCCAGGCATTTGATATTGGCAAGCTCAGGATTGCTTCTGCAAATAAACTAAGAAATGGAAAAAGGAGCTTCATATGTATAAGTTTCTTCAGCACAATTTTGGTTTGTGTCTCATCCACCAGCTTACTTGGTTCAGGAATCTTAAACTTAGCCATGTGGAATTTGAACAACTCGAACTCAGTCACCACCTTGGGAATTCTCTGTGGTGAAACATATATCTTTTCAATTTCGCTGATTTCATCTTTCCCGTATTCCGAAAACTCTGGTGAGTCTACAGCAGGCAACAAAGATGGATCAAAGATTGAGAACAATGAGAGGCTTTCCTGAAATCGTTCATCGAGATGTTGGGTAAGAGCAGCGACATATCGATGAAGCAGGCTATCCACCTCAACCAGACCACACTCTGTAACTGATACTTTGATACCTTGGACAGTCAGACGACCATCGGGTTTCAGATCATAGACAGCATCACGGATTGCTTTGTGACTAAGTGCTTCGTCTATAAGCTTCGCCTTTGCATATGCTAGATTTGGTGCTATGTGTGAAAAGGTTACTGACCCTTTTTGGAATGACTTGGATACTAGGTCCAAAATCAGAATGATCCTGTTCAATATGTAAATTGTGGCAATGAATTTGATTGTGTTCAAGCGTATAAACAATCCTTTTGCGGCAGCATCATGTTGCTCGTCGTCAAGTGCTTTAAAGGTTGTTAGAACTGCCACGTAATCTTGATGCAGACTCTTGACCGCTTCTCCACCATCTTGTTCGACACGCCTTTTTCATCTTGTGCGTGACTTTCCTTCTCGTTTTAGGGGTTGGGTTCAAACTCATCGTGTTCATTTGAACTTGACATAAGTTGCTGTCTTCTTATTTGAATTTTCAAACAAAGATCATAACTGGCGCAAATTAGTTTCAACAACAGTGACGTATTTTACTGTGTTGTTCACGTCAGCGCATGCCAATGCCAAGCGATGGCATACACACCACAGCTGTTGCATTATGGGTGACTAATCCCCCATATGCTCCTCCTGCTTTTTCTTAAGTTTAACGCCGACTCTGCCCCTTTTTCCCGTGAATACTGATGCGCCATCGGACGCTAATCCTGCCAATGAAGCCCACTGAAGCTTGTCTTCCTTTATCTCTTATGCAAGCATTCCACAATTGCATCTGCACTTTCGTGGTGATCTAGGTGGTTTCTCACAGACAAAAATTTGGTTTCGACCTGTACATCACTGCTGACATACTGGACAAAAGTGACTAATTGCTCTGCTACAGCAACATCACTTACCTTGTCAGAAAGCAAAGAAAATAAATGTGCTCTCGCCGCTTCTTTGACTATTTTACCTTTAAGGGTTTCACCTACAGCTAAGTAAATTTCTTGGTTGCACCTTTCTGATTTGTGATTAAAGTATTTCATATCAGGGCTGCCATAATGTCTTAGAAAGGTAATGAGTAGCTTATCTTTCAAACTGGCAATTTCTTCTTTGGCAATGAAATAAAATGCAGCAAAGGCTTGTACCAGTACTTCATCAGCAACTTCTGATTTTTTATTCAACTCTTTCTGAAACCATGATGTCCGCTGAAGTAGTTCCTGCCTTATTGATTGTGCGTGTTCTACTGAGGAGACATGTTCTATTATTGCTACCTTTCTGTATCGTGTAGCAGGTATTGTAACATACCTGGCGCACTTGTTGGCTTTGAGCCAACAAGAACATCCCTTTCCCCTCTTGAAGTGTCAACCACCATACATGCGTCTTACTACAAAATCCAATTTCGTCGTGAATCCATTCGTGTTTGAAAACATAGGGCTTAAAAGATTCCTGTCGAGGTAATTCACTGGGATTTTCAGTCAGATTTTGAGCACACCATGTGATTGTGTAATACATGATCACACTCACTCACACGGTCAGTTAAAGTATGAAATATTTCTTCTACCATGCACACATGTTGTGTTTCAGAAAATCCACCTGGTCTTGAGTGAGAGACTGAAAATGTTTGGCTACGACAGCTTGTTTTTCAGTTGATGATTTGTAACTGGAGACTGGTGTTTCTGAGGGTGACTCGCTAATTAAAGATGGAGTTTCAGTTTGTAATAAAGTGAAACTGGCTTGTGTCTTTGAAAGTATTTCTTCCGTTGAAGTTTCTGGTTTATCGAAGATGTTGTCGTCTAAAGGATACATATCTTTCACTAATTTATTTTTCAAAATTTCCTTGGAGAAGGAAATGCCATTAAGCGGAAGCACCGCTGCTGTGGTTTTGTTTTCCAAATTAGCGATTAAATTTGTTTACTTTGCATTGAGTTTGCACTTCATCGGCTCAAGTATAATTATCTCGATCGGAAATGCGACACATGCTGTTAAAATCCTCACGCAAATAGTCAGTTAAATTTGTCAATATAATAAAAGTAGAAGTAATTTATATATGTTATAGTAGAATTACTAATTAAATATAAATATATGTTTACAAGTGCAACAAAGGGAAACAAAGACAATGGAATTCAATTTAACAATTGAATTGATATTAAATACTGTGCCGTGGCGGGAGGATACAATGTTTAAGTATTGAAGAAGTAGAACACTGCGATTAAACATGCACATATATGATTTAAACTTGCACACACCTATAAAGTTATCGCGGCTCACAGTTCACAAATGTATTCTTAAAACCATAAGTATTGTTTAGTTTATGTTTATAAAACAATAGAGCATTTTACGATAATATACAAGGTCTTATTCCTACCTGATTCTAGCCGTGCAGTTTTTTCATTTTGTAAGAAAAACTCCAGAGTTCGCTGTCGCTTCATAGTGAACGATATCGCGCATCTGCTCGTTTCTCGTCAGTTTTATATATTCAGCGTTTCAGGAGGAACCGCAACAGTTGTATTATAATGTTTTAGGCAATTTAATTGACGTTTCTAGGGTGTGGCGTACATGTTATTGTAAAAGAATGCACCATGTTCTGGCTAACTATTCGTTGAATTTCGTGAAGAGGACATTCTTGTCATGACTTATGAGGGTTTTAAAAGAGGAATTTTGAAAGCGGGCCTAGATTCCCGAGGTAAATTGCTGCCATAAAGGGTTGAATTTGTACAATAACATCTAAGCCACGGCCTGGCATTGTCAATTAACATCCTGGAGGCATCTCAATGCAACCGTTGCAACGATCGCGTCAATTACTTGGATTAAACGATCTTCCCGAATCCGCTGGAATTAAATTAAACACCTGCCAAAAATTGAATCGTCTCAATTGATCGGTTTTAGATAATTTGATGTATTTTCTGTACTTGACCACCCATAATGACACTTTATCTCAGAAATCTAAGTGATTACAGAATTTTTTACTATAAATTGTTGACATATATAAACAAACACAAAGCTGGTCATAGGCGGTAAACTGTGGTGTTGGAGACGGTAATTTTTACCGGTTACCGCCAGTTAAGGAGAACCCTGATTTGGTGATAAGCTGCAACAGGGATTAGTGAATTGTAGTAATCGTGCTGAATTTGATTTGAATCTTTCAAAACTCAAGGTCAAGTGGAACAATCTGGAGCATCAAGAGAGGAAAAGAAAAAATATGCCAGAAGATGCGAAATTTTTCCTCTATTTCGAAAAAAACAAAGCTGATGCAATTTACCATCACTGCCGACCAGATCTTCTCTGTGAAGTGGGCATCAAAGAAGATATTTTCGACAATAATGCAGCTGAATCTATGAATGCTGCTTTGAAAACCTGGTTAGAAAGTAAGGGAAAAGATTTCCCTCAGGTTGTTTCTGAGATTCGAGGATTCGTAATGAAACAGCACCATGATATTGGTTAAAGCATTTTCTGAAACGTCTGGCCCATAAGTTTTAAAAGAGGAGCACAAAGATGCAAGATTGCCTACAAACGTTTGGTCTTTAGAAGCCTCTACAAGAAAACAACTTCTTGCAAAAGTTACCGATGTTCCATTGAAAACTGTTAGTATTAATACAGTTCAAGATAATTCTCTTAGCAAAGAGGTTCCAAGGCTTAGTGCAAAATTTTCCAAAGTCCTAGTTGGTGAATTGACAGCAAAGGCAGAAAGAATCTTAAACAGCAATATTCGACAAGGTTTCAACGGACCAAAATCATGCATAGTTCAAAGTGAGTCAGGTAATCAGCCACACGTCATAACATGTGTCAACAATCACAAATATGTTTCTAATACGCCTTGTCTACAATTCAAGATGCACAAGATATGTTTGCATACATTGGATGCAGCTGCTGATAAGTGAACAGCAATTCCAGCATTGTACTGACATATCATTTCGAGGCACTGGACATTCACGTGCCTCTTCAATTTGCTATCCCATCTCTTCACTGTCTCTGTGGCCTTGACACCAGCATATGTAGATGCAACTTGAACACACTTGTTGTTTTGCCATCTAACAATATGTATTATCTGCTCACAGGGATTATCTGCTTATCAATGGAATGATATTCTGCTAGTTCTATCTTCAAACAGTTCTGGCATAGTCCCTCTACAACAGGCATCACTTTGTAAATGGTTATCTTTAATTGTTACCGGTATCATTCTTCTTTGAGTTGTCGTTCACATGTAGGAATTGTCTTAATTTCTTGTAACATTTTAGGGGCATAGCTGATGCAGTGGGCTCATAAAGGCCTGATTCCACGCCAGCGAAATTCTTTGCAAGAACCTGTTTATGTGGAATACAGATGGTTGCGCATGAATAATTCCATTGAATTCATACGCAAAAAACTTTCGCCTCACTAGTGAGCAGAAATCAGTTCTACTCACTGCGAAAGCGAAAAAAGTGAGAGAATTGAAAAGAATCAGTCATGCTCAACCATCCGTATTTGGCATAAACAGCTTCTCATGAAGAATTTCGCTGGCGTGGAATCAGGCCTTAACATGTCAAACTGTCTCAATAAAGTTTATACTTTGGCATTTTAGTAATGCCCATCTTCATTTGGATGCTAAGTAGCACTTCGTTTTCATCATCTTTTCTAGTACATACACTACTACCTTGGTCTTGGACTGTTGAGACTCCAGCTCTATTCACCGCCATCTATACTTATTTGTATTTTAACATTCACAGATTTCACAGCGGTGAGATCAACAACAACTAATTTATTACAGCAATTCATTCGCATTTACATAATCAACGATAGATTTTGATTGGTCAGATTACATGAGTAAGATTTCTAAACATGGCAATACAGGAAAGTATCAATTTAGTACGATGACATATTGCCAGTTCCTTTGCTTCAAAGTATTAATAATAATCTATTTACAATGTCCATTTTAGCTAAGAGCATAAACCTAACACCCTTCCTTGCTCCCATGTCAAAGGGGCCTACTCACAACTAATTACAGAGAAAATATTTGAATTTTTCCAATTTATTCATACTTACCGGTTTTGTGAAGATTTCTGCCACATTTTCTTCACTTGCAATGTAATGTACGCTTATAGTGCCTAGCTGCAGCTTGCTCCTAATGAAGTGGTACTTGATGTCAATATGCTTTGACCTCTGATGGAACACAGGGTTTTCGCCAACTTCATTGCGCCTTGATTATCTGCATGAATGTTTACGCTGCTACTTACCTGTAGTATTCTTAAGTCGATACATAATTGCCGCAAAAACTTACCTTCTTGCACAGTTTCCGCAAGTGCAATGTATTCTGCTTCACATGTCGAAAGAGCCACTGTTTGCTGCTATTCTTCCACGATACTAGTGGTCCACATTCAGAGAATTTGTAGTTATACCCTGATATACTCTTTCTGTCACTAGTACTACCTCCCCAGTCAGAATCACTATAACCTATGAGTGCTAGAGGACTTTCTGACTTCCCAAATCGTAAACGTTCCCTTTAAATATCTTAGTGCATGCTTAGCTGCACTTAAATTAGCTATGGTAGGTTTGGACATATGTTGTGCCAATCTGGTTACGATGTAGCACAGGTCTGGTCTAGTACCTGTCATAACATATATTAGGCTTCCTACCATCTGCCTATATAAATTAGCATCGTCTAGCTCTGGTGATTCTGAATCAGTAACTTTATCTAGGCCAAGAACTGATGGCGTAGTCTTAGGTGTACATTCGGTCATTCCTAATTTTGACAACAATTTATGAATGTAGCGGGTCTGATTCATCTCAATTAACTCATCTGAGCATTTCAATTCAGTGCCTAAAAACCAGTGTAAAACACCTAGATCCTTCATTTGAAATTTACTACTAAGAGAAAGCTTTAATTTTTTCATTAAGGTAGAATTACTGGCAGAGATAATCAAATCATCAACCCAGATGATTACAATGATACATCTACTTGCACCATCCCTATCAAATGAAAAGTATATGCAAGGATCTACATTGGATTACTCAAACCCCTCCTTTAACAAGAGATTATGTAATGTTAAATTCCAATTCCTCCCACTCTGCTTTAAACCATACAAGGAGTTTTTTGCCATTTTCTCCCCATTTTTCATACCCTTTAGGTTGCTCAATAAAAATTTCACAGTCGATAGGTGCATTTAAGTATGCTGTTTTAACATCAATCTGGTGTGCATGCATGTTATTTTGGACTGCATGTTGCATCAACATGCGAATTGAACTCATCGTAGCTGTAGGTGCAAACATCTCATGATAATCAACCCCAGGGATTTGAGAGTAGCCTTTTGCTACATACCTAGCCTTAATGGATTCCTCATTATTAGAACCTGATTTAACTGTGTACACCCATTTGCCTCCCACCAGGGGCGGATCCAGAGGGTATCGAGCGTATCTGCTGATACGGTCAGATTTTTCAGATATAGTATATGGTTATGTCATTGTATATATTTACAACGTCTGACATCTGTGCTATATAGTATTAAGCATTCGTAATAACTTGCACCAATACGACATTAAACTGTCCTTTATCGCTACAAACAATAATATGTAGGAAATAGTTTCCATAATTGTGTTTACAGGCTGAAAATTGCCGATTATCTGCATGGAAATCGCTAGGAAAACCCCGCTTTGATATCAAATGACTGCTTCACCGACAGACCACCGAGAACTCGCCGAAGATTCAGTTGTATTTTCGGAAAATCTTCGTATAAAATGGCGTCCGCGATCAGCCAATTAGTTGATACGGTCCGCGGTTCGATGTTACTAAATATAGTAACTTTTGGATACACTGAAGTGTATCCAGCCAATCAAATGGCTGGATCCTGTGACTTCGGATACACTCTGATACAGTGGCCTTGATTTTGTTGCGCAATCGTGTATCAACTATGGTATCAACGAAGGCTAGCCGGGAAATCGGGAAAAGCTCGGAAAATCGGGGGTCGTATATATTACCCTTGTTCTTCTTGTTCGAGATGGCGTCTAGTTCGAACTTCAACAATGTGCTAAAGCAGCTTACTGCTATTTCCCGTCAATTAAACTCAGGAGAGGATTCTTTGAGCGAACTACATGTGTTAAAAGAACATTGGGATTGCGACCGTGTTTTGGCCGAAGCTTGTGTTGAGCAGCAGTGCCAACAGAGAAAGTGCGAAGTTGGGAATTCTCAAAGCTGTATTTCCTAAGAGCCAGAAATATCGTTCAGGACGATGTGAACCTGTAAGGTGAGGTTGGCGAGCACTTCATTAATGAAAGTATTAACATTCAAAACGTTATTCAAATCGGTAATTATGTAAATTTCTTGTTATTTCTATGTAAATGTTATGAATATTCAAATCAAAAGAAACTTCACACACGTGTGGTTGTACTCAAACATGAACTGATCAGCACCAAGGCTGTACCGTATCAACCTGTATGACAGGTTGATTGACAAAATAGGTGATTTTATGTTGCTAAATTGTGTAAAAGATTTTAAGTATAATTTACAAAATACAGGTTATACAGCCTCAAATAATTGCATAGATAATCATAGTAAAACATTCTGTGATAAATTAATGATTGATTTAAATTCATGGGCAAAAAGACTGCTGATTTATTTGATAATTTTGTCTGAAGGTCATATTTAGCAAGTAAAAAATTACACAAGCACAAATTAGAGTTTTTATTCATGAGATTATTACAGTAATTGGGATTCTCCAAGCCCCCCCCCCCCCCTCCCTCCCTCCCTGCCCCCCAATTGTTCCTGGTCATTGCTCATTAGCAAATACTTCTACACTCACTGCTATATAACTTACCAGTAGTTAAATTTATATTATAGCCAAACCAACTTTTCTTTTGCGAGCAATGTTTCAATAAAGTATCGCAATGTTGTTTGCACAAGATGTGTGTCAGCTTGCCAAATTTTAATGCATTAGCTTTTTGTGGTTGGGGTTAATGGAAAATGGCATGGGTCCGTTTTTATGCTCCACTTTGTGTTATCAAATGCCAAATTAAAAGTGTGCCAAGATTTTCATTAGACTATTATTGTAATACCATGCCAAATATGTTCCCATTTGACTACACCAAATGCACCCTGGATTTCATTTAGTAAATTATAAACAATGCTAACTTCTGTGTGCTCAAGTTTTTACTACAAAAATTACATTTGGATGATATAATATGAATGATCAAAGCTCCTGCATAATAATTTTTCTGTATAAAATCAATATAGCACCTTGGCTGATGGGAACTGCCTCTACAATGCTTGCTCTATGGCACTGCCACTTACCGAGATTCATTTATGATGCCTATCAAGTATTGAGTTGTATGAAAATGCTCAATACTATGGCAGTCATTCAACAATTAAATTGATGCGTGAAAAAGGAGCATTCACTTCAATTAGAAATGCTTCTGCTATCTGTTTGTCTGATTCAGCCCTTTCCATTTTTGGATCACAAGGTCTTGTTGCAGCAGTTATTGAAGAAGCACAGCTTAATACACAGAATTTTACTTTTTCATCTATGATTTTTCATCTATGATTTTTCATCTATGATTTTTCATCTATTGAGTCATCTATTGGTAAAGTGAGGCAATGATTAAATTTTAATTATTTTGATGAATCGAATGTAGTGAAAAGAAATTATTTTTGGTCGTTCCACACAAAATTTTAGACTTTGTGTACAGTATTATAAATTGTATCATTACTTGTAGCGTTTCCATGTCAGTAAATTTCGGCTCAAACCGTTAAAGTCAGCACAGAAAGTTGATTGTAGTTTTCAAATTTAAAAAAAGCGTTAGCAGGCTTACATTATCCGGTTAGACTTGTCACTCGTGAAAAATCCAACACTCACCACGCGCAAAGGGTTTGGCATGCTGAGTAAATGAGTTGTATATGGAATTTAATGCCTAACATAAGAAAGTAGTGTGAATAAATAACTAATTTTGCTATCTTTTTGGAAATTTTGGCAGTCGATTTTTGTTTAAAATTGACACGCCAAAACGCAGGAAATAGCATTTGCGGGGTTCTAGTTTTCAAAATTTCCTGGGGGAGCATGCCCCCAGACCCCCCTAGAGGCTCGTGGCTACGCCACTCGCGGACGCCTTCGGCGTGCAATTTTTGGATACGGTCAGATTTTATGCTAGATCCGCCCCTGCCTCCCACTACCTCCACTACCTCACGGTTTTTTGGAATTGGGGTGAGTGTAAATGTGTCATTCTCTATCAGAGAGTTAATTAAACTCCTCATCCATTGCTATTTTCCACTCTGTTGCATGTAGAGAATTTACTGCTTCTGAATAGGACGCTGGAATATCATGCATCCTATAACAATAGTCTACAGTCTGGGTTACAGTGTTATCTACAACTGTCAACAACATATTCTTCCAGGTATGCTGGCTTATTTCGAGACCTAGTTGGATACCTTGCTATACCCTCTCCGTCATGCATATTTGAATCTTGACTTACATCGGTAATCACTATAGGTCTAGGGGCAATCTCTTCCTCACTTAAAGGAACCTCACTGCAGATACTGGTGGAATAAAAAAATTTTACACACATAACACGTTCAACTTTCATGCTTTGAGGATATAGACTAGATAGGCTGGACTTCTTTTATCGTAAGCTACAAATAATCGCTCCTTACTCCTTGGTTCCAGCTTTTCAGCATCTTGTACATATGCATAGCATACCGAGCCAAAATTTGCATGTGCTTACATCTGGTTTTAACCCAAACAGAGCATCGTACGGAGTTTTAGCTAACCTGTCATTAAATGCTGCATGTGTCCATAAAAATTTTGGCAAATTTGCTTCTAGCAAAATACACCTTGCTATATTAAATAAACTAACCCAAGCTCTCTCGGCTGTCCTGTTTTGATGTGGTGAATGGGGTGCACATGTTTCATGCTTAATCTTGTTTTGTCTGAGAAATGATTTGTATTTCTGACCTACAAACTCCTCACCATTATCACTCGTGATGCACTTTACTTTACCAATGGGTAGTATCTGCAAGAAAATGCTCAGTTGCTTCTAGAGTATCAGATTTCTGCTTTAGAAAAGGTACAAAAATTACACCTGAGTAATCATCAACAAACGATAAGCTATATTTGAAGCCATCCTTAGCAGCTGGTTTAATGGGTCCCGCAAGATCAGAATGCACTAATTCTAATGGGGCTGTTGCCTTTCTATCAGGAACTCTACTTCTGCTCTGTGTCATCTTACCTTGTGTGCATATCTTGCATTCCACCACGTCATCATCTGTAATCTTCATCCCATCGACAACATTTTTAAGCTTCTGCCAATCACCGAAATTACAATGCCCTAGAATCCTAAGCCATTCTGCTAGGGAGCGTGCGCTATTTCTTGAAGATGAAATGCTATTTAAATAATATAGGCAACCTACTTGCTCAATGTTAAATACTGCACCCTCGGTGCTCCTATACTGCGCTTCCCAAGCTTGATGCTGCTGCCTTCTTCTAGTGCTGCGTGAACAGAAAATATATCCTGCTTATAGGAGGGCACATACGGTGTCCCTTAGAATTACTTTGCGCGTAATTCCATTTATAACGTAAAGCCTTATCTTAGCTGCACCCTTACCTCTTACTACGTTAGCTTTGCTGCCATCAGCAAGCTCGATTACGTGGCCCCTGGCATTAAAATTCTTATCAAAAGCTACGAATTTAGACTTATCGGTAATTATATGACTGGTTGCACCAGTGTTTACTGATGGATTACTTCTAAAACTCTTACCTAACCGTTCTACGTTATTGTCACTAACGGTAAATGTAAACGCGTGTTCGTTTTTATTATCTTCATGTTCTTCTTGGTCTTCTGCCCTCTTTGCGAATACCGTTTTTCCTGTATTTGCTCGGCATTCCTTTGTTGCATGGCCTTTGGTTTTGCACATGTCGTACCATTTTCCGGTTTTCGTCGACTCTCAGATTTTCTATGCTTCTTCTTGCCACATTTAAAGCAGTTCCCTTCGAACTTTTCACCACTTTGTAAGGGCATAACATTTTCTCCCGTCTCGTCGCCGTCATCTCTCACTTCGCGTATTACTAAGCACAAGCTACGGTCGGCCAGGCATTGAACGAGTTCGGCGAAAGCATCAGCTTTCTTTGAAGCGGTAGGTTCCGTCGTATTACTAAGCACAAGCTACGGTCGGCCAGGCATTGAACGAGTTCAGCGAAAGCATCAGCTTTCTTTGATGCGGTAGGTTCCGTCGATTCATCTTTGGCTGGCATGAAAATATTATATGGTTTCTGAAGTCTCATCTGAGCCAGGAATTTCACTTCCCATAACTCGTACTTGCTCTCGTCACCGTTAAGAAACAGTCCTCCATGCCGGGCTAGAAGATCGGAAATTGTGCCATTTTAATGGGCGGAGTTTCGATCCAAGATGGCGGAAATGCTATTAATTAACCATATTACTTATTTATTTATGAATATTTTTGTCTACTCATCACAGCGGTTGTCCACGCAAAAATCACAGTAGTGCTATTGTTTAGCGCAGTTCTTCAGCTTTTATTTGAGCGATTTTGAAGATGTGTAGGGTAAAGCTTTAAATATTGTACTTTTAGTCCTTATAATTTTTGTTTTCGTGATGTACGAATTGTAAGCGAACATTGTCTTTGAAGATGAATATCTTTTGTTGTAAAATGTCCCATAAGAATTTAAAACCATAGGTACCTAGTTGAGTTATTAATATTACATTCTGTTTATTTACATTCTTATATTTCAGGAATTTGTACGGGAAAAAATATATGTTCAGCTGAGTAATGGGGAGAAAAGGCAGACGTAGGCCAAGGAGCAATAAAGCTATCGCGCGTGACAGATTTCCTCTTGGAACGTTATCTCAGAGACGAAAACTACTTCAGGAGGAATATCTTGAAAGCTCAAAAGTGTTAAAACAAAAGAATAGGCTGAAAGAAAAGGTAAGCAGATATATGAGTGCTATTTTTTGCTACAATGCCTATAACATTGTAATATTCTTTGAGTTGTCATTGTAATATTCCTTGAGTTGTCAATCTACTATACATACAAAATTATAATGAACTTCTGTTTCATTTTGGAGCATATAGTGAAAATATATGCACTTGACAAAATATATGCACTTGCCCCGTTATTGAACAGTCATGGTGAATGGAACATTCCACCTTCCTGGTTTGACCTTAGAACAGTATTTTTTATTGCACTCGTGGCTCACCCCCCCCCCCTAAAGTTAATGGCACCACCCAAGTAAAAAATATGAAAATCTGTCTATGATTTGTTTACCTAGTATCTTTCACCTTGATTAGATTTTTTGTCCTATTTTATTGACAGGTTGAACATATTATAAATGAAGTTAATAACCTGAAATCGGATTTCACTGATGGAGTTTCTCCAATGAGTAATAGAAAAGTAAGGAAAAGGAAACGACATCCTACAAAACTTAAAGATACCAACTCAGACCAATATAAAGTGCCCACGGCTATTCGATCTGGTCAGAGAAGAACAAAAGAAACAATGGAATTCTGTGCCAATGTTCATAGAGGAAGTGTAGATGATGAGCAACCCAATCTGGATGGCCTGTGGATAACGTTAGTTCATGTGGCTACACCAACAGCATTATCTCACTACATAGCATATTCACAAAAAGTGATGAAGAAAGTTATTCCTAAAGTGGTAAAAAACCATGTCAAATCATTTGAAAGCAGCTTTGAAAACAAGATTCGAAGTGTAAAAACTATATTCGAAGAAGTTGCTAATTAAAGAGCAGTATAAAAGCATACGCCTAGATTTGGCAACAAAATCAGGCAGCAAGAAAAAATCACGATCCGGTCTACAATTTATGACTGGAACAGTTTTGCCAAAATTGCTTCCTTATGACAAACTGATTGAATATATCAAGTCAATAGACATTGGTACTGTAAAAGACATTAAGGAAGAATTCTGTGCTGATTTGGAAGACGATATGAAAGTTGATGATGCATACAGAGACCTGGATGAATTTTTGATTGAACTTGCTAGTATGTACATAGAAATTGATCAACAGCAGGGAGAGAACTCATCCTTCATGCACTTTGGAAGTGAGCCATATCATATTAGGATAGCAATTGGTGCAGACGGTGCTCCTTTTGGCAAGGATGATGAGGCCACTGCCTGGCTTCTTTCCTTTTTGAATGTTGGTGATAAAATTGCAAGCGAAAGAGAATGTTTTCTTATTGCAGGTGCTAACTGCAGTGAGTCACACGTTTCAATAATCAGATATTGTCAAAAATTGATGAAAGAAATTGGCAATATTGAAAAAAAGATTTACTGTATAACCAGTGGCAGAGGTGAGAATTTCAAAGTGAAATTTACATTTGAATTGGTACCATCAGATATGAAATGGGCTTCATTGTTCAGTGGCGAGCTTCCCAACTCCTAATTTTACTTTTCGCCATTTGGAAATGTGAATGATGATGACAAAAATACAGTCAATGGATCATTAAGAACCAATGCAGAGTGCACATGGCAGCCATGGGACTACAGTGACAGGTAATATAATTCACTTAATAATATACATTGTTCTCATTAAAGAACAATCAGTTTTTGACATTAGTGTTTATAATATATAATTATAGCATTATTTGAAATGATTGTTCAATCTGTTGATATGTAACTGAATAACTTGAGCAATGTTAGCACAGAAATTTTCTGCCACTTATTAACAAAGAAATTATCCTCATGTTGTTGTTTTATGAACCATGTTTCTGTCCTGAAAAAGAGTTAATATTTAACACAGGTTTTCAGCTCAACATTGTGTGGAAAAACTTAGGTGGTAGTTAACCCTAAACTTAGTAAAACACTCTTCAGGCTCTATTTTTGAAAATATCTGACCAATCACATTGAAACTTGGCACAAAGCTAGTGTCAATCATGTTACATATATTAAGCTTGTCCGAAACACAGCATGGGCCTTGGTTGCTATGACGACAGCAAATAAACCTAAATAACGGACTCACTGTCAACAGTAATATCTAGCAGGGAAAAATAGATATCAACACCAAACTTGGTGAGACTGTTGGTTAGGTCAAAAGCTGTGCAACTAATGGTTGGAATTTTGTTGGAGTAAACTGTCGAGTCCGAACGCTGAAAATAGCCAGTTTCCATGGTAACAAAGAAACAAATGCATAATATACAAAACTGACCATTTATTGCACAGATTATGATAAGTTTGACATTCAGCCCAAAAATCATCAAAATCCATCAAATTCCCTTTGAGTTATCATTGTGGCCACTCTTGTTTAATATGAATTTGTTAATTTGAGAAAATCAACGTTAAAGTGTTAGCAAACATTATCGACTTAACCTTGGCTTATTCTCCAAAACTAATCTAGTAAACTATCCTTATCTGATGTCCAAGGTATTATTAGTTAAAATATTGCCTACTGGCAACTTTTACCATATAAATATTGGATATTTATGCTAAGATTATCTTACTTGGAACACATTTTGCTTCTCTCGTTCAGACAAGAGATGAATCAGTCACATCCTGCTCCACATTACTTGGGGTTTGTTTTCTTCCTTTTCTTTGTAACAGGATCATCAGGCTGAGAGCTCAGGCTAAATCCACCAGCTTGATAAGCTGTCTTGTCACCTTTTGCGCACGAAGTTTCTGTCGTTGCTTTTGGTACTTCTCACTAACTTTTTTTGAAGCAGCTTTAATCCTGGACTGATCTTGCAACCTTAGGGCTTTCATTGTATTAGTGCCTGGTGTTATGCCAAATATATCCATAACCATGGCTTTACTGGCAGCACCTGTATTGAAGAGGGCAATGGTCTCACAGACAGCCATTGTTACTTTTCGAGCTCCACAAAATTTAGTCTTGGGACATTTAGACCAGAGCATTCCATTGATAGCCTCATTCTGATTTTGTGTTATCCCTTTCAAACACCTAGAGAGTAGATTGTCCTTAGATAGCCTTGCAAAAATTGGAGCTAACTCTTCCATAAACACCTCAGGCAAACGATTACTTTGGTCATATGTTACTGTGCCATCTGACTGTTCTTTCCAAAATTTGCACCACGTGCTATCATCTTTAGGGCAATAGTGATGTTGTTCTTGCATAGATACTTTTGTGTTCTCAATCATGTGGCACTGTATTGCTTTTATGCTCCTCTTCATTCCCTCAAGATCACCCTTGTTCCCCCGAATAGCTTTCCCATAGTAGTTTTGCATTTTGTCTATGATTTTATCAGTCAATCTTCCACGACCACCAACGCCTTTGCCATCTGATAGCTTTTTACCTTTCTTATCTGCCTTGTACTTTCTAAGTGCTGTCCCAAGTCTTTTTTGGACATGGCCAACACATTCTTCCTTGGTAACAACATAATCATCTCCATACTTTTCAAACATAGCATCCTTTACTCGTCCATATGAACTACTATCTCCATCACCCACAAATGTAGTATATTTTAAATTACGTTCACTGATACTTCTCCCAAACATTTCAATGGCTGAAGCAGCCTCCATTTCTTCTGATGAACCTGCATGGTTAATTTGACAAACTGGTTCATGGCATTCTTTCCAAGACTGGTATTCTTCACTATCAGCATTCATGTTTCCATGGGCTTTACACTCATGACAAAAAAGGGACTTGACACAGTAATCTAGGACCTCACCAGTGTCCACAGATATAACAAAGGTAACACCAATTTTTGATGAATGTCCTCTTTTTTGCCAAGTTCCATCAACTGTAACTGACACATTCGCGATAACAGAAGTTCCATCATCCTCAATGTCATCTGGTCTTTCCATGGCGACCTTGTCAACCAGTCGCTTTGCTGCATCCTTCATCAAATTTTCAGCATTGTCTTTTGCAATGGATTTTATTTGGATTTGATGGTCATTGTAAGCCTTCTTTGTTACAGGAGGTGGCAAATTCATTCCGGCACAAAATTGGGATAGTCCGGCATGACCCATCTGGGGAGATGCTAGAACTGCTCTGCGATTGACTTCATGGGCTCCTCCTCCTCTATTGCAAAGAGTTCCATTCCCAAAACATGCACTGATGTGTCTAATCTACCTAAATACCAGTTTACAAAGTATTTAGACACCCTTAAGCATATTGGGGCATCCAGGCTTTATAAGAAAGTTAAGAAGTGGTTCAATCAGGGTAGTAGGAATGGTCCTATGAACTACCGCTTTACTGGGAAGGAAACCAAACTGTTATGTCACAAGTACATGCATTTATTAAAGGCTATAAGCTGCAATCATGATAACCCTTCAGATAGCCTGCACATTGTAGTTTTAGCATTTGTTGGTTTGCAACTGAGAAATGCAACAAGCAGATTTAGTCGGGTAATTATAAATGAGTGCATTCTGCATGAGCTCAAAGATTGTTGTAAGAAATATTTTAATGCATATTCCATACTACTTGGTAATATCACCCCAACGGTGTGGACTATAGGTTACGCAGTGCCCTATCATACAGAGTTGTTGTTTAAATATCTTGGTGTAGGCCTCAGTGCGAACACAATGCGGGGAAGGGAGGCAAAGCATGTCCGGATTTTAGACTATGCCAAGCACTCTACTCTGAAAACAAGATGGAAACTTGTTATGAGACATGACTTTATTGCCAATGTATGGCCGAGGAGACATGATCCACTTAAGTCATCCTACAAGAAATGCAAGGATGTTTATGACTACTGTGAAATACGCACGACATTGGAATTTTAATTAGAACTAATAACTCAAACACGCTGTCATCTTCAATAAACTACAAGTCAATAGACTACAAGTCAAACTAAACAATCAAGTCATCTTCAATAAACTACAATTTTCTCGTCCGCAATCGTATAGGATTTTTTAAAAATTTCATATGTTATATAATTTTGTATTTCCTTTCTAACGATACCAGTTTCGTAAGTGGCACAAGCCAATAAATAGCCGAAATTCTATGTCAAACTGGACGTATCCGCTCAGGAATTTTAATTATAGAACCTATAACTCAAACACACTGTCAAGTCATCTTCAATAAATTACAATTTTCTCGTCCGCAATCGTATAGGATTTTTCAAAAATTTCATATGTTATATAATTTTGTATTTCCTTTCTAACGATACAAGTTTCGTAAGTGGCACAAGCCTATAAATAGGCGAAATTCTACGTCAAACTGGACGTATCCGCTCAGGAATTTTAATTATAGAACCTATAACTCAAACACGCTGTCAAGTCATCTTCAATAAACTACAATTTTCTCGTCCGCAATATCGTATAGGATTTTTTAAAAATTCCATATGTTATATAATTTTGTATTTCCTTTCTAACGATACAAGTTTCGTAAGTGGCACAAGCCTATAAATAGGCGAAATACTATGTGAAACTGGACGTGTCCGCTTACGAATTTTAATTATAGAACTAATAACTCAAACGCGCTGTCAAGTCATCTTCAATAAACTACAATTTTCTCGTCCGCAATCGTATAGGATTTTTTAAAAATTTCATATGTTATATAATTTTGTATTTCCTTTCTAACGATACAAGTTTCGTAAGTGGCACAAGCCTATAAATAGGCAAAATTCTATGTCAAACTGGACGTATCCGCTCAGGAATTTTAATTATAGAACCTATAACTCAAAGACGCTGTCAAGTCATCTTCAATAAACTACAGTTTTCTTGTCCGCAATCGTATAGGATTTTTTAAAAATTTCGTATGTTATATAATTTTGTATTTCCTTTCTAACGATACCAGTTTCGTAAGTGGCACAAGCCTATAAATAGGCGAAATACTATGTGAAACTGGACGTGTCCGCTTACGAATTTTAATTATAGAACTAATAACTCAAACACGCTGTCAAGTCATTTTCAATAAACTACAATTTTCTCGTCTGCAATTGTATAGGATTTTTTAAAAATTTCATATGTTATATAAGTTTTTATTCCTTTCTAACGATACCAGTTTCGTAAGTGGCACAAGCATATAAAGAGGCGAAATTCTATGTCAAAGTCGATATATCCTGTGAGAAATTTTAATTAGAGTTAATCATTCACACGCGTTTTCAAGTCAACTTCAATAAAATGCAAATTTCTCAGCCGCAATTGTATAGGATTTTTTTGGAAATTTCATGTGTTACACAATTTTGTATTTTATTTCTTGTAGTACCACTTTTGTAGGCTGTGCAGGCCTATAAATAAGCGAAATTCTGAGGGAAACTTCATATATCCTATACACTGGATTTTAAGCAATTATGGATTCAATCGGAATGCGTATACTGTTTAGCTATAGAATATTTTTTATTTAAAACATATTTTTCATTTTACATTAAAAATGACTGCTTTCTGCATTAATCCTGTCAATGTCAGTTGAGTTTGTGAGAAAGCAATATCAATTATATTTTGATATAGTATAGACCTGGGAAAGCTACTTTTTATGCGTTGATCATATCTAAATTTTTGTTAATCATAGATAAGGAGTCCTAGGGGAAAATACGTGATACTCTTTGCTGTGAGGCTTAGACTTGGATCAAGTTTTAGTCTATCGATAAGTTGAAAGAGGCGGAAAGAGTTTTCAGGTTTTAGGTGTTTTAATAAGGAAATTAAATAGCAGGAACAGACATGAATAATTAATTGTAATTAATATTAATTAATTCATTTCAGTTATTTCTAGTGACGTCTTGCCGACAGAAAAACATATCTGTGATTTTGTCGCTAAGTGTAGCTGTACCATGGTTTTTTCTCAGACTGTAACCCTATAGAGAGACGCACTTGATCCAAGTGTGTTTGTATCACAGGATCTGTTGGTATTTTAAGTAGTTTCAAATAGTTTCAAATACACAATAAGTACTTAACTGCAATCACCTTTTCGCCTCCCTCCCCCACGCCTTATTATAATTAAGAGAACGTGAATTCAAGTACTTTGCGAACGATCCCTAATAGTATCGTAACAAAGCAGGTAGATAATTATTATGTAGTATTTTTTAAAATTACATATTGTTGTATTATATTATAATGCTAAAAATTATTTTTATCGTCCTTTTCATCGATGTTGAACAAGATAGTCAGGGTCGATTGACTTGTGATGAGGTAATTCAGCAGTTAATGGTATATCTGCGATAAAAATCAAAACATTGTTGAAAATTTCATAACGATTTTAAACCTCGGGAGTGCATTGGACTTTGAATTTCAATTGGTATAAATTAATTCCATACCCTTGTAGTTTCGTTGTCATGCACCATTTTCTAGTTCTTCAATTAGATGTCTTTTGTCACCTATTTAGGTAAACATAAAGTATATCAAGATTACTCAACTAGAACGATCTCATATACATTTGCATATGTACAAAATGCCAACATACATTTAACAAGTGTTAATTAGAATGGAAGGGAAGATTCTAATAGTGATTTGTGTTCGCACGGTAGTTATAGTAAGTAATAAAATACTAAATGACTGTGAGCATTCCACAGTCTGACGTGCACAAAAACAGATTGTCAGGCGAAACACAGTTTACTACCACACAACGAAAGTTCCATACCACAATGGACATGTGCGCATAGCTCAGCTATAACAATTTAAAAACATAAACCAGTTCGTGTCATAAAACGTGCATTCTAGAAAAGATAGAGTAATTTAAAAATTTTAAAAACAATGATAATAATGATGGGTATTACGAAAAAATGCAATTTAATAGTAGCTACAAGTTTTACCTATCCTTATTTAAGCGTTTAAAACAACACCTAAAATGATAAGAAATGAATTGATGAGATTAAGGTATAGGCATGCACTGGGATTAGAGATATGCATTAAAAAATGGCGATGAAAAAATAACAAATTATTACTTGTTTCATATGCATTCAAAGCTGTTTTCACCGAAACATTCCTGCATGAAAGTCTTGTTATTCATGTTTTGGTGTCTATACAAAAATTGCAGATAAATTGGTATATGATAAATCATAATTATGTATATATATATGTTATATATGTAATATATAGTTAATATTTAGGCGCAGTAGGCACACTATGTAAATTATTTGGAGCTTGTAATTATTCGTTTCTGTGGATTTTTCGCAGTCAATGAACACCATAATTAATACAATTAATGTTTAGCAAGACTATCGTCATGCTACTCAACATAACTAACTATATTTTTTAATACGGTATTGTGCTTCGTTCAAATTACAATAGTTCACCTGGTTTAGGTATATCAGTATATATTATATACAATATATAATACAGATGTCCATGTCTTGCATGTGATGACAAATCATGGCTTGATTCAAGTTTCTTCATTCGTCACGGTTGAATCGGTATAACACACGTACTCGTATGTAGAGTTGTCATTTCATCAATACGAACCCAGTAATAAATCTTGTTTTCAACAATTAATTTTCGATTCTGCATGTTATATATCATTTAAAATTATCTTTGTTGCTTTTATAATTATATTCATCTCTTAATAATCGAGTATCAATATTTATTAATATGAAAAACATAAATGGTGAATAAAAATATACAGGTGTATGTACCACAGAATACCAAAGAATTTAATGTTTCACGTTTTTTGGTAATACTGTACGGCTACACTGAACATTCTGATATATTGAGCATTTGGCAGGAAAGGAATTTAATTTTTATGTTTGTCCTTACAATAACAATTATTTTTATAATAAATATTATTAAAAACTATTTTTTCTGCAATTAACACCAAAACTAATATGCATCATTAAAATAATGTATGTTGTATGTTTCTTCCAAGTAGTTTTAATGTATACCAAAAATAATAAGAAATATAACGGGTATTTTATGGTACATACACGTTCATGTATGTTAACATGCATGCATGATTTATTTATTTTAATATATATGTCCGAAATTTCACGAGCTGCGACCGCGCATTGACAGAATTACCGAAGTAGGTAGAGAATTATTTGTAGCGAGATGCGAAATTACTGGTTTATTGCCAGAAAGGTATTAATCTTTTTGTAGGACCCAACTGAAAAACATCCTGCATAAATATAATTATTAATTAGTAAATAAATAAATGCGTTGCATAAAATATATTATATGAAAATATTTTGATTCAGTTTCAAATAGTTTTCAGGTTTTTTCAGTAAATCTGTCAAACTTCCATGTACTAATGTACAAAAATGTAGTCGGCATGTGCCTAATTGCGGCAACGGCGCCATAGTAGACCTACAAAAGCCTTTTCTATTGTATGCTAAATAATACAAGGCAAATATTGATATAATTTAAGCAATTTGAATAATATAATTAAAGATAAAGATTACAGTAAAAAAAGCTTTTGTATAATCTTTAAATTGTCGCTCAGGTTGTGCAAATATTGTACAAGGCATCGTTCTTTTTTCACCAACACACTTGCTGCAGGTCGCGCATCAATTCAAAGCAAACAACCTTTTCTAACAACATATTTAGCGTACGTTGCTTTTTAGGCATTTTACTTGAACACTAGGTTACTAACAGACTCATCTACTGAGCCGATTCCATAACTGAATTGCAGTTTTCAGGTCATTCAAAATCACGTGGTAGTCACTGGACGTGGGGGCTTCACATTCAACATGGCATGTAGACGTTCGGCTATCATCGTCATTACAAGCCACGTTACAACAATAATCACCTGCTTTGTCTTCTGTCAGCACAAATTTATATATTTGTTCGTTGGAAACTTTAAGGTTGTTAAAAGTCCAAGTAAATTTCTTTCCTTCTATTTCTGATGTGCTGCAGTATAATATTACAGTCTTTCCAACTTGTTGCTTGTATGTAGTTGGAGAAATACATCGTTTATCTAACTCCATAGGCATAGGATGTTTTTTCAGTCCCAAATACAGCTCTTTTGCCATTGCATTTCGTATGCTTGATATGCTGTCAACACGTGGAATAAAAGTGAGTAATCCCAAATGATAACTCATGTACATCAGAACAAATACACCACAACTACAAGCATCGTCCTGAGAAGGAAATATTTCTTCCCAAACTACGTCATAATCTATTATGAAACGTTTTGTTTCAAGCAAAATATGGCATGTTTTTCGATATTTATAAAAGAACTCAAAGAAACCTTTGAACATTTTAATCGCTGTTTTGTTTTTGTTACCTTTGCGCATAGGGTCGTAATAATAGACCCGTTTGTTCCAAATATCCACACACACTGCTGTCTAGTGGTTATTACTATTAATTGGCATTAATAAATAATCATACACCTCAAAGTCAACCATCCCCTGTGTTTTTAAAATGATGTCGTGTAGCTTTTTTTCGTTTTTATCGTCGATAACTGCTTTACGTAGTCGTGAAAAGAAGAAACTGTTAAACACATGTACGCGTAGGCCCATTTTAGAAGAAGCCTTCACTAATAATAGTAAGTAAGCATCAATTATATTATCGTTCAGCCATCCAGGGTTTTTCATTGAGTAAGTCATGTTCTTCATTGGAAATTCTAAAGTTTTAAAATCGCTTCCTAACAAATCATGACCAAATGACTTCCATGAACAGATGGATTTGTATTTGTATGTTACATCATAAAAACGCTCAATCTTTTCAGGTTTATTCGAGGTTTCATGTTGCCTTTCATCCATGTTCTCACTTTTAACATGTTTTTGTTTTTCTTTTTCATCGTCTTTACTATATTTGGGAAAATTAGCCATACACGTACCAGCGTTCTTGGTATAAAATGCCAAATACACTGTACTCTGAGATTTAATGACCCAATTAGTATCGGTTAAATCACGGACCACATGGTCATCGATTTCGATAACTTTACCATCATCAAAAACTAGTGCTGTGTAATGCCCACTGTATATGCTATGTCCATGATGGAGTGCACATGCCCTAAGATTATAATGGCATATCTCATTTCCCATGACCTTAATTTCTAGTGGTAAAACCACTTTAGAGTGTGTCTTCCTTCCATTCCCATCTTTATGCTTAAATCTATTAAATCCCAAGGCTAATGTTTCTGGTAGGAAGAGGTATTTGCCCGATCGTGTATGTTCCGTATCTTCTCCGCAAATGCTACAATGCATGGGAACATGATCGTTCATATTTCTGTCGATGGTGTTCTCCAAGTCGTGTATGCCATTCAAAACAGGGAGAATGATGGTGGTAAGTGTTTCTGGCGATTGATATTCGCATCTATCACATTTTTTGCATGTTTTTGCAACTTGATATCGAATTTGAAAATGTCTTGCAATTATATCATTCATATTTTCTGTTCCATTCGAGCAAAGTAAAGTAAAGCTTTCATGTATATCCTGTTGCTCTCCAGGAACTAGATTGTACTGCTCCTGAATAGCTTCGAGAAGGTCAATTGGATATAATGGAGTGCTCGTAGTATACATCATATTGCTAATGACATTTATCAGTGCAGAAGTAACCTTGCATACTACTACTATTTTTAATATCATCTAGTAGACGTGACCTGAGTGGCAGGGAGTATATGCATTGTACGAGACTGTTTAGCCAACAATCGTTTTTTTGGTTGCGCAATCCCACAAACTTTAGACCATTTTCGTCAGTACTCTCATAAATTTTTAGTAGTTCTTCAAATCCGTCGAGTTTCTTTCGCTTTGAACTTATTTTACTACAACTTTTCAAATTTGTTCTATTTGCACTCATTTCATTTTCCTCTTGATTTGAATCATGCTTATAGATCCATTCGGTCCATTTTTTTCTATTCTCGGTTTTTTCTCTTGGTGTCAATTTGGAATAACGTTTTCTTTTTCTATTTGTGCCCGTTTTTGAAATATTTGTTCCACTGGTAGCATTTTGACCGTTTAACTTAACGTCAGGTGATGTTTTCCTTGGTTTGTGCTTGTCTGAACTGCAAACGTTTAAACGTTTACTGACTGTTGACATATGGACCCTTTTTTTGCGTTTTTTCTTTTTCAAATCTGGATCAGTGCTCAAAGGAATGGTAGGAGATTGTTGAAATTGCCCAAGTTTTGGATTCTGTTTTGGAGTCTCTGGATCTTTCTTACCCCACTTTTCCTGAGCATCATGGTAGTTCTCTTCCGAACCACTTGTACATTCGTCGACTTCGCTATTTTGATTCTTTTCGCTGTCCTTCAGTGTTTTCTTTCTGTACTTTCTTTTCTTTTTTAAGAATGTACGACCATGCAATCTATCAGCATAGTCACGCAAACGCCTTCTTATTCGAGAGTAATTTTCATGAACAAATGTATCTGCTCGTAAACGTTTTCGACCTGGAAAATCTTCTTGTTTGAGATTCCTCATTGCCCCCTCAATGTGACCTTCTGACTTAGAGTTGGCGGATAAAAATGACTGAAACCGGTTATCCACATGAACGTTTCTTTTCTTATCTTGGGATGCATCTGGTTGATAGCGTTCCAATTTCCCTAGTAAAACGCCGGACCATAGCGGCATTTCTGGTATCCACTTTTTCACGAAAGTCAAAAACTGTGGACAGTAGCTTCTATTAACGTTTTCTGTGTTAGAACCTTGTGCATTATCTTTCGTTACACTTGTTTCCAAAACCTTAATTTTTCTCTCGAAATAGTCATTGAATGGGTTGCAGTTCTTTCCACTATGTACGGCATTACATTCATTAGCTGCTTCAATCTTCACAGCTTCCATACTTTTTTGAAAATCTGCAAGATTTATATTACAATCATTTTCCATGTTGTTAATTCGCCCTCTAAGCCTACGATACGCCATAGTTAAATTTTTAGTTTGCCTCTTACTGGACAGAAAAACGACAATGTCATCTAAAATAGTGTCAATTTCATAAAGTGTTCGCGCGTTCACTAGCAGTGACATACAATACATGTTAAAACGATACCACACATCTTCAGTTACATCTGTCCGCTTGCTTTCATCTATTTTGGTGGGTCGATTTTTCCGGGACAATTCTTTTATCTTCCTGTGCACTATGTGCATAAAATGACTACATCCCACATGCGGTATTGTTAGCTCAAAATCACTTTTTGTTGCTTGTTTATTAAGAATTCGGTATGCTCGTTGGAAAAATGTTTCCAACGTTTCGTTGTTGAACTCTTTAAGCACCGCCAGTAATATAGCCCTGGAATAATCTACATTTACCTGTCTAGGCGAAGTTAACCGTCCATTGTATATTCTGGATTCATCTCGCCTGAAACGCTCTATAAACGTGCGTATGTTACCAGAGCTGTGGTCGCTAGTTATCATTTCTGCCACGGGCACTGACGGATCACCTTCATTCGGATGTCGGACAACCAATCCATAGTATAAAACTCTCTTACCGTTGTGGTTCGCAACTATAGTCCCAGTTGCATCTAAGTATGATATGTCATCACCACATCTACGATGCCATAGTCGTATCTGATCTTCAATCCACATGTGAACAATCAGTGGGTGGAAACCAATAGTATGAACAAATCCTCCTTGTGCGGAATCAGGTGGACATTCACGGCAAGCTTCTTCTTCAATCAATTTTTCCCTAATTTTTTCCAACGACTTGATGAGATCCTTATCCATTTGTGATAGTTGGCGACCTTCACTACAGATTTTTCGCATCGTAGTTGGTTGAACACCACAACCTGTTCTGTTACCTGAAGCAATTGCCTCGCTTGGCAGCTCAGCTTTTTTGGCTTGGTATACCATCGACGGCTTGTTTGGGCCTTCATGAAAATGTTTCTGTAGTTCGTTTCGCTCGTTTCCTTTAATAAAATGCGAATGTCTTTCGCCAGCTTTATGCTTCACTGCTCCTTCATACGTTACTGTTATAAGTTTCTTCTCAAAGTCTTTTTTCTTCATGGTTAGTTCGAAGTGACAGGTACAGTTTTCGAAAATACAAAATCCTTCTGCCGTAAAAAAATCTTCATGTCTCCTTTTCCTAGAATCTAGTTTTTGAATGAAATGTCTGTGAAAACGAAAAGTGCAGTAAACGTTTGACTGTTGCATATGACGAGCCATTATATCAGTCCACGAAGACTGTAATTTACTTGGCTGTTCAGTCAACGGTTTCACCTTACTCCATTCATCTTCACTTAATCGAAATGTAGCTTTTCTGGGTGGATTTTTACAGAAAAATGTCGATGGTAGACTTGGACAATCCATCATCCTGCTGAGTGTATCGTGAGAAACAGGCAAGGTGTTCGTGTCAATTTTACCAGCTGCTTGTTCTGGTCTGCTAGAGATATCATGCAGACGATCAAAGTTTTGCGAATTAAATTCTTCATCTTCACTACACTGGAACATAAAAAAAGGATCATTTTCTTTTGGCAAAAAAGCGTTACCTGGTATTTTACTACTTTCAGATGCCAATCTATTTTCTTCATTTTGATCCCCTGTGTCTTCTTCGGAAAAACATGTAGTCGAATACATATCTGCAACATCGTTTAATTCGTCTCTTAACAAATCAGGCTCGCAATCAGACAAATGTTGTAAAGTGTCTTCAGAACCATTTTTGTCGTGATCAATTTGTGTAGGATTTGCATCAATACTGCTTGGCAACAAATTGACCGCAACATTATCCCATTCATTTAATCCAGTTTTGCCTGTTATATGGGATAGATTTTCCTCTGGAATTTCGCAGCTGTCGTCGGAACTTAAATAAGTCTTCCTCTCGTTCATGCACGACCTTTCTTTTTTCTGTGGTTTAGGCAACTTCTCCCTACAAGAAAGTGAGATGACTGAATTTTCCTGTTCATCGAAGTTTAGGTTTCTAGTCTCGCACAAGGGACACATGTATGACTCGCCATCTTCACAATTGCTGTAGCGTACGCCATCGTCTTGCGATTTTAACTGACCAAGGCCAACACACTGTGGATGGTAATATGTCAAACAACCAGCAATTTGAAAACTGCAAATCAGTTACCACCCAGTATCCTCTCTTTGACAAAGGCAATAGCAGCTGCTTCCAATTTTTGGAGGCGTGAACACTTTAGGTATTCGCCTAGCTCTTTTTGAGGCACGAACGCTAACGAATGTTTGTTTCGCATTAGTTTTCTCAATTTTCAAATCGTTTGCACGCTTCTCTGCAGAATTGCCTTGTACCTCATCTACCCTTGTTCCACTTTGAAGTTCCGGGAATTCATCTGAATTAAATTTAGGCATAGATTCAGTGCCTTCGTCTCTAAATGATTGGGATTTACGCTTTAGATTTAATGCCTTGGTGAATGATGATACATTTTCACCTTTACTGGCTGGAATAGTAGCTCCGATTGCCTGTACAAATCAATTTTCATTTGTTAAATGGTATTTGCAATATTTTTATTGTTTTTTTAATCAGAAAAAATAAGCCTAATAATTGGTAAATTATTACTCAAAAATGAGCAAGATATAATATAATTATGCATGTTAATTCAATTCAGTTGTGACGTTACTATACGGGGTGAGTATATTTCATAGGCGTATGGGGCGGGGGGGGGGGCAGGGGGGGCACGTGCCCCCCCCAGTTCGACCAGAAACATTAATTAGTCGGGCAATTTCTACCTAAGAGTCGGGCAATCTTCCTTATCATGTGAAAACAATTTGTTCTAACCGGCAAAAAAGCTTTAAAAAAGGAACAATTTCATCCTCAAAACGCGGGAAATGGCATTTGCGAGACTCTAAATTTCAAAATTTTCGCGGGGGAGAATGCCCCCGGACTCCCCCTACGACACTCGTCTAGGCCGCGAGTCGGGCAAACTAACGTCTGCCCCCCCAAAATTTCGTGGCCCGTACGCCTATGGTATATTTAATGCATACAAAACTGAACACAGCTCATTCATTAATTTCAGTAAAATTTTGCAAAAAGTTATTATATAGCAAGACCCGAAGAGATTTCTTTTTTTCGTTGTCAAGCCAACACTGTCGTTTCAATTTACTTTTGCTGAAACAGTAATTTATTTGTCCATAGGCAGCCCAAAAAGTGCGTGTAAAATTTGTCGCGAGTCGCAAGCGCCATTCTTTTACAGTAGGCAACTCTTTTACAGTAATAAACTGACACACGTTAGACTTTCGCTTCAAACTAAAAAATTAACACAATTTACCGCAGAAAAAAACTGGGTACAAATGATCTTGGGTATCTCCTCTACATTTCTAGATAGTTTTTAGACAAAAACAAGATTCGAAAATACGTAAATTTGTTCAATAAAAAGTGTTTTTGATCGAAATTTTTCGTGTACATAGGCGGGATGCAAAGTGCCCTACAAACGTCATCTTCGGTAATGACTTAGGCTAAGCTGCCATTGGCTGGTGAGAACTCGGAAACGCCGGAGAAAAGACGAATTAAAGTCATTACCGAAGATGACGTTTGTAGGGCACTTTGCATCCCGCCTATGTACACGAAAAATTTCGATCAAAAACACTTTTTATTGAACAAATTTACGTATTTTCGAATCTTGTTTTTCTCTAAAAACTATCTAGAAATGTAGAACAGATATCCAAGATCATTTGTATCTAGTTTTTTTGCGGTAAATTGTGTTAGTTTTTTAGTTTGAACCGAAAGTCTAACGTGCGTCAGTTTATTATTGTAAAAGAGTTGTTAGCCTTAGGATATTTATATAATAATGTATGTAATGACTTAACGTGCGCTAGGATGCCTGTGATTTTCCCCCCCAAAAAAACACGCTTACGCTCACCAAAAAACAAATTTACTTACATTATTAGTCCAGATTGTGCTGTCTTTACTGAGATTGTCGTGACGTGTTTCAGTATATGTGCACTAAGTATACGTAAAGAATAGCAATTAAGAAGACCTATATATATATATATATTCAAAAATCTTGTTATTTAAATGAATGATTGTTTTAGTATAATGAATGCACTTCTTTTACGAAAACAGTTTACCTCAAAAAATTCCTAAGTAAAGAATAAAGTTTATTTGTAATTTTAAAATAGTAAAAAAAGTATTTAATAAACTATTTGCAAATGATTTATTGCTTTATGATAGTTTAACATCAAAGCTTGTTTATATCCTTTGACTTTCCATTAATGTAACTGTTCTTCATTTTTTATTTTTGGGCAAAGAATAAAATATAAATTAAAACAACTTTCATTGGCAGCCATTTTGAAAAAAATGCCAACTAGTAAATAATGCCTCATATTTACCAATCAAAATGCTTTAAACCTTTTTTTACTAAAGAAACTATACTAATGAACTATATTAATAAAGAACAGATGTATATGTTCTGAGAACAGAAATAAACATATATTTTATTTTTAACTTACCAATTCATCGTCTAAGGCAGAGAATATATATATATATATATATATATATATATATATATATATATATATATATATATATATATATATATATATATATATATATATATATATATATATATATATATATATATATATATATATATATATATATATATATATATATATATATATATATATGTATATATATATGTATATATATATGTATATATGTATATATATATATATATATATATATGTATATATATATATATATGTATATATATGTATATATATATATATATATATATATATATATATATGTATATATATGTATATATATATATATATGTATATATATATATATATGTATATATATGTATATGTATATATATGTATATGTATATGTATATGTATATGTATATGTATATGTATATGTATATGTATATGTATATGTATATGTATATGTATATGTATATGTATATATGTATATATGTATATATGTATATGTATATATGTATATATGTATATGTATATATGTATATGTATATGTATATGTATATATGTATATGTATATGTATATATATATATATATATATATATATATATATATATATATATATATATATATATATATATATATATATATATATATATATATATATATATACAGGGTGTCCCAAAAAAAACGGAACCCGCATAAATTAATTATGCAGTCGTTAAAAATATTATTCACAGTAATGTAATTATCATTCACAATAGTGTAATGACTTGACATTTCTGTACCTCTGGGATTTCATATTTTTGTGCAGCATATGTCAAAGCAAAACAAGTTAAAAGTAATGTCTTACACCTATCCGTATTGCTAATTTTTCACTCAAAAGTGTAGTAAAAACAAAGCGACATTAACTGAGTAATAGTAACAACAAACGTAATCATGTTTCCTATAAAAGTTTTGACGAACGAGGACAAAATCAGCGTGTATGACACAGCTTTTAAAACTTTTATAGCTGTCAATTTGTGAATCATAATGCATACAACATTAATTTATGCGGGTTTTGTTTTAAGTGCATACATAATTGATTTATGCGGGTTCCGTTTTTTTTGGGACACCCTGTATATATATATATATATATATATATATATATATATATATACATATATATACATATATATATATATATATATATGGATACATACATACATACATACATACATACATACATACATACATACATACATACATACATACATACATATATATATATATAACAATAATTTGTGTTGGGTTATAAAAACCAATTATAAAGTGCTCAAAGACTTAGCAAGTTGTGTAACGCATATTCATTACTATTTAGTTTCGTACTACACTTAGTGTAGCACTCTTCAGACAAATAGCCTATGTCATATATATAAGTCCGTCGCGCGGGCGTCGTGTATTCACAAACATTCTCTCTTTTCCCGTTCCCAGTCGCCATGATGAATTTTGAAAGCGCATTAAAACATCAAATGATCATATGTCCGTTCACATCGTAAGGATAATTTAATGTCAATAGCTTTTATAGTTTTTAAATTATATTAAAACAGACAGGTAAAGTTGGTTTTTTTCGTCACCTGGTATTGAACATGGATACTAAAAATACACATTAAAATGTTTTTGTTTTGCCACTTAGTGTTTTCAGAATGCCGATGTTTGTAAGAGCTGTGAGCTAATTTTCACTTTTTTCAATGGAAAAACAAAATTCTTCGAGTCTAAATAATATATAATTAGATGAAAATTTTAGCATTATCATGTTAATAATACTGACTTGGGTCTTTTAAATACGACAATATCATAAACAAGCTACACAGTCGGCCGTCTTGAAAATATGATGAAGTGCACCATTGATAATTGTTACACATACATGGAGAGAGATAAAGTCGCCGCGTATGGCTTCCTGTGCTTGTAATGTTTGCAATTTGCCTTTTTCCTGTCGTTACGATCAGATAAACGTCTGTTAGTCATACGGCGCTACCTAATAAAAGGTGGCATCCGGTGCGAATGATTTAACCACTTTTTTGGTGACAAGTTTCATACAAAAGGTACACGGTAGTGGTATAGTGGTTAGGTGGAAAACGCGGGCATGCGGACTGCGAACACGCAAATAAGAAATTCCTTACGTGTCCGCATTTACCACTTTAGTGGAAAACGCGGACACCTTAGAAAATGGTCAGAAATCGAAAATGCGTAAAAATGTCAGAATAAGAACTTTAAGTAAAGCGGTCGCTTGACTAAGTATAGCAGTAAAAAAAATTGTAAATTTTTATAGCAACCGCGACACTAAATTTGAATTAAGGAGGCTGGTGAGACAAACGAGGAGAAAGCGCGCATTATATATACACCATGCAAGTAAATTAGTTTAAAACCTTAACGTAAGACTGACAAAGTAACACCATTACATGTCAAATCATATCCGCTAACACAGTCTTTGACATCGCCGAATTCAAACAACTCAAATCGCATTTCGCCTTTGTGTTCTTAGCAAGATGTTCATAAGCTTTCGTCTGTCTTTGGAAAACTACAGTATTTTTGTATGTGAATTATTTATTTTCATATATTTACTGTTCTAAATAATTAAGGTCACGTTTAGTGGTTGGTGATTAGAAGACCTCTTATAAGAGATGTAGAATCGAATCAGAGTTTACCTTGACTACAATCATGTCGGGTATGTACATCAAAGAGCTATAGCCGAGGGTCAAAATACCAATCTATCAGTTGTATAAGCACCTGTGGCCAGATTTATTTATCTAGGAGCGCTAATTTAATGTACTTCTTAAAAATATACGAATAACTTGTAAGCTATCTTAGTTAACTACCTTACTTGTACTGAAAATTTGCGTTCTACTTATCTCGCTAAGCTTTAAATTCGAGGAATTTAAATTCGCGCACCTATTTAGTTTTTAAGACTTATACGAGCAGCTTCAAATTTGAGCAAGTAACTCCGCGTTCCTTTCATTCGGTTTGTTTAATGAACGCGTCATGAGGTTTTCATGAATACAGAAGAATCTCTAAGGGTAAACAAGCACCCTGCGAGAATCAGAAACCTAGTCAACCAATGTTATTGATCTAATCACGAAAATGAGGGCATACAATATAGAAGCAACCATATAACTGTATACCTATATTAAATTTCGTTGATATCCCCCAAACTAAGGCGGCTTGGTGATTTCCGGTCAGTCATACAAAATAATGCTACGATATACAGCAAAATGCAATTATTCACGACTGAGTACTACATGGAACCCGAGCATATTTCGACCGCAATTATCCAGAATGAATATGTCAGTGATATTTTTTAATTTTAATTTTATACTCGCACAACTCAAAATGTATAGGCGTTTCCTAAATAGACTATAGTAATGCCTTAAAAGTCCTTCTGTTTCCAGTAAATTGTAGGATTTGTATCATTCATGCAGGTTCTTACGGTTAGTTTCAAAAGCTAGCTTTTGATTTCTTTTTAGAAAAAACCCCCAGTAGAATAGCTAAATCTCGGAAGACAAGAATTTTATCAAACGCGACTTAATTAACGTTAACGTTGGTTGAATCTGGCAAAGTTAATAAAATAAATAAATAAAATACAACGTACGTGCTTTTTCTATTTTTAAGTTTATAACAGCTGTCTAAAATGCACTCGAAATGCTTATACGTGGTACATGCATACCTATATACAGTTATTCGTGACTAGTTATTTGTATCCAAAGTTGCTTTTTTTCGATACAAACAATGTTTAAATCTTAACCTTACCTCGTCCAGGTTCTCTTTACTTTTAGGTGGGACATAGTTTGCAAATTTTTCTTTAATATTGTCAGTATCCCTGTACCAAACCATATATAATGCCTTGCGTATATAATCTGTGTTTGCATGACCGCACTTCAAAGCCACTTTCCCCCAAAATCCATCAGTTTTTCGCCAGCATTCATTTTTATCTCCCTCACATTCATTTAGTGCACAAATAATATGTTCTAATTTTCCCTTCAAATTGTAACGGCGCTTTGTTTTTGTAAAAACCTAAAAAGTGATACGAATATAGCTTGAGTATAGTATAGCTAAAGCATAATAAATATGGAGACAAATACGAAATATGAATATGCTACGTACTGTGTATGGCTAGATTTTCTAGGTTAAATAAAACATCAATTAAAAGTGTTTTTTGTACATACCATGATTAGATTGAAAATTTGAAAAGATCCAAAATAACTCCGTCAATGAAGGAAAACATGAAAAAAAGTTGGTATATTCAGCTCAATACAATGTACATGTAGCAAAAGCAACGGTGGAATAAACACATCAATTACATGTCTTACTATTTATCTTGTCACTAATATGCTGACAACATATTATCCATGATATCGCTTGAGGGCAATATATTGCTCAAAAGAAGTACTTAAAAACTTCTGTTTTTTGTACTCCGATTTAATAGACAATCCCAACCTTTAAATTCACTAGTTGTTCCCCCATGGGGTATATATTAAAAAATCACGTGAAATTATATGACTCAACTTTAAACTACGCGTAAAAAATTAAGAAGATTGTCGCGCCTTGATTTCTTATGTCATCACATGTCACTCTTTCATGTTGTTTATCAGATTCGTTAAAATTAGAGATAAAACCCTCAAACAGGAGAGTCACGCACCAACTATTGTAGACGAGGGAAAAGGGGTGGGAGTAAAGGAAAACATTTATATTTAATATGTAAAATAACCTAAACTGAACATATAGCCCATAGAAATTGTCTAATGGAATTAATAAAATGTGTGTCTAATTATTAATACTTCCATTAATACAGCATATTTCCTTTATTCTTAGCTACATACGGCCGTGACATTTCACGATAATTACAATAATTATATATTCCGCGCAAAATATGACCCGATCTCACACGCTCAGAAAAAAATGACTTGCCTATTTACATGCTTGCACCACCTACAAAATTAGAACTGTTAGAAAGCAAATATAAAATTGTGGTAACATATGAAATTTTTAAGAAATCGTATGCAATTGCGGCCGAGAAAATTTCAGTTTATTGAAGATGACTTTAATGCGTGTTTGAGTTATTAGTTATATAATTAAAATTCCTGAGAGGACACACCTAATTTGACAAAGAATTTCACCTACTTATGCGCTTGCACGATGAAACTGCTATCGTTAGAAAGGAAATACAAAGTTGTGTAACATATGAAATTTTTAAAAAATCCTATACAATTGCGACCGAGAAAATTGCAGTTTATTGAAGATGACTTGAGTCAAGTCAGCGTGTTTGAGTTATTAGTGCTATAATTAAAATTCCTGAGAGGACACATCCAGTTTGACATAGAATTTCGCCTACTTATAGGCTTGCACCACCTACGAAACTGGTACCGTTAGGAAGGAAATATACAATTGTGTCACATATGAAATTTTTAACAAATCCCATACAACTGCGGCTGAGAAAATTCCAGTTTATTTACTGGTATCGTTAGAAAGGAAATTGTGCAAGTACGATTTTTTTAAAAAATCCTATACAATTGCGGCTGAGAAAATTGCAGTTTATTGAAGTTTACTTGACAGCGTATTTGAGCGTCAATAATGGAAAACACGAAAAAAAGTTTGTATATTCAGCTCAATGCAATGTACATGTAGCAAAAGCAATGGTGGAATAAACATCAATTGCATGTCTTACTATTTATCTTGTCACTAATATGCTGACAACATATATTATCCATATCGCTTCAGGGCAATATATTGCTCAAAAGAAGTACTTAATAACTTCTGTTTTTTGTACTCCGTTTTAATAGACAATTCCAACCTTTAAATTCATTATTTGTTCCCCCATGGGGTATATATTAAAAAAGCACGTGAAATTATATGACCCAACTTTAAACTACGCGTAAAAAATTAAGAAGATTGTCGCGCCTTGATTTCTTATGTCATCACATGTCACTCTTTCATGTTGTTTATCAGATTCGTTAAAATTAGAGATAAAACCCTCAAACAGGAGAGTCACGCACCAAATTTGCTCTTGTAGACGAGAAAGTAACATCGACTATACTTATTTCTATTGTTAATGCCATGATGTCGAATGATCAAGTTGGTAAGTACGAACCAAAATAATCTCTCACTTTTCGTAAAATGACTTTTCTAATTAGCATTTTATTATTCTCCATTCGTAGAAACAGATTGTGAGGTTGTGGATACGCAACAAACCTCCGACATGCCTGATTGTAAGTGCAACTAAGACCCCGTTTACACGGTACCGTATCCACATGGTCACGATATCAAATTGAATAGTAGTTTCTCGACAAGTGTAGTTCTTGGACTTACAATAGTATTGCAGAATTTAACAACAGGTAGTGATAGAAAAAGTGGCGAGAGTATAAATATGACCGCAAACTACCCGAACTCGATGTCGTGACAATGTGAACACGGTACCGTGTAAACGGGGTCTAGGTGTCATGTCGAGATCATTGCATAGGCCGGGCACATTCATATCTTATGCTCTGCACAATTTATTTATTTTGAGATATATTGTTCTCCTTAAATCCTATTTTAATTATATCTTGTCGAAACTGCCATGATAGGTATAAGATCTTACGGATAGTCACCTTTTTCATTTCACATCTTCTAGTGTGTCAACAATATATTCAAGAACATAAAAAACTATTTCTTCAATGGGTAAACGAAAAGAGTGAAAAGGGTATGTACACACTAATCAACGTTCTATCTATGGCCATGGTTGCCAAAACAAACTCCAGACAACAAACAGAACAAAACACGACCATCAAAACCTATTGCGGAAACGCCTATATTGAACACATTCCCTGTTTTCCGACTTATATACTCGGGGAAAAACGTGCGCGACAAATCAAGTAAACAAAGCAAATTAAGTTGTGTATATTGTATAAATAACTCTTTCTTCACTTTGTATCACACTACAGGAGAGTCCAGCGCTGGAACTGTTGCTAATGCAATTCAAGAACGTGGTGGCCCCGCCATAAGTTCCCAAATGATGGACGGTGCACACAAGATGGTATATTACCTCAATAACTTCTATTCCTGCAATAAAAATACTCGCATGCCACAGTATGTCGCCAAATTATAGAACATTCTCTTCACACACGACAAACCCATGCCAAATGAAATTGATTTAACGAAAACAGCCATACAACACGACCTGTAATACGGCCACATTTCTCAAATTACTGACGACAGTACTTTTAACAAGAGCATATGCAAAGTAATACTTAATTACCTTTAAAAGTTTTTTTACAATAATACAAATAAAAAATTTTTTTTCAGAGGTTACATGCTTCAATTGCGGCAAACGTGGGCATAAAAAGTGGAAATGCCCACTAAATAATAAAAGAAGACGAGGGAAAAGGGGTGGTAACAAAGGGATAAAAACTTTTATATTTAATATGTAAAATATAACATAAATTGAAAAAGTACGACATTTATAAAAATTGTGTAAACAAATTAATAAAATGTGTGTCAAATTATTAATACTTCCATTAATACAACAAATTCCCTCTATTCTTAGCCACATACGGCCGTGACATTTCACGATAACTACAATAATTATATATTCCGCGCCAAAAAATGACCCGATTTCACACGCCCATAAATTATGACTCGCCTATTTATAGGCTTCTGCCACCTACGAAACTGGTATGTATACAGTGGGTGGACAAAAAAAAAGTGGCCCCCCCATTATAATACGGTTGTTGTGTATAAAAGACAAAAAGTTCCAAAACAATTCAGAAATATACACGGTGCCATCCAGATAAATAGCAAATAACATTATGTAAGTGTCAATTTTACTACTTAGCATTCAAAAATGTATTAATCGGTTAAATACTGAGCTTGTTTCAAAGTTGTGTTTCAATGTATGGGGGTGTTTGTCGTTGAATGGTGTTGGCGATCTGCATCGGGTAAAGGGTATTTTGACTGGGCCAAAATATCGGAAAATTTTGATTCATCATCTGGTTCCACCAGCTAATCGATTAAGCCCTGAAGGCTTTACCTTCCAACAAGATAACGACCCTAAACACACTAGTAACGTTGCTAAAAAGTACCTTCAAAATAAGAAGATAGAAGTGATGATTTGGCAACCCCAATCACCGGATTTAAATCCGATTGAAAATTTGTGGGGTCAACTCAATCGCTTAACTCAAGATCGCAATCCACAAAACGAAAATGAGCTTTTTGACATTCTGAAACATGCTTAGTACTCCATGCCTGATGAATACCTGCATAACCTTGTTGAAAGCATGCCGAGTAGGGGCAAAGCAGTTATTAAATCTAAGGGATGGCCAACCAAATATTAACAAATGTTTTTGACAATGTGAGAAATGCATAGACATCTGGTAGTTGGTGAAGTGTTCGTGTTATGTAAGACTTTAACACACTGTCCATAATTGTAAATATCATTGACTACATTTTAAAAAATGTGTTCAGCTTCTTTATACTTCCAATGATTGCTTTGTTGTGTAATTCTCACACAAAATTAACGCCACATATCTGTTTAGCACCATGACTATTTATGAATTGTTTGTTATCCTTCAATGTTTCTTATACATCATATATACCAATACCATATTTATGAATTGTTTGTTACCTTTATTGTTTGTTATACATCATATATACCAATACCAGTATTATAATTGGAGGGGGCCACATTTTTTTGTCCACCCATTGTAGATAGAAAGGAAATAAAAAATTATATAACATATGGAATTTTTAAAAAATCGTATACGATTGCAAACGAGAAAATTGTAGTTTATTGAAGATAACTTGACAGCGTGTTTGAGTTATTAGTTCTATAATTGAAATTCCTGAGCGGACACGTCCAGTTTGACATAGAATTTCGCCTATTTATTGGCTTGTGCCACTTACGAAACTGGTATCGTTAGAAAGAAAATACAAAATTATATAACATATGAAATTTTTAAAAAATCCTATACGATTGCAGACGATAAAATTGTAGTTTATTGAAGATGACTTGAAAGCGTGTTTGAGTTAGTTATATAATTAAAATTCGTAAGCGGACACGTCCAGTTTGACATAGAATTTCGCCTATTTATTGGCTTGTGCCACCTACGAAACTGGTATCGTTAGAAAGGAAATACAAAATTATATAACATATGAAATTTTTAAAAAATCCTATACGATTGCGGACGAGAAAATTGTAGTTTATTGAAGATGACTTGACAGCGTGTTTGCGTGATTTATTTAATTAAAAATTTTCGCAGGATATAGCGCATTTGACTTAGAATTTCTCCTTTTTATGGGCTTCCACCACCGACAGAACTTGTACCGATGCAAAGTAAATATAAAATTCTGTAAGATATTAAAATTTTAAGAAATCTTATAGAATGCGGCGGAGAAAATTGCAGTTTACTCGAGAAGACTTCAAATCTCGTTTGTCTAATCAGTTGTAGTATTGTACTGTATATTTGGGGCATGAGATGGACCGCTTTGACTGAAAATTTCGGCTATTTTATGTATTAAATATAGTTAGTGTTGTTAACTGGTAAGAAGTGAGTGTTGTAGTTCCTTTCTAGTTCAATTCGTAAGTTAAATAATGACTTTATCTGTTTGTATACTTTTGAACGATTGAAATGAGCGCGCACGGTTTTTGAATGTCGTGTCCAATGTCGTGCGTATTTCACAGTAGCATGTTTATGTGCCTCAAGAGATCGACCTGCCTCAGTTTTGCCAATGTGGTTTAGAAATTGACTCCAACCTGAATCCGCACAACTGTTTCATATGTTCATCAGAGCTATGCAAGTTTGTTGAAGCAACAGCAGAATCTGGCAAGCTGGATAAAAACATTGAAAACCTTCTAATTTCTATGCAGTAATTTAGACTTTATCCTTATTGTTAAAGTTGTACTGTCAGGTACATTGTTTAAACATTAAAAACCTTTAATTGCTATGCAGTAATTTGGAATTTAATCCTTATTGTAAAAGTTGCACAATTGTTTGCATGTTCTTTTGATGATAAATTAGAAACCTTTTTTATATTTATTGTTTGTTTGCCCCACACAATCACTATTGGAAACAATGTTTCTATATTTGCCAATTACAAATCAGCAAAGTTGAATTTGTTCCAGGACAATCTCAAGTTTTAATTGTTAACATGTACTAAATTACATTGCTCAAATGGTGACTGTCTCTCTTTTAAACTTGCAAGGTGGAAATAAAGTTCTTAAATACAGAACTATGTCTACTGGCAGGGACAATAAACTGTCATAAAGGTAAAATCTATATAAAATTATTTTGATGTTCCAGATGCTTCCATGGGCATATTTAGATTTGAATCATAACATTTGACACATTCAAGTCTTATAAAATCCACATTAGATGCATTCCACACTTCCACATGTTTTACAGAATAGTCAACAAAACTTGATACGTAACTATATATTTGATAGTTCCAGTTAATCACTCCAGGGTATACTGGGGCACTCCAAATCTGTTAAAATGGCCATACCTTGGACTGAATGTTAAAATTTCAAGGTTCTTGGAGTATTTGAATTTTGCAGGATGACTTTCATTCACCACTATTTTGCTGTATGAGGTATCTTTTTCCTGCTTATACAATATTTCGTCCTTGTTTAACGAACTCTTGTATTTGTTGGCCAGTGTTAAAAACAAATATATCAATTCGCCATGTTGCTTCACATGTATTTCTTCCACATTTCGAGTGTTCTTTGCTGTAGCACCACCGCATTCCTCCGTCTGGGCAATAACTTTAAAACAATTAAACATTTCCGTGGGTAGATTCCATGTATATCGCACTGTCCATGGCAGTGAACCAGTTGGCTTTCTCTTCATTTTTCGCAGTATTACTTTGTGCCAAAGCAGAACTGCTCGTGATAGCACTCGCGAAGGCTGCGCTAAATGGTATTTAAAAGCTTTATCATCTGGAAATGTATGCTTTTTTACAACAGCTCTTAATAGCTGCAAAGGTCACCTGAGATATCGCTGGCAAGGGACCGATTTTCAGCATTTTGAATATAGGTATTCATCACTTCGTGCATTTTCACTAAAAGTTCTGCCGCCATCTTGAAAACTTAATTACTGTTATTGCAAGATTCCGCTGAATTAATCGCGCAGGCGCGATTACTTCGAAATGGCGTGGTTTAATGGCATTCCAGCCCGGCGTGTTGCCTGGGCCCTTAACCTGTCGGGATTCCAGCTCCATTCACCGCCATCTATACTTATTTGTATTTCAACATTCACACATTTCACTGCGGTGAGATCAACAACAACTAATTTATTACAGAAATTCATTTGTATTTAAATAATCAATGATAGATTTTGATTGGCCAGATTACATGAGTAAGATTTCTAAACATGGCAATAGAAGAAAGTATCAGTTTAGTACGATGACATATTGTCAGTTCCTTTGCTTCATAGTACTAATAATAATCTATTTACAATGTCCATTTTGGCTAAGAGCATAAGCCTAACATGGACACTGTACAAATTTTTCTACTCAGCAATGTTTTCATTAATACTATCATCCCAGAACTGTTTGAAATAGGAAATGGGTGTTAGTTCATCAACATCTGCTAGTAGTGTGAGCCTGAACCCAAGAATAATATGTCCGGTAACTCAAGCTCTTTCAATTTGAAAACATGCTCTTTTGGTGGACTTCCATTGACCGTAGCCTCTTCACCTTCAACAGTTTGGCTATCATCCTCTTCAACTGTGTTGCTAGGGCCAGCATTGTAATATATTCATATAGGATAATTTATGTATACGATTTGTATATAAGGAAGCTAGTTATGTATTGGATTATTAAATTATATAACACGACATGGTGTCAGAAGTGGGATAAAGATGAAGAAAATTGACTAGAATGGCCTCTAAACCGGTTGCTATAAGCGAGCTTGATTTCGAGAATGGGAATATCTTAGAGAACTGGAAGAGATGGAAACAAACTATGCGTTTAATGCTTCAGGGCACACTATCGGAAAAAGACGAAAAACAGCAATGCGGCTATGTAAGACAGAACGGGAGAGATATCTATAACACTTGGACATTAATGTTGGAAGAGACAGATAAAATCGATGTGTTATTTGAGAAATGCGAAGCATATTGCAATCCTAAACAGAACGTAACTGTTACATGGTATGAATTTAACACGAGAAATCAGAGTGATGGCAAAACTGTTGATCAGTATGTAGCAGAACTCAAACGGCTTGCTAAAGACTGTGCGTACGGGGAGTTAACAAGCGAAATGATTCGGGACAGAATCGTGTGCAGAACAAATAACCCTCAAGTAAAAGAGAAACTTTTACAAGCAGATGCGCTTGACCTAACTAAAGCCTTAATTATTGCCCAGGGAATTGAGATATCGAACACTCAGATGAAAGATTTAACGGAGCAGAACAAAGCTGTACACGGGATGTATAAAGACAAGATCAGAACAAACTCATGATGGTAAGACAAGGGTAAGTGAATGTATATATTGTGGTGGAAAACATGCCAAGCAAGAATGCCCTGCATGCGGAAAGGTATGTTTTAAAGTGCCACTGCAACGAAAAAATTTTTTATCTAATTTCAAATACAACAAAATAACATTTCTAGATGAGTCAAAATGGCGTTTTCAGTTTATCACAATCTCGTTTTGTTTTCGAGATATTTAGGTTTTTAAAGTATGCAAGTTAGATGTCTCTTGACGTCATTTACTCCCGAATAATAAATTACATACCTAAAATAATGAATGTCTTTGGATGTAATGGCCAGAACCTTTTCTAAATTTGGACGAGTGTAGTGATTAGGTAAACGCACACTATTGCTCACACTATGCTGTTGCCATGGAGATCGTTCGGATGCAAATGTCTTGTATTTGAAAAACAAAAATTTCTTATTTCTCTTCTATTAAACGATATTTACTTCACTGCACATAATACAATGGTTGTATGTACATTTAGATCGCATTTATTGAATTTAAGTTATTATACATTGTAAAGAAAAAATGAAAATTAAGATATTTATTTTACAGTTTAAAAGCTTTTATTCCAAAACCGTTCATGTTGCGACATCACAATAGGAATAGTGGTGTGAAGCTACCAAGTTGTTATAGTCATGCAAAGTGTGAAAAATTTCTGCCTGCTATTTACAGAGATATTCACCATTTAATAAATGTAATTCATTATTCGTGAATAGATGACGTCAGAAACACCTAATTTGTATGTTTCAAAAAATCTTAATATCTCTAAAACGAAACAAGATTTCGAGAGACTGAAAACGCCATTAAGGCTCGTATGGAAATGTTGTTCTGTTTTGTTTAAAATTGGATCGAAGATTTTTTCGTTGCAGTGGCACTTTAAGTGTAAAAAACATAATCATTATGCAAGAATGTGTAGGAGTAAAAGCATGCATGATGTGCAGCAGAAAGTTAATGAACCTGAACTTGAGGACAATGACTTTTTTGTTGGAACAATTGATCATGAGGGCGGAGACGAATTATTAGTTGATCTTGTAATTCAAGATTCACACACCGAGACAGTAAAATTGGACACAGGGGCACAAGTGAATGTAATACCCTTAACGGTATACAAAGCACTTGGAAAAGACCCTAAAAAACTTAAGCCTACCAATGCAAATTTGACAGCATATGGTGGTAATAAAATTGAAGTTCTCGGTTGTTGTAATCACAAGTCCAGGTATAAGGATAGAGTTTGTGTACTAAAGTTCGATGTGGTTAATGCATGTGCACCGTGTGCCCTAAGTTTGAAAGCATGTCAGGACTTGGCGCTAATTAAAGTGGTGTTAGCAGTGAATACAGAGAGCAAAAGTCAAACTGACAAATTGTTACATGAGTTTAACGATGTGTTTATTGGACAAGGCTGTGTATGAGAGGAGTATTCTATACAGTTAAATCCACAAGTACAGCCAGTAGTAAGAGAAAAAGTAAAGGCAGAGTTAGACAGAATGGAAAGGTTAAACATAATAAGCAAAGTAGATGAGCCAACACAATGGGCAAACTCAATGGTGGTGGTACCCAAACCAAACGGGACTGTGAGAATTTGTTTAGACCCAAGGGATCTGAATAAGGCAATAAAGCGGGAACACTATAAAATGCCAACTCTTGAGGAAGTCACAAGTCAGTTGTCAGGGGCTCAATACTTCACAGTACTTGATGCGACATCGGGTTATTGGGCCATACCCCTATCCAAAGAATCGTCGATTTTAACTACGTTCCAAACTCCGTATGGTCGGTATCGTTATTTGCGAATGCCATTCGGGATTTGTTCCGCTCAGGAGGTATTTCGGAAGAGAATGGATAGAATTTTCGAGGGGCTTCCGGGTGTACACATTATCGTTGACGACATCTTAGTTGCAGGGTCAACAGTTGAACAGCATGATGAGAGGCTACGAGCAACCCTTGTTACAGCCAGAAAGAACGGAATTAAGTTTAACCCAAAGAAGATACAAAGATGCTCTACCGAGGTGAAATTCTTTGGTGAAATGTTGACAAAAGATGGGATAAAGCCCCATCCAGAGAAGATAGCAGCAGTAGAGAAGATGAGTTGTGCATGAATGTCAGCTGGGCACGTTTACGTATCTGTCACAGTATTCACCTCATATTTCTCAGAAGACTGCTAGTCTAAGAGAGCTATGTAAAGAAGATCGAGAATGGATATGGTGCCCGGAGCATGAAGAAGCGTTTACAGAGATCAAAAAGATGATCACTGAAGTTCCTGGTCCCGTACTGCAGTATTATGATCCATCCAAGCCAGTGAGAGTACAAGTAGATGCTTCACAGTCAGGCCTAGGAGCAGTGGTTATGCAGAATGGGCAGCCAATAGCATACGCCTTGAAATCGTTAACAACTGCTCAACAAGCGTATGCGCAGATCGAAAAGGAAGCCTTGGCTCTTGTGTTTGGTTGTGAAAAGTTACACCATTACTTGTACGGAAGAGATTTTATAGCTGAAACAGATCACAAACCGCTGGAGATTATAATGAAGAAACCTCTGCATCTGGTAGCAATGAGACTGCAGAGATTGAGAATACGCTTGCAAAGAGATAACGTTACAGTCCAGTACGTAAGAGGAAAGAGTATTCCAGTTGCTGATACCTTGTCCAGAAATGGTGCTCGTGACGGTAACGTTTCTGATGAAATTGGTCTTGATGCGTATGTTGATGCCATTTTGAAGCAAATGCCAGTGTCCGATGAAAAGTTTGAAGAAATTCGTTAGACAACTAAAGACGACAATGAATTGCAAGAGCTTCAAAAGTATGTTCAACGAGGATGGCCAAATACACCGAAAGATTTGCCAGCAATGATTCGTCCATATTGGAACTATCGAGATGAGATCACCGTAATTGACGGTATTGTGTTTAAGTCGCGGAAAATAATAATTCCGAAAGCCTTGCGAAGCGAAATGCTTGGAAGGATCCACACTGGACACATGGGTGTACAGAAATGTAAGGAGCGTGCTCGTGATGTGTTGTTCTGGCCCGGAATGTGCAAAGAAATTGAGAATATGGTGAAGCAATGTACAACGTGCCAAGAATATTGTACTGCTCAGCAGAAAGACCCTCTTCTGCCTCACGACATGGCAAATGGTTGCCACTGATTTATTTGTCTGGAATAATGTCAACTACGTACTTGTGGTGGATTATTACAGCAACTATTTTGAGATTGCACAACTTGCAAATACGAAAAGCTCAACAGTGATTCAACATATCAAGTCAATATTTGCCAGACATGGGATACCCGAAGTGGTAATCTCTGATAATGGTCCCCAGTACTCTTCAGAACAGTTTCAGCGATTTTCCACAACTTGGGGATTTGTACATAAAACATCGTCACCTACATACTCGCAATCAATCGGCTTCGCAGAACGCACTGTTCAAACCGTGAAAAATTTACTAACGAAGGCTAAAGCGACCAATCAGGATCTATACTTAAGTGTACTAAGTTACAGGAACACGCCTTTTCAACAGATCGGTTCTCCAGCTCAACGATTGATGAATCGAAGATTGAGAACAGACTTACCAACCAATCATAAAGAGCTATTTCCAAAGCTTGCTGATTTTAAAGCAACGAGAAAAGCTTTGGAAGAAAGGAAGTTAGAACAAAAACGATATTATGATCGTTCAGCAAAAGCATTACAACCTCTATATCCAAATGATTCAGTGCGAATGTGTCAGAAAGGGAAATGGGAGCCAGCCATTGTAATTGATGTGAATGAAACGGCAAGATCGTATCATGTTCGCACTCCCGATGGTAGTACCTTTAGACGGAATAGAAGACATCTTCTTCAGGTTCCGAAATGTGAAGAAAATGAACAGATAGCGACTGCAGGAACAAAGACGATCAGTGGGGAAAGATTGCACGAATCGCCTCGGAAAGACATGCATGAAGGAAACATTGAACAGCGTCCTACCACTGGATATGTGACAACCAGATCTGGGAGAGTTGTGAAGAAACCAAAGAGATTCGATGATTATGAACAGTAATGGGCGATATGATCGATGATTGGTGACAATAAACATAATGAATGATAGAAGTAGAATTTAGAGTAATTATATAGTTTAAGAATATTTAGTTTAGTTAGATATATTTTTATTAAATATTAGGCATTGGAACAGTTCAAAAAAAAAAATATATATATATATATATAGCATATTGTATATTAAATCAGAGGAGATGTAATGTACTCATATAGGATAATTTATGTATACAATTTGTATATAAGGAAGCTAGTTATGTATTGGATTATTAAATTATATAACACGACAAGCATCTTTTATAGCTGTTTCATCAGTATAATTATCATCATTATCTGACCACTCTGAATCAGAACCTGGCTCCAGTATATATCTGTATGAATGCAATTAGTAAATAAGTTTCGAGCGTTTGTTTAGAATATTCTTCTTCCAGGCTTTGAAAATCAGGAGTTTTTCTTCTAGGCATAAGTGACATCTTTTTGAGCCTGCTTGGATTTGTCTAATGATTTCCCATTTGACAGTAAATTCTCTCTTGCTTTCTCTGAGTTGCCATACATGTTTGGATAGTTCAATTTCGTTTTGGTAATGTCGGTTGCTTAGTGATTTACAGTGGTTTCTGTATCGTATTTTAAAGTTGCTCGCTGTTACTCCTATGTACGTTTTTGTCTCGTTGTCTGTAGTTGTTACATCGGCTTTATAAATGATGTTTGCTTGTAGGCAGTTGCCTTGCGTAGGGCATCTTCCAGTACGTCTGCAGTTGCAGTTTCATGTGTAGTTTGTGTTTTTTGTTTCGGTTTTGGTTGTATCGTCTCAGTATTGTTTTGTTATGTCTTGAGATAAAAGATTTCATGTTCTCACTGCAGAAGTAGCTTACTCGTATGGTGTGTCGGTTGAAACGTTTGTGCAGTTTGTTAGTAGGCGAGAAGTGTTTGTCGATTAGTTGTAGAAATGTGTGTGCAATGTTAGTCAATACGTTTTTACTGTAGGGAGGGTTGTACCATAGAACGTTGCATGTTCTGTTGCATCGTGAGTCATCGTTACTATTTTGTGTTTGGTAGCTTAGTCTTGTGTTGAAGTTGCTTCTTTTTTAAGGCGTCGTTGTATTCCTGCACTGCTGTGTCAAACGTTTGTTTGTCGCAAGATAGTGTGTTAATCCGTTTCTTAATTGAGTGGGGAAGTTCTTGTAGGATAGGCGGTGGGTGGTTGGAGGAGCGGTTAGTGTAAACTGGTTTGTCATTTGGTTTTCTGTAAGGCTTACAAGTGCCGTTAGTGAGGTCGAATGTTATGTCAAGGAAGTTAGTGCTTGTTTGTTTGTTTGTTTAGTTGGTTAGTGCAGTTATACTTAGTCAGAGTACATTGAAAGTGTGTGAGATCTTTTCTTGCTTTGTTGCAAAGTCTGCAAGAAGTAGTATTGAGCACAGCTGAGCCATCGTCGCGGTACAGGCCAACATTTTTTTAAAGAGCTTCTGCATGTAGTGAGTTTAAATGAACAGGCCGAGAAGTGTGCATACTTCTGCCCAATCAAAACTTCCCATTGTCACATGAAAGATGTTGTCTGGGTGTCGTTGTTATGGAAGAGGACTGACTTACAGGTGTGCTTTATAATTGTTATGTCGTCATCGGATATTGTGGTACACTGCTTGGGCCCATGCGATAGATTTGTTGAGCAGTTGTTCGAAAATTAAAGGGTAAAAGTCTACAATGTCGAATGTGAGGAATGTTTTCTATTCCTTATTTTTGATCGATTGAAACCAGGAGATAGCCTCGATGGTATTTCGCCATTAGTTTACTTGGGTTTGGACTCGTATGTTGCTGTTAATTTTGTCAAGTAGCTCATTGCTTACTTTTCACAGTTGACTCTTAAAGGGATTGATTAGGCGACATTTCGGATGGTTTTCGAAGTCAAGCTTGTGGTCGTTTAGGGTTATGAAAGCTGGGTTGTTATTTACTGGATCTATGAGCTTAGAGATGTTGAGTTTATCTGCAATGTTTTTGAGTTCTTTGGTAATTTCATTCATGGTGTTGTCTTTTACGTGTTTGCATGTCTTTGTGACGTTTTTGGTGACAAGCTTGTTGTATGTAGAGGCTTCTATTTTGTAAAGATTGCTTGTTTTGTCCCCGAAGATGAAAACATTCTTTGATGCGTCGATTCTTTTTTCCAGCGCTTGTATGAAGTTGTCTTTGATGTCTCTGCCATGTGTGGTGCTCTGCTCTTGGTTTTCAATCCGCATGTGTTTACTGGCTTTGGGTTGTTATTCTCTTTGTTGGCTTTCAGGAAGAAGTGCGCTTTCCATTGCATATGTTGAATAAAGCTGTCGGTTTTTTGTATAAGGCTTCGGAGGTAGTAGTTTTGAGTTGGTAGGCTATTATCACATACTTGCGCCTTTATCAGGGTGATAGACAGGGTGACATAAAAATTATGTCCCGGCAATATCTTTTTTCTCCCGCTGCAAAAACAAAGATGGTGTCCGACTGCAAATCAATAGTAAAAAAGCAAAATATGTTATGATAGAAGGCCAATAACAGAAAGATATCTGCAACTGTAAAAAGATAAGTTATTCTTGGTTTGGGTTTGCAAAGTTCTAGCTGTTTAATGTATTTTGTACACTGTTTTTGCATTCATTCGGAAATGAAATCAAATAATTTATAATTAGAAAATAAAATCTGATTTTCACCCGTGAATAGCTCTGATAAAGGCACAAGTATGTGATAAATAGTTTTTATCGCCCCCTGCATATATTAAACGATCATCGGCAAACTGTTTGTCACGTTGAGCTCGGTTTTCTGTGCTGCCGAGTAATACAAGACCAGTCAAAGCCTTTATGGCATAATTATGGCTATGCGCCCAGTTGTTAGCACATAGCCGCTTTATTGTTTTAATCAATTTTTAATAATTAACTAGCAAAATTATTAATTAATAACTATATAACATTTAGTACAGAAAAGGTGGGGTATTACTAACGCCCACCACACATAACATATCTATATAAGTTCTACATAAAGCTTTCAAAAGGGGGAGGAGGGTGGGTAAAATTTCTTTCGTCCAATTTCTTAATGTGCACTGCAGCCCTCGTGGAATAGGAAAGGAAAGGTGACCCGTTTCACCATCAATAAATACCGGATCTTCAAATCACATGACTATACTTAAATTAACTTACGCGCGCAAATAGCCTATTTCGCATAATTACTTCCAATTATAAATTATTAAGGGAAGCAATAAAAACTCTTATTGCCGTGGCAATGAGCCCCTTTATCGCCCCCTGCATATATTAAACGATCATCGGCAAACTGTTTGTCGTGTTGAGCTCGGTTTTCTGTGCTGCCGAGTAATACAAGACCATTCAAACCCTTTATGGCATAATTATGGCTATGTGCCCAGTTGTTAGCACATAGCCGCTTTATTGTTTTAATCAATTTTTAATAATTAACAAGCAAAATTATTAACTAATAACTATATAACATTTAGCACAGAAAAGGTGGGTATTACTAATGCCTCAAGTCTCCTTGGGATAAAGGGGACACACCCCACCCCAACACGACAAGCAGCTTGCCGATGGTCCCGAGTAGGGCTATGCCAGATAGGTGGTAATCCCCTTCAACTTTAGCTGACCAAAGGGTGATTATCCCTGAGTTCAGTTCCTACGATTCAATCAATTATTATATTTACAATAAATAACCTGAATCGATAGGCCTTAAGTTCACAATTGGGACCACTTTGACCCGCCAAATATACTAAATGCATGTGTATTCCCCAGAGACGAGCAATCATACTCTCACAATAACTGTAATCATATGGGAAACAGACTTGACCATGCGGATGATAGTAAGACATGTGTTTGAGTATTACCATCGCTTATACTACTGCTGGATAGTCAGGGAGGCCAGGAAAAACCTGAAATACAGGAAACCTGAATGGGGCCAAGACAATTAACCAGCAGCTTCCTAGAAAGCTTCTATATTACAGCTTCTTGATTGGAGCGTTGGTAACACGAGAAACAAAGCTGACCATCTCAGCATCCAAACTCATTGATTATCAAATTATGTGATGAGTGAAGTAACCAAACATAGAGCAGTACAAATGTCACGTTACAAAAACCTCAATCTATGTCAGTTTAATTGCAATGCCAATTTTAAGTGAGTTCTATGCACCTTTACTGGTTTGTATAATAACAGTGCTATAAGTTACCTATAGTCAACTAAAAGCGTTGACATTATCAGCTGAACAGTGAACCTTACCCTGTGTCAGTTCAATATCCAAACGATGACGAATATAAAGTAAGTGTCCCAAGCGCGACAAAATACCTACAGTTTCTAGCGAACTAAATGTCATCGCTGAAATGTAAACCTTACTCCTGGGTCAGTCCATAACATAACCATTTGCAGCGAATAAGTGCATAATAACCAGTTTCGGCGTAATAAGCATCATCAGCTAAATTGTGAACCTTACCCCTGCGTCAGTTCACCATCCAGCCGGCAATACCCGCTGCTATTAACAAACTGGATAATTTAAGTCGAAATGACTGCTTGTGATGAATGAACGCACACTGGTGCAAGCTAAACTTAGAAACTTAGCTGTAGCTGAGAGAGAACATTCTCTGAAACACTTTTAAATCCACGCCTTTAGCGGCCATTTGCGCTTGAAAACCTGCCGTCCGCGTCCTTGGTCCGCCGTGGCACCATGATGATGCAGAACGAGCTGTCTATGCATAGTTCTAAAAGAAAAGACTAAAGAATGCAGACAAGCAAAAGTTGAGTTACATCACATTAGCTATGCTTGACTGTGAACTTCAACATACATTAAGCAAGGCAGCGGATTAATCATGGCATACATTGGAGGTAGCCACTAATGAAATATTTCATTTTTACGATGCTGCCATTATATGAATATTCGAGCAATATATTAATTTCAACTGTGGGCATCTGATTACAATAAAACGCTCCATCCCACATACTGTAAGTGTGTATTTTTCTTCACATTAACTATTGTTGTTATTGTATTATTATATGATATTGTTATTTTTATATAACAGATTTGTATAGTGTATATTTATATACACATTTTATTAAATAGCTGCATATACATCTGTAATTATGGTGTTGTGGAAGTTATTATCATATTAATATCGACATACATAAACTTAATAAGAACATACTGTACAAGAGTCAAACGACATACAAAACACAAAGCAGCGGAATAATCACAATGGCATACATCGGAGGTAGCCGCAAATTGAAGATTCCATTTATACACAGCTGCAAAAATATTTAATATTTGGGCAATCTGAAAACAACAAGCCGCTCCATCCCACAATATATTGATTCCAACTGTGGGCATCTGATAACGATAAAACGCTCTATCCCACTTAGACATGCATTTTTCATTACACAAGAACAAAGGCAGAATATATATACAGTCACATACACATATTCACTAAAATTTGTAAAATTATAAGCACAATCCGGACACATATGCACAAAACCGAACCGAACAATCGTGTATATAAATGCCACAGTTCATGAAAGGTTCTGTGCAGAAAAACCCAATGTTGAAATCTCAATGTGGGCATCTGAAAACAGTCAAGTTGCTCTAGCCCATAAAACATGAATTGACTTTATGAACATAAAATGAGGGTAAATTGCCAACATAAGCTAATGCACCAGAATAGCAATAGCACAAGGCAAACAAAACCAAAGTTATGGTAACATACACTGTACATAAAACACAATAAGATGCAGCAGGATAATCATGGCATACAACATGGTAGCCGCAAACTGAAAATCCTGTAAAGCTGCGACAGTACATTTGGGCAATGCCATTGTTGGCCATCTGAAAACATAGAAAAATGCTCCAGCCAAACAATATGTTAAATTATACACAAAGGTCGTATAAAAACAGTGAAATTACACTGCTCCGAGTCCGACCCTTGAAGGCCATGCCAAGCTTGTTCTGCGCTTTGGTTCTAATCATAACAAAGGGGGACCCTCAGATACAAACATTAGGGCCATTTATACGAGCAAAAACAAGCCCCAGCTTAAATAGGCCGCGGCTTAAATAAGTCCAGAACGTCTGTATAAACACACAAATTCTTTGCGACTAAAATAAGCCACGGCTAATTTCAGCCCAGGGTTCGGGCCTCGTCTTAAATTGGCTGCGGCCAATTTTAGGCAGGAAAACCTAGTAAAAACGCTTCGTTCGCGACCAAGGCAAGTCCCAAGTAATTTCGTGTAGCTTTTTTAACGCGAGCCATTTTCCTTTTGTTGTCATGGCAATGGGTATTTAAAACTTCGGTGACTTCATTATGGTCTATTTATATGAGTGTTTTAGGCGATTTTAATAAATGTAGTAAAACTGGCATATAAAAGGCTGTAAAGGCTGTGTTCTCGACTTATTTAAGCCGCGGCCTATTTAAGCCGCAGCTTATTTTCACTCGTATAAATGGCCCTATTGCCCAAATTTCACCTCTTTTGAACTTTTTCTGAATTGAAACTCTGGTTTATATTAATTTACAAGCATAACAAACCAGAGTAGTGTTAGATATTCAGTTAGTATATCATATATTTTACAAATATAGCAATTCGAAATATAAACAAAGCGTTTGTCCACCTACGGACTTACTATGGCCCCTAAATTGTTAAATAAAATACCACAAATACTGACTACATCATATAAATATCGTGAAAAAGCACAGACATGCATGCACCCCCAGATACCTGCCTCGACATCTTACTCTAAGATAAGTTTACACATGCATACAATGTATAATGTATAAAGAAGGATAAATAACATCTGCATGTACAAGGTTTGCAATCGCAAAGCATGGCCAGAATGTGTAACATTAGAATTGAGTGAACAAGTAAGACCTAATATTGACGCTGGAAATCTCAGTGTGGTCGCTCTAGCCCAGAATATGTAAGTTTACACATATGACCTATAGATAAGGATAAAATCATTAAATAACATCTGTAAACATATGCAATCATTATGCATGTCTAGAATTTGTCAGCAGTAGAATTAACTCAATTAAGTGAACGAACGGGACTTAGCATTGATGCTCTAGCCCATCCATAATATATACGAGTACTCGTATAACGTATAAAGAAGGATAAATGGCACCACACCGAAAACATATGACATCCTATTCACGCTGATGTAAAGATATGTAAATCCTAAACCTGCAAAATTAATTGATCGCGCCAGACCTGTGAGTCATGCGATAGGAATTCAATATCCTGTTAACCTAATGATTGAGTGGGATTATCTCGCGTTGTTAAGCTACAGAAAAGGACTGCCACGTAACCACAAAGAAGATGTGACGCACTTGCGCCGCTACTTCGTTCATTTGATTCGACCTTTTTAATCAACTGATTATAGAAGATTTGGTCTTTCAAATTTTTTCGAATCGTAAATTGTTTTAGACAAATTTACTTTATTTAGTGAAGAAATTTTTAAATCAATAAGTAATTGTGCCTAGCATATAGTCAACATGTAATTACAATCATATTACCTTGATATCATAGCATATATGTTTATAGTCGAACAGTGGCATCGCCACCTCGACAAGTGAAAGAGACATACTCACATGTATATTCACGCTCTGCTGAATCTAAAATCGATTCGATTTCAATGAAATTAAATTGAGTGTGCATAATGCAAATATGTGAACATGTCTGCCCCACCCATCGACCACTCAGCAGCTGGCAACGCCACTGAGGTCGAATTACAACAAATGAACAAACTTGTAGATGACTTACATAGCTCCTGCTGCGATGGCAGGGAATATTTATGCTTTTGAGAAAAGCTATCTACAACGACTGTAAAATAGCATGATAGGAAGCAAGCATATGCTTAAAATATCCGCTGCAATCCTACCTTTTAGGTAACCTAGTTAATATACTAACACTTGCACAAGTCAACGACGCAAAAGCAATAAAACTTAACTCAGCTATTGCCATAGGGATATATTACTTTTCAAGGTATAGCATCGCAAAGATTGTGGTACAAGATCGTTTATATCGTGAGTACTATCACGGCCTTGTGAACTGTGTGAGCGAAGCTGCTTAGCACATGCACACTAAGGCTGTATCTGAACGTAAGATATTCCCCTAAGAATTTAGCCCTAATTTGTATAAATCAGAATACCAGGGGCTGTCTTGTGAACACCTAAAGGTCACTGTAATCATCAATAGCGATTACTATATAGACTACAGTGCGATTGAAAAGTCATGAATATGTAAATAAAGTCGCACACGTCAATGTCACAAGTAAAATGGACAGCTATTGGTATCCAAATGAACAAATCCAATATATTATTATGTGTCTGAGGATGAGTTACCCCAAACAATTTGGCTCCTTATTTTATAAATTGGAATACCAGGGGTTGTTTGAAAACGCCCAAAGGTTACTGTAGTCACCACTGCCACCACAAAGACCATATAACTATATAGTGGCATAGTGTGACTGAATAGGCATGAATATGTAAGTAAAATTAAGTCATACTTCAATGTCGAAAGTAACATGGAAATGGCATTGGTACCAATATACTACATTATTCATAAACTGTGAACTGCCTGATATATTTACCACATCCAAAAGATAAAATTTCTTTCGTCCAGTTTCTTGATGTGCACTGCAGCCTTTGTGGAATAGGAAAGGAAAGGTGACCCGTTTCACCACCAATAAATACCGGATCTTCAAATCACATGACTATACTTAAATTAACTTACGTGTGCAAATAGCCTATTTTGCATAATTACTTCCAATTATAAATTATTACGGGAAGCGATAAAAACTCTTATTGCCGTGGCAATAAGCCCCTAATGTATTTCGAGCCTCGTTTGCTGCGCTCACTCGTGACAAAATACGATATCATCCCTCGAGCTATAAAACTACGAGAACACGGTAAAAAACCATATGACATGTAACAAGACGTGTTATATATGCGTAGTATATTAGATAAAAATTTCAACATGATTCGCGCTTTAGACAAAAACCAAATAACACGCTTTTTTTCGCACATCTATCGTTAAAGTTTGAAAGGCATTCAAATGATTTCTTGTGTATTGTCTTGATGGATTAATTATGGTAACTTTTACAATTCATTTCCAAACACATTCAAATTAATGAGTGATTTTTTACAAAGGACTTGGGTCTGTAACATGCATAGCCAATAATATGTGTTTTAGCTGTGCTATCTTGATGTCATGTTGATCAAAAGTCATCACTACACTTTATTTTCAAGTAGACAAATTGAATCCTGACACTGTCCTTCTCCATATGAATAAGCTAGACTTAATCTACGATGGCAAGAGTTTAAAATGGAACAAAAACTTCGAAGATCTTAAGTTAAAAGAGACAACGGTAAATACTAATGACTGCTTAAGAATTTTCGGCAAGAATTAAAAAGCGAGCAAAAAGTATCAGTATATCTATTTTTGTAGGTGATGCATTCATTAGAATTCAAAATAATGTGAATATATGAAAACATAGCATAAAAACTGTAAACATTGTCCAGACATTATTTTGCTCCTGAACACAAATGTTGAAATTTTTAAACCGGTCCACAAGCCACAACAAACTCAGTTGAGTCTGAAATTTTAATATAGATGCGCAAATTCGGAAACGGTCGCCGTTTGCCGACTACGAGCCGAATAGCCATACAATTTTGTGATGCTTGCGGTCAGGCAGAAGTCACCGCAGTCACATCGTGGTTGCACCGCGGTCACACCGCGGTGTGACCTCAGTCTAGCCGTGGTGTGACCGTAGTTCAACTTCGGTCTAGCCGCGGTGAGCCTCGCTTTTTGTTAGGTTAGTTCTGGACAGTACTGTACGTAGTTAGTGTTACATCCAGGGTATTTGAATTCATAGACAACGGAGCATTGATACATTTTTGGTGTTTGGTCTTTAAGCGAGATGAAGCAGTTAGCATCAGTAGTTTTCCAGTTGACAATAAATTTACAAGGAGATTTTAATAATGGACTTATTTTTCAAATGAAGCTATTGGTTAGTTTAGTTCCATATTTACCAAGGAAAGGTAAATGAATCCAGATTTTAACTGTAATCGGTTCGATGAGGGAATTATCAGTGACAGTGTTACAAGGGTTATGAATTGAGGGTTTTTTTTGAAAGTTTGCAGGAGAAGCCATTCCATGACATGAAAGAAGTGATATTGTTTAATTCAGTTTTGAGGAGTTCATCGTTGCTGCAAATTACGTGGGCACGATGAATGAGGGCACATATCCAAAAAACTTTTTCGACCACGGAGTGTAGCTGAAGTAATGTTGGTATTGACCAGTATGGGTTGGTTTGCAGTAGACAGTGGTACAGTTTTGAAGTATTTGAATGTCTAGGAAATGTATGTCATTGTCAGGAAATTTGTCAACGGTAAACTGTATTTGACTGTGAGAGGTATTGAAAGTATTAAGTATATATTCAATGTCAGAGGGTTTTGCAAGAACTAAAGTGTCGTCTACATAGCGTTTATAAAAGACTAAGACCAGAGTTAATCCATGGCATGGTACTTAACAGATTTATTCTGATTAAGCACTTTCTTTTTAAGTCCATGTGAGTCAACTTAAAACTGACGCCAAGCGTATCAAGATACTTAAAGAATTATGATTGAAATATGCCATCTTGAAGCCTGATAAGGGTAACGGTGTTGTACTTATCAACTTAAACGACGACATCCTTTCCATGACTCAACTTTTTTCTGACAAGAATAAATTTACAAAGGTTCAGTTTGATTCTACTTTAACTCAACTAAATACTCTTCAAAACTACCTTCGCACAATTCTTAACCGTGGTGAGATATCTAACTCTGAGTATAATGACATACGACCTACCTCTACTCACCCAGCTAGAGCACATGGCCTTCCAAAAGTACACAAATCCTTTGACTCCTTTGCGACCAATCATTGACACTAGAGGAACTGCTCACCAACCAGTTGCTAAATTTCTCAATAAACTACTAAATCTTTGACTATTAATGAATTTTCTATTAAAGATACATTTGACGTGGTTTCTGGTAACTCTTTGATGACGGATAGAGATTTGTTTCTTTTGATGTCAAATCTCACTTTACTCATATACCTCTTAAGAAAACTGTTGACATAATTTTAAATCAAATTTATAAGTCTAAACTAATCTCAAAAACTCTTACAAAACATACACTTAAGAAACTGATACTTGACTCATGTACTAAAACTTTTTTCTCATTTAATGCAGAATACTGTAAACAAACTGATGGCATTTCTATGGGTTCCCCCTTAGGTCCAACCTTAGCTAACATAATAATGACTGAACTCGAAACTGTTATTGTCAAACCACTTATTAACTCTGGCAAAATAGTCTTTTATAAACGCTATGTAGATGACACTTTAGTTCTTGCAAAACTCTCCGACATTGAATATATACTTAATACTTTCAATACCTTTCACAGTCAAATACAGTTTACTGTTGACTAATTTCCTGACAATGACATACATTTCCTAGACATTCAAATACTTCAAAACGGTACCACTGTCTACCGCAAACCAACCCATACTGGTCAATACCAACATTACTCCAGCTACACTCCTTGGTCGATAAAGATTGCTTGGATACGTGCCCTCATTCATCCTGCCCACAAAATTTACAGCAACAATGAACTCCTCAAAACTGAATTAAACAATGTCACTTCTTTCATGTCATGGAATGGCTTCTCCCGCAAACTTTCAAAAAAAACTATTAACATTATTCAAACCCTCAATTCATAACCCTTGTAACACTGTCACTGATAATTTCCTCATCGAACTGATTACAGTCAAAATCTGGATTCATTTACCTTTCCTTGGTAAATATGGAACTAAACTAACCAATAGCTTCATTTGAAAAATAAGTCCATTATTAAAATCTCCTTGTAAAGTTATTGTCAACTGGAAAACTACTGATGCTAACTGCTTCATCTCACTTAAAGACCAAACACCAAAAATGTGTCAAAGCTCCATTGTCTATGAATTCAAATGCCCTGGATGTAACACTAACTATGTAGGTAAAACTGATCGCTGCTTGTACACCCGAATAAAAGAACATTCCTATCATGACTCTTCCGAAATATACATCCATATTTGTAGCTGCAACGAATTCAACTTTATAAAGAATCTGCTAGCACTAAGTCCTTATGACAAAGATAGTAATATAAAATGCTTGCTAACAGATTTAATATTTACTAACACTAAAATAATCGACAAATCAAAACACTGGTCTCTAATACTTTTTCAAGAGTCTATTGCTATGGGTCGATTGAAACCATCACTTAACCATGGAACTAAAGCTTCTTAAGATCTATTAATTTTAATCATATCTTGTTACTTCACTATATAATTGTACGTATATGTAATATCATCATCATTCATTTCCTGATGATGGCTATAGTTTAGCCGAAACGTCGAAATAAATTTTCAATATGTTATCGATCTTCGGAGTATCTATTGTTTTGTATTTTATCAAAATACTCAGTGGTTCCCCTAATTTCTGGAAGCAAAATATACTCTGCAATTTGTGCCAACTACAAGCGCATTAACAAACATAGAAAGAAAAAAATTGTTATGAAAACATAAGTCTGTGAAAAACGTGAAAGAGGGGTTACAGTCCATAATGTAAACAAATGCTTTGTTTCCATTTTGAAATTCTATATTCGTAAAATATTACTTACTAAATGAATATCTGACACTTTTCTGGTTTGCTATGCTTATACATGAATGTAAACCAGAGTTTCAATTCAAAAAGAGTTCGAAAAATGTGAAATTTGGACAATGTTTATATTTGGTGGGCCACCTTTGTTATGAGCAGAACCGATGCGCAGAACGAACTGTAACCTCTCTTGAAGTAGTTTCTGCAAACAGAGGAAAATTGTATAAAGTAATTTTGCAGAGTAAATCTGCTCATAAATACAATGAGATAGACACTGGTAAAAAATGTGAATTGAGCAAAAAGAATGCTTTAAAGTACAAAGAAATGGACCAAGATAAAAAGAATGAACTGAGTAAAAAGAACTCTCATAAGTACAAAAATATGGACTCACTTTAAAAGAAAGTGCTTAATCAGAATAAATCTGTTAAGTACCATGCCATGGATCCTTCTGAAAAGAACGTTCTCCTTTGTTGTAGTAACATAAAGTATTGCCAGTAGCTAAGGACCGCTGTACACTATTGTTTTCAGTGTTTTCAGTTGTTCAATAAATACACTTATACATGAACACGTATTCTTTTCTTCGATGGGAATTTGACATATTTTATTGGCGACAAGGATAAATTATGACCACTCTTGGCAAGATTGAAGAGTTTGATGTTCGTGGCGGTAAGATCGATCGTTATTTGGAGCGTTTAGAGCAATATTTTGTGGCAAATGATATTCCTCCTGACAGCAAGACTTCCAGCAGACAACGCGCGATTTTGATTTCTGTTCTTGGGGCTGAGGCATACGATATTTTGTTCGACCTTTGCTCTCCCAATTCACCATCTTCCAAAAGTTTTGCAGACCTGAAAACCATTCTGAAATCGCATTTTGCTCCGAAGAGACTTACAATTGCTGAGCGTTATCGATTTCACAATTGCACGCAAACTGAATCTGAAAGTGTGCCCGAATTTGCAGCGAATCTCAAAAAACTTGCTTCCACTTGTGATTTTGGTACATTCCTTCCTGATGCTTTACGTGATCGTTTTGTGTGTGGCTTACGAAGTACGAGCTTGCAAAAGAAACTGTTAGCTGATGATCATACATTTCAACAAGCGCTTAAGGTGGCCCTAAACCACGAAGCGGCTGAAAAAGATGTGGCTGAGCTCAACGCCAAACCTGCTGACACTGTCAACAAGATCCGTTCTCCAAATACCACCCAGAAAACCTCAGGTTCTGGTAGGGACAGTAAACAGAAGTGTATGAGCTGTGGTGAAGGTGACCATCGCAGAAGTGAGTGCAGGTACCGTAATTTCACCTGCCATTCTTGTGGCAAGCATGGTCACATTTCACGTGCATGCAAGTCTTGTAATGGTGTTCACCAACTTGAACACACATCATCACCTGAAGGCACTCCTGATTCCTTTACTGCCTCCATGTACAAGGTTGGTCCCAATAAGGAAGCTATTATGATACCTGTAGAAATCCAAGGTCAATCTCTCCTGATGGAGATCGATACCGGTGCTAGCATATCAATCATCTCGCAAGAAACGTATCAGAAACATTTCTCGAACATTCTACTTGTCCATAGCTCTGCCACCTTACACACATACACTGGAGAAACAATTCCTGTTTGTGGACAATTTTCTGCTGATGTTCATTACCAAACACAGCAAGCAATACTTCCTCTTACAGTGGTGAGTGGCTGTGGACCATCATTACTTGGTCGTGATTGGCTTCAGAAAATACAGCTCAATTGGCACGAGAGCTTCAGGGTGAACGTATCCTCCCCATCCATACCCGCCTTGAGTAACCAGCGCTTACAAGCAACGATCCAGCGACATTCTGCAGTTTTTCAACCTGGACTCGGTACACTCAGGGGAATCACAGCCAAGCTTGAACTTAAGGACGATGCCAAACCAAAATTTTCCAAAGCACGCCCTGTTCCATATGCCCTGCAAAATGCTGTACAGGAAGAATACGATCGTCTTGAACAACAGGATATCATTGAGAAAGTTGAATATAGTGAGTGGGCTACTCCAACGGTCCATGTTCCTAAAAATGATGGTCAAACTCGTTCTTGTGGTGATTATTCTGTCACCCTTAATTCTTGCCTCAAAGTACCGCAGTACCCTGTCCCACTTCCCGAAGATGTTTTTCGCAAACTGAGTGGTGGACAGTTATTCACCAAGCTGGATCTAACCAATGCATACCAACAAATGCCCTTAGATCCCGAAAGCCAGGAGTATGTAACAATTAATACCCATCATGGTCTTTACCAATATAAGCGCCTACCCTTTGGCATAGCTTCCTCACCCGCTATATTTCAACGCACCATGGAGATAATCTTGCAAGGATTGGAGTATGTTGCAGTCATTCAGGATGATATTTTGATATCTGGACTGGACAACACTCATCACTTGAGCAATTTAGAGAAGGCTTTGGGACGCCTAGACAGTTGTGGCCTACGACTCAAACTAGACAAGTGCAAATTTATGCAACCTTCTGTGATATACATGGGCATGAAATTGTCTGCAGAAGGAATTTCGCCTACTGAAGAAAAAGTCAATGCCATCAAAGATGCTCCCACCCCAGAGAACACCACTCAGCTCCGAGCCTTTCTGGGTATGGTGAACTATCACAGGAAATTCATTGCCAATCTAAGCACTATTTTACACCCATTGAATCAACTCCTTCAAAAAAATCATCCTTGGAAATGGACATCCAGCTGCCAACGGGCTTTCAATACAGCCAAGAATGTCCTTTCATCTTCCAAGATCCTGGTACATTTTGATCCTGCAATTCCTGTGGTCCTCGAGTGTGATGCCAGCCAGTATGGTGTCGGTGCTGTACTTTCCCACAAATATGGCAATGGTGACGAGCGACCTATTGCCTATGCATCTCGCTCCCTTAACCCTTCCGAGAAAAATTACAGTCAAATCCACAAAGAAGCCCTTGCTATCATCTTTGGTATAACAAAGTTCTACATGTACCTCTATGGACGGAAATTCACACTCTACACAGATCATCAACCATTATTAAAGATTTTTGCACCTGACTCTGCAACTCCTGTTCTTGCAGCAGCTCGTCTACAACACTGGTCCTTGTTGCTTTCCTCCTATACCTATGACATCAAGTTTAAGAAATCAAAGGATATTGCTAATGCTGACGTGCTTTCCAGACTTCCTCTGCCTTACACTCCTGACAGCAGTGTCGAAAACCATCTCTTCCACATTGCAGATATTCAGCTAAGCAATCTCCCAATTTCTTCTTCAGTTGTTGCACGAGAAACCGCACGAGACAAGACCCTAGCTAAAGTCCTCCACCTCAACCAGAATGGTTGGTTCGAAGGCTCCTGCAAGGACCCCATCCTACAACCTTATGCAATACGACGCGACGCCACGATATGTCTACTGAACAGGGATGTATCATGTGGGGATCCCGTGTAGTTATACCTCCTTCCTTACGAAAAACCATCCTCGCTGAGCTTCACGAGTCCCACCCAGGTGTCGCCAGAATGAAATCTATTGCCCGAAGCCATCTCTGGTGGCCAAAACTGGATACTGATATTGAGGAAACAGTTCGCTGTTGTAACCAGTGTGTCAAGACACGGAGTGCACCACCTACGGCTCCTTTGCACCCTTGGACTTTTCCCAATCGGCCATGGCAACGAGTCCATGCAGATTTTGCAAGTGTTGATGGCAAGCATTACCTTGTTATTGTTGATGCATACTCCAAGTGGCCAGAGATCATTGGCCCTATGCCCACTACCACAGCTACAGCTACTGCCAATGCGTTACGAACCATATTTTCCAAGTATGGCTTGCCAGAATCTATAGTTAGTGACAATGGACCACCCTTTCAATCAGCCGAATATGAAAGGTTCATGAAGCTGAATGGAATCCAGCGGATCCTTGTTGCTCCATATCATCCGTCATCCAATGGCCAGGTGGAGCGATTTGTACAAACGTTCAAGCATTTCATGAAGACCACTGGCTCTAAAAATCCTGTCCAGCTGCACCCAAAGATTCAAAACTTCCTATTAACCTATCGTAGCACCCCTCATGCCACCACGCATGTGTCGCCTGCCAAGCTGTTCCTCAACCGGGAAGTCAGCACCAGATTATCGTTGATCAAGCCTGATCTTGCACGAACAGTGGCCAGTGAGCAGTCGAAAATGAAGAGTTACTTCGATCAACACACCATATTTCGTCAGTTTGCGCCAGGTGATCAAGTCCTGGCTAGAGATTTTACCTCCCCTGAAAAGTGGCAGCCAGGCGAAGTTTTGCAACAAAAGGCCCCACATTCCTACAGCGTTCAACTAAAAGATGGAAGAGTGTGGACCCGTCATGTTGACCACCTTGTGAGCGGCGTTCCTAATTCACAGCTTGGAGAGAGCAAGTCACAATCGAGCCTGGTGAGCAACTCACAGATGAGATCTGATGCAAGTGACCAACAGCCTGCTCACCCACAACCACCAAAAAAATCTGGAACTGACGATAGAAGTGGCATTGATGCTTCTGTGACAACAAGATCTGGTCGCATTATTGAACGACCCAGTAGATTTAACACAATAACTGATCATAACTGAAGTTATGATTTGTTTTTAAGAAAACTGGTTGACATTATATTTAATAAGTTATGTTGGAAACTTGTGAGAGAGGTGTTGTAGTAACATAAAGTATTGCCAGTAGCTAAGGACCGCTGTACACTATTGTTTTCAGTGTTTTCAGTTGTTCAATAAATACACTTATACATGAACACGTATTCGTTCTTCGATGGGAATTTGACATCCTTGAAAAGCAATCAATAAGTTACAAGCAAATGGAAACAAGTGCAAAAAAAAGCTTGCCTTTAGAGGAAAAGATCCAGTATGAAACGTAAATACAATGCTATTGATTCACCTCAGAAGGCTAAGAAACATGAAACATTCAACAAAATCAAATCTACTAAATATGATTTAGACTATTATCTATCTAAATTCTATAATAAAGTTAAAGAAGGTTTTTGTTATATATGTTCTGTTTGCAATAGACTTTTATATAAGAAATCTTTAAAATTACTTGATAAAAGAAGTTGCAGGTCATCTCTTCCAAAGTCTGTGTTCACAAATGTAACATCATTTGATGGCAAAGAATATATTTGTTCAACTTGCCATTCCAAGGTAAAAAGAGGTCAAATTTGTTGTCAAGCAGTTTGTAACAATATGTATGTTGATGAAATACCAGTTGAACTTGCACTTCTTGAAAAACTAGAAAAAATTCTTATTGCACAAAGAATAGTATTTGAGAAGTTTATAGTAATACCTAAAGGTCAAAAGAAAAAAGTATTGGGAGCAATATGTAATGAACCAGTTAATTGTGATCAGACATGTAAAGTTTTACCACGACCACCTGAAAGCTCTGGTATTATCATGTTAAAACTTAAGCAAAAACAATTAGAGGCTGTGTATATTTTCAAGCAGTTTGCCCGGAACTGATTGTAAATGCTTTAAACTAGCTAAGACAAAATAATCTATTGTATTGTGATGTGACAACTGACATCAACCATATTGATGAGAATCTTCAAAATTTAGACCAAAGTGATGCCAATATGTCAAGTGAAGCATGCTCTAGCACATTGCCACCAGATGAAAGTATTGAAGAAACTGATGACCCATTAAATGAGCATAGACCAGCTACACATGAAACATGTCTGGCTCCCAGACTATCCTGTAACTGTACAAAGTTCTGAAATAGGTTCATTGAGGAATGAACTATATAATATTGCTCCTGGAAAAAAATAGACATCCAGTTTCCATTATGACTGACAAGAATTGTGAAGAACTTGCATTTCCTGTACTATTTCCAGAAGGACGCTTTGGGTATATGGCAAAGAGAAAAATTAAATTGTCTCCTGTTAAATATTTTAATGCTAGACTCCTTCATTATAGTGGAAGATTTGCTACAAATTAAGAATATCTGTTTTTTTGCACAATTTGTTATTGAACAGAAAAAGGTTGCAGACAGCATTAATATAGCTTTAAAAAAAAGTTCAAGGCCAGCCTGTTACTGCATCTCAAATAAAGTCTGATATAAATAAATTGAGAAATTTAGTTTGTCAAAATCAGGCTTATCTGTTCTTAAGGCAAATACCTGGCACTCCTCCATATTGGCAAAAGTTTAGGTATGAAGTAATAGCTATGGTAAAGCAACTTGGTATTCCAACATGGTTCATGCCATTGTCTTTGTGCCGACCTTAGGTGGCCTGAGTTATTTCAAATAGTTGCTAGAAAACAAAGCAAAAATTTATCTGAAGAAGAAGTAGAAACATCGTACAATGAAAGATGTCAAATGCTAATCCTGTTGTTGTTGCAAAGAATTTTCAGCACAAAGTTGAAACATTTTTTAGTGAGGTACTTTTGAGTAATAGTAATCCAATTGGAAAAATTACTCATTATGCTCTTTGTATTGAGTTTCAAATGCAAATTTTTATGTCTGGATGCCAAAAAGCCTGCTATTCATGAATGCAAACTTTCCTCCCACAGCACCATGAACATTACATATGCCTACCAAAAATGAGATCTCCAGTGCTTTCTTGCACAAAAGGCTACTGTACATTCTCACATAACAGGTAAGGTTATCGCTTTGGTGAAGATACATCAAATGCCTGCCATTCTAACTTTTTTATTCTTATTTAGGCAGTTAAATGGAAAATCCTGCTGCAATCACCAAAATTTGGCATGGAGAATGCTTTTAATTGGTAAGAATTGAAGTTGTGTCACTTATCTGTACAACATTTGTCAAACCAACCCAATTATGTCATTACAAAAATGTTCACCTGTACAAAATACTGGATAATGAACATTAATTGGTAGTACCCCAAAAGGTACCTATATAATGAAATTCAACTCCAATGCTTTATGGTTTTAGTTTAAACATAATGCAAAATGAGTTGTTAAGTTTTTTTGTAGGATTTCATTAACTTGCTTCTTTCTTCTAATATTCACCTGTAAGTGATATACAAGTATACTCTTGACATCACAGTGCATATTGTATTTTAAAACAAAATAGTTTTTACTCTGGAAAAATGTCGAACAAAATTACAAATGCTGTATGCCAACTTACAAATTCACTTGGTACAATATTGTTAATGCAATTATCAAGAGAAAACCATACTGCACTGTGATGTCAAAAGTATGACATCTGCATATTATTCAAAGCACAATTTCTCAACAAGCAAAATAATGATCTTCTATAAATGTAGTTATGCCAACCTATTTTACGTTATCTTTACACTGAAACCATAAAACATCGCCGTGAAATTTCTTTGCAGAGGAATTTTAACATATTTGCTGTTTCCTAGATCCAAAGTTTTCTAGCACCATAAACCTCAATCACTAGAAGTTGAAATTCGAGAAATAAGGAATAACCTATCAACATTTGATGTGTATGCTTCATCCTATCCATCCTGGTACCCTTACAATGTTCGTGTATTGCTGACATGGTGTACATTAAAAGAGTAACCCATTTATGGAACTCAAAGAACTCATTATAGTTGCCGCATAAAAATATAAACCAAGAACACACACAATAGGATTTTATATGAAGGGTGAATGATGTCAAAAATACATTTACATCGTCCTTCGTTATCATCGGGCAATTTGTTCATATCATCTTGCCAAGTAATCATGTCAAAGGGTTTTATCTTTGTATCAATGGGCGAAAGTTTTACACCATTACATTACACCATTATACATTATATCATTACGCTGTTCTAGCCCGATGACATGAAGTGCAAAATGTTTCGTTTCATTCATGTCATTGGGCTATGAGCCGTGTCAGCGGTCTCGCGCTTTAAATCAACCACTATATTTGATATAACTTGACGTTCTTTTGCAAGGCTGGACGTCAATGTTTTTCTGTCTATTAAAGATTGGTAATTTAAGATAATAAGATGAATAAAATGAATGAGCGAAGTAACTATATAAGCAGTGCCACAGCTATATTAAGAACAGCAATCAATGAGATTGACTCGGCGCAGAATCGGCGACAACAAGTACAGACATAGGACCGTGCTCATCACAGGCACAGCCATCTACGTCAGGAATGAACACAACAAACAACGTCTCTTTAAATCAATTAAATGAAAGCATTCAAAGCAGAGCTCAGGATAATTTTCGGTAAGATATGGTGCAAGTGAGTATTTGCTTTCCAATAATTTGTTTTAATGTGAAAACGTCTTTCCAGGGGAAGGGGGGGGGGGGCTGAGTAGTCCCATTGTATGTCCCTTCAAGAAACCCTGATAATTCTTTCACTTACATTGAGGATCATTTGGTCAAAAATAGAAGTAAAAAGGCACAAAAAAGATTATTAAAGTGTATAATAAAGGCAAAATGACAAAAAATGCTCACTGGGGCATGAGAAAAGAGAGAATTCTGTGTGAAATTTGTTGATTGTTGTAGTATATGTATATATTTTGAACAGAAGTACAAAAACAGGGTATTTTTATAATTAATGTCTGTGATAACCGTAAATATTAAAGCATATGTACATTGTCTTATTGGCAATCTTATTTTATGTGATAATAGGAGGGCATTTCCAGGGTTGTGTGGAAGGAGCTTAAAACGGTCACCAACAAATGATGTGAAAGGGAAAGCACCAGCTAAAAAGAATAGATATGTCCCCTTTTTTCAGCCTAAGGAGACATGGACTCACAACTTTTGTTTACTTGGATGTGTATCAGATGATATTTCTCCATCTAAAGATGAGATTGTCCTTCTTCAAAAGGCAGGATTAGGGAAAAGGAAAATTGTTTTCCCTAATAAGAATGCAGATCATGATGGTTTTATGAACATTCTTGAAAAGGAATATCCTAAAATAAAGGAAGGAGGAGGTATAGAGCTTCTTCGAGCAGTTGGTGGAGGGGGAGGTCAAAGAAAGCTTGAAGTTTTGTCACCTGGACCACAAGGATATTCGATAACATACCTGCGAAACAATATATGTATAGGACAGGCAACAATATATTTACGACCACTGCAAAAGGATCTGGATCTAACCCCACTACCTATCGATGTAAGTGTTCATAAATATTTTTTTATTCAATATTAATTATTGTACAATTCGAGCACATTTATCTTCATATGTATACTTTAATGTAGGTAATGTGAATTACTTCTTAGAAGTTAGGATTTGATTGACTGCTGTGTGGAAGGCTTAACCTACTAAATATGTTTGTACTATCTCCTGATGAGTAAGATCATCTGGTTTTTTTACCCGAGAGAAGTAATAAAGTAGGCATGTGAGTGCACATTTGCCACTTAATGGGTTAAATACCAGTACATTGTTTATTATTTTCTTTGCTCAACCATTTTGTTGCATTTTATTTCCATCACAGATCTCTAAAGAAGGTACAATTAGCAGTCCAAAAGTAACTTGTCTTGCATGTGGAGAAAAATGTAATTATGGTCATCTGAAGTACCATCGAGAGAACAAATGTAAACAATCCACATTGATTGTAAAGGTAATGAATTTTAGAACTGTATGTACTGTCCTATTTTCATAAGAATGTGGACTAATAAAAGGGGTATACAGTTGTCTGTACAAGACAATGCTCACTTCAAGTTTAAATTAATGTCTGATAGGATGAAAAAGATAATGGTAGTAGTGCTGATGAAGTTATTGAAGTTTGTGAAGAAGCAAAAGCTGTTGTTGATGGTGAAACCAATAAATCTAGTGTTCAATCAGATTATGAAACAGAGGTGTGTATACATTGTATGTCATGGCTGTTCAGAGCAGACATTTTCTCAAAATGGACCATCAGTCTTCTTTACAGAATATTGTTATCATTGTAGGATGATATATTCAATAACTTAAAAGAACTGTTTGCAAAAAGTGATCAAAAACATTTGCGAGAAGTGGCAGAAAATTCAATTTCTACCAATGAAGCAGTGAATTCCATTCTAGAAAATAATGACTCAACTGATAAAACAGGTACATACAAGGCTGTATGATTGTGTACTTGCATAAAATGGGCTGTTGGCCCAACCACTTGATCTGGAAAAGATTTGGAAGAAACAGTGTGTTCAGTGTGACCAGATGTGGTAATTTCATTACTACCGTGGTAATTTTCGTCATTTTTATGATAATTGTGGTAATTTAAAATTTGTGGTAATTACTACGGTAATTTTTTAAATTGTGGTAATTAATCTAAAAATAGTTAAAATCATAAAACTTCAAATCACTTGCTGTCTAGTTTTCCCTTTTTTGGCAAAAAATAATTTATGCAATTGGTCATCCGGATCGGAAGTCGTACTTACGAGTGTACTTACGGACTATTCCGAAGGCATTCGACCCGTCAGCGGTCAGCTTTATCGGCGCAGTTTTGCAATTTTGGCGCGAACATTGCATGCAAAAGAATGCAAAAGTACTCAAAACGACAAAAGCTAATTACATCAAAAGGGTGGAGATGATTAATTAACTGATCCGCTGGTAAGAAATACCGTGGTAATTTTTTGCCCAATGTAGTAATTTTATGTGGCCGGATGTGGTAATTGCCTCTAAAAAAATCTGGTCACACTGAGTGTGTTTGGAATGTTATTTTAAGTTGGCTTTCTTACTGTTTCTTTTAAATAAATTGCTATAGAGTGTGGGATGTAAATAGTCTGGAAAGTTACCGTATTTAACAACTGAAGGATTTTTTAACACTATATTTTTATAGTCTTCTTATATTTCAAAAGATCCATTTGGTGAAAATATGCATTTTTAGTAAAATGGTTGGAGTTGATATTTTTTGAATTCAAAAAAAACAATAAAATTAGTCGGCTACAATTTGTTAAAAATGCCTATATCAAAAGAATGAAACACTAGATTCTGTAGAAATACAAGAAGAAATCTAAAAATACACATCATTCCATTTCGAAGTTTGTTGTTTAAAGTAAAAATACTTTTAGTGCCTGAACATTTTTATTTACAATTTGAGATAAAATTTGATGATGGTACTAACTTGGTACTAAGAAAAATTTTGAAGCTACTTGTTTTGTGTAAATGTGATTAACATATATGTGAGATAGCAATCTATACCAGTAGCATGCATGTGTTATAATGTCAGTCTATTATTTTAGGGCATATGGAAATACAGACTGACATGAATAAAGAGGAAATTATCCAACAGTTTAGGTTAGACAAAGTCATTCAAGGATCACAAATTATAGATGTGGATCAAATGTTCTAAATCCATCCTGAGCCAACTAATGCGGATTTACAAAAACCCAGGATTATCCATTAGGAAAGTACCTGACATCAGTTTTACTGGCGAGACTGCAGCTGATGTTGGGGGACCAACTCGAGAGTTTTTCCATGTAGCAATAGCCTTGTCAAAGTTGATGAAAGATCTGGCATTCAGCTATTTTTTGGAGTGGTAGGCCACATGTTACCACTCTGCAGTTTGGATGCCCTTTCTGGTGGGTGCTTTCTTATGGCTGGCAAATTATTAGCCCACAGCACATTGCATGGTGGTTCAGGCTTGGTTGGTTTAGCGCCAGCAGTTGTCAAATACATTGCCACAGGTTCAGTTGATATCGCCCAGGCTCTTGTGACAATGGATGACCTTGGAGACATTGAGCTGAAAACATTACTTACTCAAGTAAGTTGTACAATGTTATACATACCTGAGTAGAATTGATAATCGTACATGGTGCTTAACTGGTTGGGTGCTATCTCAGAGCTTAACCTATTAAGCAGCAATGCACCCCCAGTGTGCCCACTTACTTTTTACTTGTCTAATTCCAGCTTAATGGGCTAAAATTATAACAATCATTAACCTAGTTGTTTTTCTGAAACTTTCACTTCTGCATTTTCCCATTATTTTGTGATTTTTAATATTCAAGGATACATGTCACGAGAACTTTTCCAATAATTAATTAATTGAAAATTTATCGTTATAACATATCCTTGAATGTTCAAAATCAGAAAATAATACATTTACTTCTGTTTCAGCACTCGTTTTAAAATTACTTTTAAAGATTTTTACTTCCAATCACTAATTTTTGTTGGTATAGTATAACCATTTTTATATTGCTACTAGGTTTTCTACTGTACTTGCATGGTACCAACATGTTCACACCACTGTACAACTATTCAGTGTACTTTATATTATTTTATCACAGGTGCTTGATAACAGCTGCCACAACCTTGATGAAACTGATCGAGACAAGATTGAAAGTCTCATGGTGAGACATGGATTAAGTGATCTTCCCGTGACAGATCAAAACAAAGAAAAAGCAGTTCAAGATATTATTGTTGCAGAAGTGCTGACAACAAGAAAAGCCGCACTTGATGCTATATTTAAAGGCATGAACAGTTGTGACCTTGGCACATTGATGAGGTCCAATCCACCTGTTGTATCTATTGTGTTCCCTAGTCTGGAAGATACAGAAGTTGATGTGAAATTAATGAAGGCCAGGTTCAAAGGAGTTGACTCATTTGATTCTAATGAAAAAAGAAATGCAGTGGTTTCTTGATTTTCTGGAAGATGCTGACAAAGAATCAGGTATTGGGCCATACACAAAAAAAAATGTCACAAAAAATATTTGCCGATTTTTTAACCCCACACTCTCTTGTGACAAATGGTGACAGTTGGCAACAAGGTTTCTCTTTCTAGGCTTTTACTCTGAGCTACCCGCTATGAAAGAATGTGCCAGATGTGCCTTTATTTTTCCCCTAGTAATACTTTTGTATAACTTACTGTCATTTGACTTAACATATGGTACAAATTGAAAATACTTGATTCAGAATCAATTCACTGCTTTGTGAAGTGGCAGTCCTTTGAGATATCCCTTCTCCCTCTGTGACATTATCATTATGTAGTTTGACGAGAAGGGCTATTTTTTTAAAACATAGCCATGCCCACATTATATGTTTAACCAGTGAAATAATCTATTCAAAGCTTTTTATTATTATTACTGATATATTATTTTGCTATTATTTTTTACTACGCCCTACTGTTTGTATACTATTTTTGAACTTTCATTCTTTGCAGACCCAGTTTCAGGGAAATGACTGACATCTACAGTGCTCATGTTCATAACTGGTACACAAATCTTGGTTGATGAATTCAAAATTGAATTTAACAACGATCCCACTAAATCTCTTCTGGAAGCCGACAGTTGCTTCAATAAGGTTATTTTGCCAATTTGTCACGACAGTTATGCTAAGTTCAAGGAGGCAAGCAAGTTATCTTTAGCTTGGGGTAGTCAAGGTTATGGACGGTTTTAGGTTTCAAGTGAAAGGTTAATGTTTAATGTTGTGTTATATCTGTTCCTCAAAAGTTTAGAATATTGTGGATCATATTGATAGGGGTGCACTAGATAAACAGTGTAATTTTAGTAAAACATGGTCAATACTGTATTTTAGTTTAAAAAAACGTTGTTATAATATATACTTAATATAGTAACGTTTGTGATTTGTTAGAGCGCGCGTAAACCACGATTTATTGTGCGAAAAAGCGTGGGAAAATTTTTATCAGCAAATATCTTTTTTAAAAAATAATGAATTTAATTTTTTCACTTGGGAAGTTGAGAGGGCATTATCAAACATTTAGAATTGCAGTATGTGTAGCTTAAAATGTCTTGTTAAATTTACTGCAAATAGTGCTTTAGAAATTTGCACAGAGGTTCAAGTAACATACACATCATTTTGTTTAGCTCAAGTATATTTTTGCTGCCATCAAAAATATTTAAAAATCTTAAATTCACACAACTTACATACTCCTAGAAATTGCAGCAAAATTGCAAACTAGGTAAACATGTTTTTAGGGATTTATGCCATGCTAAATAATGTCTACATGTTCCATGACAAAGGCAACAGTGTTCAGGTATATGTCAACTCCATGGTTTACACTAAGTTGCTTTGGATCAATGCATCTTTGTAACTCTATATGTGCCTCTTCACTTAGTGGACACTCTGTAATTGGTACAACAATTCCATCAGATTTAGGGAAACTCAGTCCCATGCTTTCAAAATCAATTCCATAGCTTTCTTGTTCTCTCTGTGGACGTTTACAAGAATGATAAAAGTTAGATGTGCTACCTACAGTGCTGTAATGTCGGCAAAGTTTCTTACTGATTTTGCCATGACATAATAAAAACAAGTTTGTTAACCAATTGAGTGTTAGCACTCCCCCCCCCCCTGATGAGTAAAATTGTCTGAGATTAGTCAGATTAAGATGATAAAGCAGGATGTATCCTGAAAATGACCTTCATGATTTTGTGACAAGACTCCTCCCCACTACAGTTTGCAAGCTGGTGTTAACGTAAAAATGGTTTGTTTATATTTGTCAAGATTTTATATGACTAATACCTTTTGCAAAAAATAATTAACAATTGCTCAATTTCTAAGACTTAAAAGACTTGTATGTTATGAATTTAAAGTCTCATGGTATAACTAAAAGTTACACTAATTACAAAACATGCACATTACAAATGTACACAAACACATTTTTATGTTAAAGGTTAACAATACAGTAGCTTGCAAATGGTAGTAACCAGTGAATGTTGTTATAAAATGCAAGTAAAAAACCAGAATTACATTCTGTACCCACCTCATTTAGAGTTTCCCAAACTTCCTTTGCAATTGTTCCATGATGATTAGCAATTCTAAACAAACCTCTGATCCAATGTTGGTTTGGAGTCAAATTTCCGGATCCTTCAATAGGATGATTATCCCATCCTTGAGTGAATTTTTCTAAGCAACTGTTAATTCTTGGTGTGAAGACATATTGCAAACAGAACATATGAATCTCATTGTCGATATCAAAGTACCCCTCACTTTCAAGAAAATTAAACAAGCAGTAAAATGTGTACACACAACAAACATAAACATCAACCCAAAGTCGTTCAATACGCTGGTTGTGTACACTTTTTCCACTGATAAAAGAGCCTCTATCTGGACCCCTTCCAGGATGGTTAAACATGAATCGAGCCACATCGACGTTTTCGACACCCTGGTCTCCTCTGACTCTTGAGGGCAGTCCATGATTACTTACAGCTTCAACAAAGGCTTCAAGCACTGTTTGGGCATTGTTGTTCGTATTGCATTTTAGGTACATGATCTTCCTGGAGTAGCCGTCAATGCATCCATGTATTACAAATCTCCACCTATTGAAGAAAATGATATGCCAGAATGTATCGCTCATTGATACCAATATTAGCACTTGTAATTAGCACATAAAAACATACCTTATTAATTTATGATGACCATCTAGGTGCCAAAGAGCAAGTGGGCTTATCACATTGTAGACTCTTCTAGAAATTGGCGTAAGTTGTAAAGAACGCAACAATACACCTTCAGGATCTGATCTTTTCATCGCTTCTCGTACACGTATTTGTTGTACATTTATACCACGTGCTCGCAGAAAACCAATCATTCTCCTGTAACCACAGTTGGGAAATTCGGATACTAACTGCTGCGTAATTTCATCTAACTCGGTATTGCTTATTGTAGAATAGGTTTGTGTGACTGACAGACCATAGTCCTTTAGCCTTCTGGTAACGGTGCTGAGGCTTACTCCAAGCATTTCACTTATTTGTGGGGGGGAAAAATTGTACTCCAAAAAGAGCTCGATTTGCTCTTTGGGAATATCAAAACTTGGCCTTCCTCTACAGCCGGAATAAACTTTTTTTGGACTATATCCCATGATAATGTCATTGTCAAGCTGCGCAACGATTGCCTTTACTTGTTAAAGTTGGGCAATGAGACGATCTATTACAACCTCATCTTCTAGTTTTGTTACAGAAAACCTTTCCAAAACGCCCAAAAACCAGTCAAGGCGAAAGGTTGTGTTATCAAATTGGTTGAATACATCATTATAGCTTTCCAACTGTGAAAGTACGTCGACTAAAAACCTTTTCCCGTACAACTTCAGAACCTCCATTCAGCATGAATAAGTTCAGTGAAAAACGAGAGAGAAAACCGCCAGAAAAACATTGACGTCTAGCCTTGCAAAAGTTCGAAAATGCGCGAAAAACACGACATTGACACGAGGTTGAACTACGAGAACGTCAAGTTATATCAAACATAGTGGTTGATTTAAAGCGCGAGACCGCTGACACGGCTCATAGCCCAATGACATGAATGAAACGAAACATTTTGCACTTCATGTCATCAGGCTAGAACAGCGTAATGATATAATGTATAAAACCCTTTGACATGATTACTTGGCAAGATGATATGAACAAATTGCCCGATGATAACGAAGGACGATGTAAATGTATTTTTGACGTCATTCACCCTTCATAATTTTAATGTAATTCAAATCGAGACTGCAGTATGTACTGTTTTATGATGATGAACAAGAATTGTCAAACATGTTTCTCAGCTGTTCACCACTTGACTGCCTCGCTTTGTCTTACAATAGGGGATTTCACAGTTACGTCAGTCATCTTTATTGGGGGGGCAAACAAACGGTTGCTAGGTAACTGCGTATATAAATTCCTATTAAAAGGTCCCGCTATCTTTGAAGTTGTCTCTTGATACACGATTTTTTCTACTTTTTTGAAGCTTATGGCTTTCAAAATTCAACAGGATATATTATAAAAGTCTAGCAAGGTATACTATGTTTTTTATTTGAAACATAATGTTATTATACTACATATTTTACGCTTCATAAGTCAAGTGTGACAGTGAATTTAATCGCGCGTGTCAAGTTATATAACCAGTATTTAATCACGCTAAAAAATATTTTTAGAGGTTAGAAAGTTGCTTTCTACTCAAAATTAAACATTTATAGTCTATTTGTATTGTCACTGTGTTCTTGGTGATTCCCGTTTCGCATGACGATGTATTTAGGCATTTGCTGCCAATAGTATATGACAGTAGCATTTATAGTCAGATATATATTTAAATGCCCCTTTGAGAAGTTGAGTTCAATACTCGAGTAAACTTTGTCTACGTTTTACGTCATTTTTAGCAGGCAGATATTCTCATGTGAATATATTATATTGTGTTTTGTGTTAGTCAAAATCATTCATCCCTGTTTGCCTGCCAAAATATGATGTAAAACATTAACAAGTTTACCCATCTGTATAGGTTTTTTCCATAGTTTTAGAACATTGCCCTGGGATAAATGGGTGATAGAGATAAGTGTTGTGTTGGTGGTTGTAACAATGACCTTCGTTACCCGGAAAGATATGTTATACGTTCTCATGTGAATAAACTGGGATTTCACAAACCCTTCAAATCTGAAGATGTGATCAGATCATGGTGCATTCAAGTACAAAAAGGAAGAAAAGACCTCAAAATAGGAAAAAGTAGAGAGAGTGTCATTGTCTGTTCAAACCACTTTGTTGATGGAAAACCTACAAGGAACAATCTGATCCCTATCATCATGAACCCTTTGGCTTGGTATTACTTTGCATTTCAGGACAATATATTGTGGACTGCTAAAGGAAAAAATGGTACCAACAAATCCACTAGCAAAATAGGAGTATCCCTTGCATGCTTTGTACTTTCCAACATAGTCACTATCAAACTCTTTTTTCGAGAGAATGAAAGCAAATATTTTAGCAAGATCAAGTGCTGGCCAGGTTGCTATATCATCCATCGACATTTCTGAGGACTGTGAATGACATAGGATCAAGATCAAGAACAGAAACCTTTTTTTTGTACTCAACTTTAAGTTTTTTCTTTAGGTCTGTACCAGAGATGGCAATTGGAACACCCTTTTCACATGCTGCAAAGGCTCTGGCGACTAACTCTCTCTTTTTCCCTGATATACTAAGTTTTCTTAAACTTAAATAATCTTGCAATTCACCCAAGCTCATTTGAATAAAATTATCATACAATTGTTCACTGTCCAGATTTGTCAAAGTAGTGGTAGTACTGGATCCACGTATAATGCTAAATGTTTGAATAATTCAGTTAATACTGTACATTGTAACAACATCTCATTCACATCATTTAAATATTCATCTGACTATAAATACTACTGTAATATAGTATTAGCAACAAATGGCTAAATACATCGTCATGCTAAACGGGAATCACCAAGCACACAGTGACAATACAAATAGACTATAAATGTTTAATTTTGAGTAGAAAGCAACTTTCTAACCTCTAAAAATGATATTTTTTAGGGCGATTAAATACTTGTTATATAACTTGACACGCACGATTAAATTCACTGTCACGCTTGGCTTATGAAGCGTAAAATATGTAGTATAATAACATTATGTTTCAAATAAAAAACATAGTATACCTTGCTAGACTTTTATAATATATCCTGCTGAATTTTGAAAGCTATAAGCTTCAAAAAAGTAGAAAAAATCGCGTTTGAAGAGACAACTTCGAAGATAGCGTGACCTTTTAATAGGAATTTATATACGCAGTTACATAGCAACCGAGTTTGTTTGCCCCCCAAACAAGACGGCTGACGTAACCGTGAAATCTTCTATGGTGCATTATAACATCACTTCATACGCTGTACAAATTTTTGTTGTCACTATTATGTATTGCTTTTTACCTAAGTGTACTGTAATTATAAAAGTACTGGAGATCTTACATGTATGTAATAAAAATAATCACCAACTTACATTGTTTTCATTTTCTTCTCATTAGCATATATATGAAGGGGAAACCACCATGTCCTAGCTGTAGTATCTTGAGACTGTTATTTAAATCAATTCAATACCATATGTATTAACTGTAAATTTTTATCTCTTGATCCCACTATGGGGACTTAACCTAAAAATTGTGTCCTTAAAACAATGACTCGTAGCAGCAAGGGTTTTAATGCAAACCATACAAAACTAAGTATCAGTAGAAAGCTTATAAGACATAGAATCTATTTGTAAAATTTATTTTTGCATATAGTTAATTTGTAACCTGATACTGGTGAAACATTGTAATTTGACACTCTTTACTACCAATAACTACTTGAGTAAAGATATCTTGCCCCAGATATGATGGAATTTTAAGTTTTTTTCATTGATCTAAAGCATAAACATTATTTATGGTAATGAGCATAGAACTTTTGAAAATTCTGAAAACATTGGTCTCTGTGGCCTTGTGAATTCTACCAAAATTTTGACCTGTTATTCTTGTCACAATTTTCTCCATATCTTTTGATACAAATACCACACAAAAAAATCCTATGCTCATTGCCAAAAACACTTTGACAGAAATTTATATTGAAAATTTCAAGTCAATCGGTTATATTGGTCTCAAGATATCCTTACTCAAAGTTGCAAAAAGCATATTCTGAGAAAAATGGATCGAAAGATTGCATTGTAAATGTAGAAGGTTGTAAATGGACCTAAGTGTTCTAAAATGGCATAAACTGTACCATGAACTGTATTTTCTAATTTTAAAATGTTAGAAGGCTCCTGCTTCATACATTACTCCCTCGGCTTCTCGAAGGGCCTCTTCGCGACGAGTTCGCAGCAACTGGATTCCTTGTCTTTGTTTCTTGGCTTTATCAGTTGTCTGTTGATCTGCTTTCCTGATTCGCCTTTTGTCCTTCCTTGCTGATGCCTGTTTTGTAAAGACTCCAGCTGGAATGGAAAGTCTTTCTATCACCCTTATTCTAGAAGATGCCCCACTATGAAAGTGACAGACAGAAGAGGCTACAGCGCAACGGACAGACTTGGCACCATGGTGCTTGTTCTTCGGACAGCGAGCCCATAATAGTGCATTGATACACTCATTGCGGTTTTGTGTGGTACCACGCACACATCGCTCAAGAAGCTTCCTCTCACTCAATGCCATAAAAGTTGGGCTCAACAAATCACGGAATACTTCTGGTAGACAATCATTTGGTTTGTAGGTCTTCGTTCCAGTAGCAATGTCTTGTTGCCATTTGCACCATGAAGACTCTCCAACAGGACAATAGCGATGTTGCTTAGCCAGGTCTTTAGACTCAATGGAGTGATGAAGGATAGCAATATTTTTCTTCATGGTGTAAACAGCAACATTAACTTCACTTTCAGTTGGGTGTGGCTTTTTCAAGGTATTTTGTCTTATAGCAAGTCCATAATATCTTTGGATGCGCTTGATTCTAACCTCTGTTAGGCAGCCTTGTCCACCAATAGATTTGCCATCTGCAAGCTTGCCTTTGGTAGTTGACTTAAGGTTCATTAAATGTTTGCCCATTCTCTTCTGCACATGTCCTACACAGTCCAACTTTTCAACCTTGCATTCATTATAAGTATCCTCAACAGCACCATGAGCTTTACTATCACCATCACATAACATCCACTTGTATCTAATTTTGTGAAGTTCCACAGACCTACTCCACAATATTTTAGCACCTTCTGCCTCCATTGCAGGTGAGCTGCCTGTAAAATTGATGTCACATTGATTAGAAGATAGATGCTCAATCTGCCATTCTTCAAACTCCTTATCAGTTTTACATTGACTTTTTTTCATTGTACATTTACAGCATTCTTTAGAGAGTACATGGTAGTCAAGAACTTCTCCAGTGTCTACTGCTAGTACAAACACTACCCCAGTTAAGGAAGTAAACCCTCTTTTGGCCCATGTTCCATCAAAGGAAACAGCTGCATCCACAGCATCATCACAATTTTTCTTTCCATTTTCTTTGAAGATGTAATCACGAAGTCTTTGACCTGCCTGTTGCATTTCAATCCTTCGCTTCAGCCTCTTGAGCCATGAGTATGGTGTCCACTAGTTTGTAGTAGGCAACAGATGATATGCAGGGCATATTCATAATACTACAAAATGACACAAGGCCTTCATAGCCACCACCTGTCTCCAAAGAATGGTAAACAGCACGTCGGTTCACATCAAATGATTGCCCTTGATTGGTTACGGAAGAGGAAGTCTTAAGTGGTGTAGCCTCGGAGCATGAGCTACACTCAACAGAAAGGTCAGACATCAATCCATTTCTCATTGATGGATTTTCTTTCAAATTTAAATGACCTAGAATGCAATAATATTGAAAATTAAAGTCACATTCCATAAGATATTCATTTAAAAAATTTTGAATCGTAAATTGGCATAAACATGCTAGGGTATACATGCAATAAAAATGTTTAGAAACAATCTAGAAAACACTAAACCTTTAAAATTTCAATTCAAAAAGTAAACCAAATGCAACTATAATATACATTTTGCCATATAACATCACCTGTATCAAGCAAACAGTGTTTTGTTTCACAGTGGTCTTACCTTCATCACACATGTGGGCTTGATGACGAGTTGATGACAATCTCTTAAGGTCTACAAGTCTGTATCCCTCGCTCTGAGCAAGTTCCCCATCATCAGAACTATTTGAAGAACAATCAGAAGAGTTTCGTGGCCTGATTTTCATTCTGGATGCGCTTATCGGTTCATCACATTTGGAACTTGATGATGGTTGTTCGCATGATGAACTCGTTGTTGACTCTGTGATTTCAGGTTCTTCTGGCGATGTTTTCTTTGCTTTTTTTGCATGTTTCTGAATTCCAGAAAAAGGATTTCCCTTTCTTTTTCTTCTGTGTTTAGATCTATGCTTTGTGCCTGTCATTTTAAGCTTAAATTTTATTGCTAAAAATTCTCTCTTAGACTTCTTGTTTCAATCCCAAATGTAGTGATGTTATGATACGATTTCCCATGAGCAAATGCAGGCTTAGAAATAGATGATGTACGCCATGTAATATGCAATATAGAGTCACCCATATTTGTAAACATTTCCCTTTTTTTGCAAACATAAGCCTGTTTTAGGCAAAGTATTGTCGATAAACAAGTGAATGGTTCATTGCATAACCATGGCAACCAGACTATAAGTTATTTAGATTGCATAAAAAACAGCGGAATAGTGCAAATTTTACTACTAAACATTTTCACAGTTTTCTTCTATGCTTTCGGTATAGGATTTTCAAAAAAAAATTTTTTTGCTACCTGGGCCCAATTTTAGGTTAAGTCCCCCCTTAATGCAGGTAAAGAAAGCTTTTTTGCAGAATGGGGAGGGAAGAATGTCATACACACCCTTTACACATGATGTCACACTGTGCATCTGGATGACTTTAAGGATTATCTTTTCAATGGGTTTATTAGCTGAAAATGTTTCCTACCATACGCGGCCCAAAAATCTGTGTTTTTTACCTTAAATATGGATCAATTTGATGCATAATGTTCCTTTTATAGCTGTCTGAGGCTCGTGGCATTGTTTTTTATCGCGATAGTCAATCAATGTCGCGTGGCATTCGTGTAGTCTTATTGGTTTAATTATGGTTTAATATATGGACATAACCTGACATATATGCTGTCATATACTGACACTATTTCCATGTATACGTCACATGGTAACTTTCCTGAGCCACACAAGAGATTTAAATTTTTGTAGCCCCCCCCTGCCATCATCAACGGCCAACGCAAAAAGCGTCATCTTTGCGATGCTGTCAGATTTGTGATTTCAGGCCAGTGTAAATGCCTTTGCAGGCATCTTGTTACAATATATGGTCAACACACAAGTTTTACACACATAAACATGCCCATCAAAAGGGCACATTTGTTTATCAAAGAGAATTATCAAAAAGAATTATACATATATACATTATACAGGGTGTATAAAAAGAAAGTTTACAGTAGGGAAAAAGTCAATAAATTAATCAGGGCACAAAGTTTGTAAAAACCTTTTGTGGAAATAAGTAGTTTGACGTCCTGCAGTTTATCTGACAATAAAATTATTTGAAATAATAACCATTTTTATGGTGAAAATTCTGTTATCGAAAAGCACTTTTCGAAGAGCTTGCACGCAAAAATGACACATTTAAAACGCAATTTGAATACATAAGGTTAAAATATGGCACATGCTGCTTGAGCTCAGAAAGTTTCAAAAAGATTTGTCAATGCCAGCGCAAACGCGTGGTGTCCAAATCTCGAATTATTTACTGTTTTTCGTTTTTAAATTTAAAGTGCTCATTAATTATGCAGTTTACTCATTTGACTTTTTGCACGCTCAGATTTTGGCATAAATTAGAACACGGGAATCCACAAAGGACTTTAAGCTTTTACTAGCGTCGTTTAAGCTTTATTAATGCTTTATTTCAACATTGTTTCAACGATTTTTGCAGATATTAACAACGCTATCAAAGGTTTATTTACAGGGTTTATTTATAAAAATTTACATTGTACCTATAAGTCTTCAACATGACCACCATTTCGTTGTAAGCATAGCTCAGCTCTGGCAGTCATGCAATTTACAGCACGTCAAACCATAGCTCTGTTCTGCCTAAGAATATCCATTTCATTACGGATTCTCATCTCGACGTCACTCTAATTAGCCGGCGGTGTAGTATAAAATTTAGACTTGATATAGGCAATTCCTTAAAATGTTTTAATTCACTTGGGAAAAGGTGAAATGTCAATGTGGCACCCAAAGCATACCTAACGTCGAAATAAGTAATCAAGGCCAAATGATTATACCAAGCAGGACAGAGTTATGGTTCGTCATGCTTAGTCACAACACAATCAGTTCATAGCTGAACACTGTAAACAGTGAAATGGGGCTGTTTAAAAAAGATCAAGAATGCACAACACTTTTCATAAATAAACCCTGAAAATTATTCTCGAATTAACGCAATATCCCCTGTGGAAATTTTGTGTGCTGATTAATTTATCGACTTTTTCCCAACTGTAAACTTTTTTTATACACCCTGTAAATAAATAGCATTAAATTATTTAAAACATCCACTTTAATTGCTGATTGCTAAATGGGGCAGGAAACAGCCAGTTCATAGTTTTTCAATGTCTAAGGACCAATACCTTGGTTGGTATTTTTTGCATGTCATACACTTTCAGGACTTGCATCTGCAGAAACCATCACCTGTTGCACATCGTTCAAGTCCGTTGCACATATCGCGAGGCTGAGGAATTCTTTCGTCATTCACTGTATTAACGTCTCCAGTGATCAGAATTGCCTAGCCCCCATTCACAACTGTGCAGAAGAAGTAGAAAACTAACATCAAATATGCGCCACTCTCGACCTCCATGTTTGAGCGCCATTTTGAATTTTTGAACAGTCTGCTTCCTATCTCCTTCATAGAGATTATAAAAGAATAGAGGCGGCATCTGGGGAGGAATCGCGGGACAAATTGAACACATCTAATGGAGGGCAAATTTAGGTCCTGGATGTATAGCGATAAAAGCATACTGTTTTTGTCAATTTTTGCTTGTTTTTATGACCAGTATACACACAGATATTGACTAAGCTAGGAAAATATGTTTTTAGCTTTCTAGTTTTTGTAATTTTAGGTGCAGACAGCCAGATTTTTGTGTAAATATTAGAGTTTTTCAACCTTAGGTTCTCCCTAGCAACGCATAGCAACCAGTTTTTGACCGGCTTTTCCCAGTGAGGGTTTGCAGAATATCTGCCAAAATATTTCACATCTGGACACAAATTGAACTTTTTTGCCTTCAGATAGTTATCAAAATTGTTTTAGAGGTGCAACAAGGTGTACAACCACAATACTGCGATAAAGACTTTTCAAGCGTGTTCATCTGTTTTTCGAATACAAATACTCAATACTAAACATACCCAACTTTGTCCAGTATTCAAAACTCAAAATTCAAAACGTTCAAGGCAATCCCGCTGTAATATTTAACATTTTTGCCTTCGTTTTTACATAAAAAACTTTGAGTGTGAAAAAATCGGAAAAAGTTTTTCTCGAGCTTTCTCGATCTCTACCAACTAATAGGCGCACAACCATACACTTGGGTCTTAAATTTGCCCTCCATTAGCAAGCTTCAATTTGTCCCATTCGTTTGACAGAATTTATCTTATGATGCCCTCTCTATTGTTTTATAATCTATGATCACCTAGGCAACATGAACGCTTGCCTGCGATCAGGCAATACAGCCACCCGAAATTTGTGTTAAAATTTAAAAAAATAAATAATAGTTTTTAAAAATAAAAAGTTGGGTTTTTTTCAAATGCAATGACTGATATTAAAAATTTAAAATCATGTAAGTGTTTTATTCATGTCATGATAAGTCTAAAAAGTGATATAATTAACACACTGACTATTCGCACTGGAATGCTATTTATACTGGAGTGTTATTCTCAAGTATTTGTTCCTAAAAATAATTTTTATTGCCCTACCTTTGTTGAGGTATTATAAGCAGTTCCAAAAAGCATTCTCAGCATGCTCTTTTTAATACAGTTTCTGCACACATAGGAAATACAAGGAAAAGATTTTTCATATTTACGCCGTGAAAATCTCACGCAGGAACCAACCCCTTGTCACGTGAAAATATACAAGGAAAGCTTAGCTTTTAAAATGTAGTGAACATATTATGTCCTGCTCGCGTTGAATGAGATTCTTGATATTTCATATAAAACAAGAGTATATGACGCAGCAAAATAGTCTTCACTGAAAATTTGTGTCTAACGGATATTATGGGAGATGATTATGATCTGAGCAGTGAAAGTGATGACAACAACGATGACTCATTAGAGAGCTTAAGCAAGCGACGTTTTTGTCAACACGGACGGCAGCCGGAAGTAAGTTGCGTCGTTATAGATGTCGAATGATGGCGTCAGCCATTCTTGTTTGAAATCAACAACGGCAGTCAGTCAACTTTCACATTTATAATTTCAAACAAGAACGGCTGACGCCATCATTCGCTATCTATAACGACGCAACTTACTTCCGGCTGCCGTCTGTGTTGACAAAAACGTTGGTTGCTTAAGCTCTCTAAAGATGCAAATTGATTGACAGGCGAGGCATGTGTCTTGTATCATGCTTCCTTGTTACTCAAGAGAAAGATATCCAGTATCCAGGGACTTCAGGTTCCATGGCCTCCTGTTGCTGCTGACATGAGCATAGAAAATGTTCAGGAAATTGTTCAGCCAACTTTGTTTAATTTCTTGACTTGGACTCTCGGATTTTTCAATGAAGCACAGATTCATTCTTATGCTGCTGTTACTGACAAGCAGAAGTCAAGACTATTTTCACTGGTGCAGGATGTGATCTTTATTTCATTTAGCGAGAAAAAGTTCACACCAAAGTCTTCGTCATTAGCAATGGCGACGAGGCAGTTAATCGCATCATTAAAAGTGATCAACGTATTAAATCAGTTTGGTCATTGTATGTCCAACAATTTCGCACTACACCATGAAACAGGGTTAGCCGAGTTAAGCATTTCAGATAACGAGGTTATTCCAGCTGGTGTCAGAAAGAATCAGAACATTGCTATAGCTTGGGATGATGACGATTTTTTGGAGGATACAAAAACTGGAAAAGATACACAACTCGAAAATGGCAACGAATTATCAGATAGTGAGGATGGCTCGGAAGGTGAGGATGGCTCGGAAGGTGAGGAGGACAGCGAGAATGAATCATGTCCTTTTCAAGAGAGGTAGGCTATAAAGGCAGACAACTCGTTTATGCTCCTGTTTGAATGATTCACACATTTTTGTGCAGCTTACATTGGTAAAATTTGGCCATGTAATATCAGAAATGCTCCCAAAGAATTGTGTGATTGACTGATCAAGGTAAAATAAGTTAACATATCCAACATATGTAAACATGTGCAACATATTTAATTTTTTTAGGGTTTTTTTAAGGACTTTGGGCAAAGGGTTAACAATTTGAATTGTTTAGTCGCATTTTAGTTTCTGACTTGCATAACTGCCTTCAATTCACACACTGTTGTGCACAATCCAAGGTAATAGTGCAAAACAAGCACTTCCCATGCACATACACATACACATACAACCTCCCAACACAAGCTTCACAAGAGAAACGAAAATGCTGATGCAGCATTTTGTTAAAACTTTTGAAAGCGATATCTCAGTAACAAACCACTGAAAGTTATCAGCGTCATATACTTTTTTGTCCAATTATGTGCATCTATCTGAAGGCATTTTTTACCATTTTTCGAAATTCGAACATTTTCACTTTTCAGAACTATAGATGACGTCATCGGTGGAATATACCCGATCTCTCCTTATTGTGCACACTCATGAATGGGGGCTTGTTTGATTATTTCATTTGGCATGCTCCTCTACTACTTTATGAAAGAAATCATTAGCCTCGCAATGTGTGCAATGAAAATGACTTTCTAGCCAACTTTTTGGCCTACAGGTGACGGCTAGGTGTTCAAACACTCCTTTAGATACTCCAAATTGCATACATAATAAAGCATCATCATCACTTCTATTCCATTAAGGAATCCCATGTCTTTGAAAATCGCTTGGTTTTCAGCCACCACAGATGTTTCATGAGGTTGGGGGTAATCGCAGGCACCAGCAATTACCAAAAGTGGTGCCATTCTTAGTTTTGCAGCCAGTGCAACCTCCTTTGCCTCTCCAGACTGAAAACATATGCAACACCGCAATGTTAATTGACACAAATTGTTTAAAATAATGTCACTGAAACACTGGGTAAACAAGTGATATGGAGTGGGTCATCTGTCAAAAACTAATAATGAAACCTGCTACCAAAAGGTTCAAGACAACTTTGAAAAAATTAATTCAAGTCCATTACAAAATTTTTACAATGATGGCCACAATGGAAGCATTCCTAAAATATTCTACCAATTTATTTATTATAGATAAGTTATTTGAAAGCTGGTTATAACTTTTTAAGGTATAATATTTATTGCTAAACTTTATTTTAAATGCAAACAGCAACTAAAAAATAAGATAACAATTCAAAGAAATTGGTAAGAATTTTTTATTGGGTAAGCTTCGTTTATCACAACTGTTACAAATGCAGGTCACAGAATTTAGTTCAAGATGTAATGTCATCTCACTGCACCATTCCTAAAATCTATGTATTAAATAATAGTTATGTTAAAAAATACAAGCCAACAATTTTAAAAATACCTAATACAAGTGGGACACAATCTCAAGATTAACATATGACACAATTGATGACAATTTTGTCCTCGCACATATGTATACATGTAAGGCATATGTATAAGTGTATACATATGTATAAGTGTAACAGTAAATAATTGGACACTTTACCTGGTAAAGAAAGGATCCAGCTTCGGGTTTTTTTGTTCCAACAAGAATGGAACTATTTACTGATCTGATGAAGATTGTTGATATCCTCATGTCACCAGTTATTGCCAGTAAGACCACTTACTACCTAAAAGTTCTTATCAAAGAACATCTTGAAGAATTCAGGAATCTTTACCCAAACACAAGGCTAATTCTAAAGCAACATTTCATGATCCATTTTCCCAATGAAGTAAGAAGGTTTGTTCCTACTGCCATATTTTAGTGTAGGGGGTAAAACCAAGTTAACCAACATCAGTCTTTTCTAGTTTTCCTGCTTTTCAAATATACTTCAATATTTTGATGCTCCAACTTCGGAAGCTCTGACATGTAATTTGGTTTTAAATTTTTTTAAGATGCATTATTTTGCTTTTACAACAGGAATGGCCCCCTTGTGCGGCAGTGGTGCATGAGGTTTGAGGCAAAGCACCATTATTTTAAGTGACTAGCCCAAGATATGACCAACTTCAAAAACTTGGCAAAGAGTTCGGCCATAAAGCACCAATGTCTTCAGTGCTTTTGGTCATGCAAAGAAAATGCACATTTGAAACCTGTTACAGACACTGGACCTGGTGAGTAATGTTTGGTACACTGATGTCAATTTTGTGCATAAATTATCATATTGCTTTACACATTGTTCTATACACAGGGTCAACAGTTGAACTAAAAGATTTAAAAGCAAAAACAAGTGACAGTCTATGTGATCAATGTGATTTAACATCAGAGACCAAGGTCTTCTTGTAAGTATCCAGATGCTAAAATATTTATTTTAATCAGTTTTTATATAGAATATACCCATCAAAGACTAGTCATTATTGATCATAAGGGGTGAGAAAAGGAGAGAAGACTAAACTCTCTTTTAACAATTTAACCCTGGAGCGCCGGTGGTATCATATATGATACCAGCTTTTAATTTATTCAAGAAATTAACTGTAAATAATAAATTAAGTGACAAACTAGTACAGGTATCTAACATGAAGTATGGCATTCATATTTAATGTTTTCCGACCGCTGGATTTGCATATTCATCGAAAAAATATCATTTCCAAACACTGGCCGACAACGCGATTGATATTGAGCGAATTTCATCAAAAATAATCACTTCAATTTGGTCAACTGGTGAGTTTTATATTATTCTATTTTAATAAAACAGTTACTTTAGGTTTTCAAGCTATATTTGAGTGTAATTTTGATTGTGATTGAGTGAAAAAGCTGTCTCTACGATGTTTGTAAACATGTGGTATCTTATCTGATACCACAGGTTTTAGTGGTCAAAGCCATGTGACAATGCAAACTATGGTTTTCTGTGTTTCTGGCATTTTGTGGTTTCATTAAACGAAGTATTAATGCAATCTTTGTAAACTTTTAGTTGTCTAGTCAACATAGAATGAATGTTTACACAAATAACATTGTGTTGAATGAAAAATATTTGACATGCTAATGAGACAAATATAATTTTCCAATAGGTTTCTTAGTGTGACAGTATGTCTCAGCGAATTGACCATTACACTGTGGATATGTGTTGGATCTGCTAGATGGAAGTGATAGTGAGCTTGAAGGATTTGGGAATGAAACTGATAATGAGTTTATTCCATATAAGCAAGACCTATCCTTTGGCGTTACCATGGAAACCTGGGCACTAGCAAGAAGGATGTGATGCCTCTAAAGAAATTTCAAGCATCCTGTGCTCATGCTCTAACATCAGCTGGTAAGGGGAGAGAAAAACACAAAAGCGGTCGACCGTCCTTAGAAGACCTGGCAAGCGCCCAAGTACAGCCGCCAAAGAAAAGGTATGTTGCTGTTCCGCGAGATGTCCAGAGAGATGAAGTGAACCACATGCCAATTTATGACACTGTTCGTCAAAGGTGTAAACTGTGTCCAAGGTCATGTTCAGCCTTTTCATACATCAAGTGTGAGAAGTGCAATGCACACCTTTGTCTCAACAAAGAAAGAAACTGCTTTGCAGCATTTCACCTGTAAACATTACTGTCGATTATTGGGGCAAAACCTAGGTTTTGCACATTTTGTATATATATATTGTAGATTAGTAGTATCAACACTAAAGTTCTGTACATTTAGATCAATTATAATAACAGCAATTAAAAAATTACAAGAGTATTTTGTTGCAACATTTTCTCTTGATATGTCTGAAAATGTACCCTCTAAAACCTGTGGTATCATATCTGATACCAGCCCTAAAATGAGGCTCGGCAACTTGAGGCTAAAAAAAACTTCTCTCCCTTAATTCTAGATCTATTTTCATTTATTATACCAAGTTTCATAATTTCTATGAAAGTATTTCTATACCTAGGCCCTCCAGGGTTAACTACACTAGGCTGGATTATTTTCATCCAGATTGGAGGGGGGGGGGGGCTTTCTTAAAATCAAAAATATGTCAAGAAGTAGAGTGCAGTCTCAAGAAAGAGTGAATTGTTTTTTCATTTATTTTTTCAGCCAAAACATCTCTTTTGCGCATTATTATTCACTGGTCTCTTGTATTAATATGCATGTATATTGTCATTTATCTCTGTAGCATTCTATAAACAGGGTGTTCAGGTGTCAGACATCTAGTGCACACAAAGGCCATGGGATATCGTTTTGAATGTTCATCTGAATTGCAGATTACAGCATCAAATGACTGATCTGAGTCAAGCTCACCATACTATTTTTATTTTTTTGTCTTTTCAATATAATTTCTTTTCTCTTTCTTAATTTTTTTCTCCGTTTTTGATTTTTTTTCTCTTTCTTTGTTTTTTTCTCTTTCTTCTTTTTGTCCCTCTTCCAATTTTGCCATTCTCAACTACTGATGATGCATCTTTTCCTTTCTCTAAAAAATCACCAATTTAGGAGTTGATTATGTGAACAAATTTTACCCTGGTCAAGTTTCAGCCCTGGGGTCAGTTGTTTAAACTTTGAAATTGGTGTGTTAGCACTAACCCTGGTTAATGTATAACCCACTGTTTAAGTTTCTGTATTTTTACATGTCCATTTACTTTAAAACTTTTGAAACCAAAACTATTGATCCAGACAATATTGCTGAAGACATATTTCCAAGTTTACAAACAAACTGCTGGGAAATTTCTTTTCAAGCTAACCAGCTTGAACAACTGGCCCCAGGATAACATTTAGGCCTTGGAAAAATAAGTTACAGTTTAGCATTTCAATATTGCTTAAGTAGAACATGTGACTGATATGACAAGACATTGAAATGATTTTAGACATCACATTAAAAGCGGGCTGAAATCTCAGCATAATTTGATGAGGAAGCAAAATCCAAACTGTATTCAAGAACATGGACACCTACTCAACTTTTCCATCGCTGCATTTTTCTTTTTTAAAACATTCATTTTTTACCTATACCAACCATTCAAGAACAGCGAATGATTTTTGTATTAAAAATATTAATAATTCCCATGAATTATTCGAAAACAGCCGTAATACACACGTCTGCTATCTTGAACGTGTGAAAATGAAAATGTGTTAATTAAGTGTCCTAGGTGTCACCGGTTCACAACTCATACCATAAGGATGCCGAGTTATCAATCGACACTCTTGAGCTCAACATTTATTTATTGCCTCATATATTTTAGGGCAACATGGATTGTCATTCATGGTGTTAAGTACCAGAAGCGTGCAGCAGTTGTCCCCCCGTTGTCCACCAGCATTTCATCTTACCAGCGTTTTTACGCATAGAAGACATTTTTATCATGGCAAATGGAGATACATTTTTTGCATGTAAAGAGAGGCGCACATTGCTGTTCTCTAAGCATTTGCACTTGTATGAAGTTGCATCGATGAATAACATCGTAACAATAAATTATGATGAACTTTTAGGATACCACTTTAGATATTTACCAAGTTAAAAAAGTGAAATTACACAAAAGTATATCAAAATGTGATATGATTTAGCTGACTGCAAAAATTAAGGTGTATGTAATTATGTATATATAAATTATATTTTATATTACTGTGTGTTTAACTATATACTGTACTATGTGAAAATGAAGCATTTGCCAATATCACTTAAATATATAACATTTCATATACTTCATAAGATGTTGGTTTATCTGTATGCGGAATTAATTTGACCATAAAATTGTCATAATCATCTTTACACTAAAGAAGTGTATTAATACACTTAAATAGTGTTAAGCGACCAACTTAGTGTTAATACAGTCTCACACCAAACAAGTGTCAGAGTAACACAATAAAAGTGTAATAATACACCTGGTAGGTGTAATTCACCAATTTACACCAAAATTGTGTAAATTTACACCTATTTGGTGTACCTTGAACACATCAAAATTTAGAGTGTTGAGGCACAGAGCCACAATTTTTTTAATTACACCCAAAATTTAATAGAATATCTTCAAAATAGTTCTTGATGATAACTTCCATTTTTTGTTTACTGTAGGAAGGAATTCAGACCTTGGTATGGAAAAATTGGTATGCTGACAAGTATCTTTCCGAAAATTCCAGTTTTGGCTATGACAGTGACTGCCACATTGAAGACGAAGAAGGATATTGCAAACAGCATTGGATTAATTGATCCAGTGCAAATTGAAGAAGCCCTGACTGCCCAAATATTTTTTTCAGTGCACTGCCAAGGCCTGACAGAGGGGATGATAAACTTGATCATATTTTATCGGGACCGGCTAAATGGAGAGTTATGAAATGGAGAGTTATCTCGGAGAGTTATGATTTTAGAGAGCTATGTCCGGACCACGGCCACTTTTTAAAATTAGCCACACCCAATTTCTTAACTCTCCTGATGTTTACCTGAATTAACATGAGAAAGTTATGTTTTTACATAACTCTCTCTCATCAACATTATGAAGATGTCAGAGAGTTGTCCTTTATATAACTCTGTGCCACAATTGTACCCTGGATCAGGGGGTTTCCTGTAGCTGAGGCTTAGCCTGCAGTCAGGCTGTGCTGCAAAGCTTGGAAACCCCCTGGGCGCGAGGTGTTGAGTGACTGATCTGACCGAGCCAATCGGATTGCTAGGGTCAGATTTTGACCCAAGACATCTGATTGGTTCAGCTGTTAATTTGTAAACCGGTTTTAGAAAGAAGTTAAACAGGTTTTTACACAAGACATGAAATTAAAACAATCAAAATAAAAGCAACATTTACAAGTGACTCTCTAATAACAAATAGCTCTAAATATGGTATAAAACCAAACAAAGATTTACAAGCAGAACATGGCGACTATGGAGCGTATTTGACGATGCTTCGTTTTTGAATATTGCTATCGCCATCGCTGAAAGTTTGCGATCAAGTTTCCCCGAGATCAACTGCCTGAAACCACAACAAGTTGCAGCAATTACAAATTTCCTTTTGAGGAGAGACGTGTTTGCAGTTCTACCTACTGGATACGGGAAATCAATAATTTTTCAAATTATTCCGAATATCTGCTCGCGAATGGCAGCCTGTGGTTTTAATTACCCATCGAAACCGATACTGCTTGTGATCTCGCCGCTTGTATCCCTGATTAAATCCCATATTGAGGAGCTGAATGGTCATGGAATATCGTGTGTTTGGCTGTCGGATGATGACGCTAGCAAGAATGCCATAACGAGAGTTTTCAATCGTTTTTACAAGCCCTGATGCAATTATAAAAAATAAGAAATGGAGAGAGATGCTTTGTGGAAAATTTACCAAAAGAATCTTTTTGGAATAGTGACGGACGAATAGATGACTGCAACAGCTTCAAGTCAAACCATTGCATCTGTAACAAAATCCCTATCTCTTCGTCCTAACATGAAGAAAATCTATATAAGCTCTAATAGACCAAACATTTACCTCTTCAATAAAAAGATTTCCAAAGATATGGTTGAAGGATTTAGTTGGCTAATTGATGATATAAAGGAGAATAACATTAACACTGAGAAAACATTAATCTACTGCAAGACACAAAAAGATTGTGGAAAATTATTTCGTATATTCAAGTTGGAGCTTGGCACATCTGCTTATTGTTCCTCAACAGCAGAGCATCAAAGTGAAAACATGGTGATAGGGATGTACCATCATAACACGCTACTGCATCATCAACAAAGAATTATGGAGACTTTTTTCAAAGCAGGCGGAATTTGTCGTGTTGTATTTGCAACAACTGCTTTGGGAATGGGAGTCAACATTCCAGACATACGAAGACTAGTACATTTTGGTCCACCTAGATCTATTGAAGACCTAGTTCAAGAGAGCAGGCAGAGATTCATGTCCTTCGAAAGCACTGTTGTTATATACTGGTACCCACTTAAAGAAATGTGATACTAATGTAGTTGAGTATGCAAAGTCCACTACAAAGTGTTTACGACAGATTTTGTTGCAAAGTTTTGATACACCATGTGACAATGTAGAAGATACAGAGTTACATGAGAGTTGCACAATATGTCACCATAATTGCAAGTGTGATGGTGAGAGCTGTGCTTTGCCAACTTTTGACATAGCCATCAATCTCGTCAATCGTCATTTTCGGAACTTCGCCGCTAGGGGTTTGCTTTTGAAGTGGATGGCACATTACTTTCTGATGAATTTGTGTTATGTTTGGAAGTCGCACTTGTTAAAGATTGTCTGAAGAGTTGCAGAGGGATTACAGCTGGAGCATTACATGTTAGCTTTAATACTTCAGATTCTAGTAGCGCTACTTGATTAATTAATCGACTCTCCTCAGGGATGTCCAACACAAACAAATACACCCAGAGTATATGTTTGCATTTTTGCTCAGTGTTGTTTTGCTGAACGATAAAACAGCGCGGTCAAATTCACACTGCGGCGTAGTTGCTACCGAAACAAGATACGAGTTCCTAGAGTTGACGGAAATATATGCGAACGCCTGCTGTACCACCAGGTTAACCAGTTAAGTAAGACATGTTCCCTGCTGGGTTTTGACTTGATAAAGTTTAAGTATTTTTCATAGGACTCCATGAATGTTTAAGGTGTAACAGCTGTGAAAAGCTCATTGGATAATTTGGTAAACATGTTGCATTCTTCATCTGTCACTAACTTACGACTGTGATCATTCCTGCTTTGCTGATAGTGAAATTGACAGCTAACAATTCTTGCCTGGACATCATCTTCGTAAACCTCTTTCAGACCTTTCCAGTTTGAACCTGCTTTACACAGTTTGCAAAACTTTATTGAACAATTCCCACATTATTCTCACAGATCTGGTGGTTTCCTCTTTGCATTCCAAGGTTGCTAACTTCACTATCTTTCTTAAAAGTGCATGGGATGTAGTAATGCTAAATGTTTTGAATCCTCAACATCTTTTATGTGCTGCATAAAAAAACCCCCATTCTTTTGACATATAATGCTTGCCAGACCTGTCCATTTCCAAAGCAATTTTAGCCAAAAACTTGCTGCATTTAAAAACATGTGAGGAGTTCTCGTTCATACCCTCACCATTTTGTTCAAAGATGAGCAACGGATCCTGTGCATCTGGCTGTCTCTTAAGATGAACTACTGCATTAAAACTGTGCCCATGCGGATGTGTTACTTTTGATTGTTTTTGTTTCTCGTTTTTAAGTTTCTTTTTGTCAAGAAGATTGCTGGCCAACTCTTTTACAGCATTTACATTACTGGATTCTCGAAGAGAAGTTAACCAGAATATTGTGTTGTAATTTGGATGGTTTAGTTTTGGGATTTCTACCGAACGTTTCACTAATTTCACGAGGCATGGCCATTGGGATCCTTGCTGGACATGTATGGTTTCCTAAATGTTGACAATTACGTGCTCTTGGTAAAACTGCCATATTTTTCTTGTCTTAAATGGTATGTGTTGCATTAAATGATTACAACACTTGCATAGCCAGGTCCCAGCAGCAGTTTTTTTCCATTGCATGTTGTTTTTCTTTCCATATTGTACATGAAACATACAGAGATGGTTAATACATGTGTAACTGCCAGCACACTTCACTGCTTTTCTTCGACCCTTGGGAAACTATTTGGCTTATGATTTTTTCCAAGATCTTCCATCTACACTGGACTTTAGTCGATCCGCGAGATCAAAACTTTATTTAAACATACATGTTCCATCGATGTCATAGGGAATTTTTTCCACTTCTCTTACCCCAATTTCTCCCCACCATGACGGATCCATTTTTGCGAGTGTTTTCGTTCTTTTCTTCAGCAGCTTGCTTTGCACTCAAGTCTTTTGATACAGATATTTTCAATGTTGGATCAGTAGCTAAACGTGCTATAAGATCCTGCTTTTCAATTACATTAACAAGAGCAATTTTGTGGTGTTCAGCTAAGAGCTTTAATTCCTTTATTGACTTGGACCGAAGGAACAACCGTATCTCCTTATCATCAAAGCTGAATGTAAAATCTTCATTGTCAGAGTTGTCTGCCAAGTCGTTGGCAAAAATATTCTGGTACATATCGTTATCATCAAAGTTACTGTCGTCACTTTCCAATCTATCATTAACCTTCTTTTCTTCTCGCTTCTCTTCCTTCCATTACCATTGCTTGGTATTCATCGCATGTTAAGGCAACATCGTAATGTTGTCTTGATAGTGAGTAAATAAGTGTTGTTTCTGGAAGTTGGTTATCACTTGGTTAGTTATTGGGTATGTCGTACCAGGTCGTACAATGGGGTAATGTGAAATGTGCGGATTTTGCCATTTTTGTGTATTTGAAGTATTATGCGACACACACCAGTGACGTTGGCAAGCGCGTAAGGCAACAAGATATAGTTACCAATAAGTTGATAGTAGTTGGGGTTTTTCAGCAAATTGTTGACTGCATCAAATTTGAGTGCCACATTTCTACCAGTGTAATTTTTCTACAAATGTTGTTTCATTGCGATTGTCAAGCTGGTTATTAGGCACAATCCAGTAGTAGCCACCGGCCACTTACGCAGACCATTTAAATCTAGAAACTCATCTAAAGCATCGTTTTCTTCCTTGTTTTGATCAAATGTGAAGAGACTTGATTCTTTGGCACAAGCAAAGCATTCGACCAATTTAACCACATGCAAACCAAACGAGTGCCTAAAATAAAATAAAAACTGAGAAAAAATTGTTTTGTAAGCATAGACGGATTGTTTGTAATCAATGCCTTCTTGGTTAATTTTCAAAACACACGGCAAGTAAGTATCTGTTTTTTTATTTCTGATTTCTACATCTAAACATTGTCATTCATAATAAGCACAAAATAACGACAAAATAGTTAAATGACAAAACTAATTTGCTGTAAACAGCCAAACTAATCTGTAGAATCACCAAGATGGCACCCCATGGCATGAAATGACATCATGGGCAAACAAAGAACACTAAATTATGACATTGTAATGATTGCATTAAAATCCAGTTAATTACATTACCTTCAGTAAGTTTTTTGTTCTAAATCTCTCTTAAGAAAAACTTTACACAATTTTAGTAATTCTAATAATTTTTCAAATGCATTAATAACCACAGAAGATATTTTACATTTGGACCCCAAGTCATTTACAGGAGACATAAGCTGGATTTCGATCCAATCTTGTTCTGGTATATAATACAACACTCTATAATCACTAATTAAGCTGCAACTGGTTTATCATCGTTCCATTTAACTCTTGTTACAACCCGGGAAATATCCTTCTAGTTTCATTGCCTTAAAAATGACGACAACTGATCAATTGTAGGATTTGATAAATCTTTCTCAACACCAAAATCAAAAACAGATCCAGTAGATGGAACATCTCTGCTCTACGTTTGGGAGTCAATTATTTCACTTCCTTTTAGACTTCCATCGTCACATTCATCGTTGTATTGTCTAACACTTTTTATTATGCTTTTTATATGATTCTTGTAACTTTTAGCATCTTTGTAGTCAAGTTTTTGAACTTCCAGTTGGGCAATAAGGGAATGACTGCATAGTTCATGAAGTTTGACTAATAAATCACATACATCAGCATTCTACACATAAAAAATCCATGTAAGGGTAAAACTATTTTAAAACTTCAATACTAAAATGGATTTTACAATATTTCACTTTTCTTGGTTCTAAAAATATATTTATATCAATTACTTCTTACATCATGATATTGTGATGCTACTCCGAGTGTAAACCACACTGGGCAGGCAGAAAAGTTTGCCTGGCCACAGCGGGATTCGAACCAGCGACCTTTGTACTCGGGTAAATATGATATGATATTGTGGGGCTAGTATTTCAAAGATCGCTGGTTCGAATCTCGCTGTGGCCAGGCAAACTTTTCAGCCTGCCCAGTGTGGTTTACACTCGGAGTAGCATCACAATATCATAATATCACATTTACCCGAGTACAACATCATCATTAGCATATTATACTTCTTACATCATTTGCTTTAAGCAAAATATTCCCATACTCTTTTATAAAGTCAGCTTCTTCTAAACCAGCTTTGCCTTTAGTTTCTGCTTTGTCAGGGTGATGTTTGGTTAGCCACACCCTAGTAAGTAAACATTCACATTAAATTGTTAAGGAAAGATTTTTTATATTGTTTTAACATTTATAGTAGCTTTAGACCCAGAACAATATATATAACTAAATTTCCGAACATTCATAACTTTTAACAATTAGATCAATCGCTCTCGATTTCTATGACGTTATAGTTGAAGAACTATCACCTTGTGAAACCAAGAGCGAGTAATCTAATCCATGGATTTGGCGTGAAAACCAACAAGGTGCGCTAATTGGTTTTTCTTACAATGAAATCAGATTCCTTAAAAAAATATAGTAAAATACCTTAAAAATAAATGCCATTTGTCACCAGAGTACTTTTTTTCCAGTTTTTTTTTTGTTTTGAAGCATTGCAGATAATACAAAATTACAATTTATCAGGCTGAGTAGGCCAAGTTTAATAAAATGCACTTGCGAGAACACAAAGTATAAACATGGATTTTGTGCCGTGTGGCGGTATTTTTATGACTATATATCTTCAACAGGAAATATATACAAATAATGCGCCTTCACTTCGGTGTTGTTGAGCACTCTTGTGGAGCGGATTAGGTGTCTATATGCTATAATGCAAATCCCACTTCCCTTGAGGTCGTTTGAGCACTCTGGTCCTATGACGCTCTACCCATGTCCGCATGTGTTGCCTATATATATATACATGTACATGTACATATACATGTGTAGATTTCTTTCTTTTACTTTAGAATTTCCAATGTTGTTTACTTTGTATATTTAATATAATATAGGCCGTTCTTATTGTGAACATTACTTATTCTTCATTAATTCATAGTGAGTTTTCAAAAAATATTAATTAATTGTGCTTTGTGTATATAGTTACAATTTATGGAAGATCTCTGCGGAAGCAGCTGTGGAATACGTACGAGGAGAATTCTTGGAAAAGTTGGCAGTAATAATCTGTGGTCTACAGTCTAAAAGGAGAAAAGTCAAAACTGCCTTTCAAAGACCTTACAATTAGTAGGATTTTGATAAGAAAGCAATCTGTATTAATTTCATCAGTCATGGATTTGCATTGCATGTCCTTGGCATAAAATACTATACTAAGTTTTAGTTTGTAACATTCGGCAAAACCCCCATATACAGCATAATTGAAACAGCTCTATTTTATCTTAACTCTTAGAAGCTTGCAGAAGAGTGCACAAGAAAGCTTATGACATCAAGGTCGAGTGGAAAATTGCAGAATTTCTGAAGCATGCACCAAACAAACCAGGAGGCACAAGATACAAGATAAATATAAATGAATATCTAACTGATGTGCTGAGAGGCAACCTTTCTAAACAAGTTCTTTTTTTTTTCAGGACCGTGAAAGTCACAAAGATTAGTTATTGCCGCATTTTATATTGTTCTCTATTATATATGACTATATGTTCTTGCTAATCTAACATTATACTATATGTAATTTTTTCAATAATTATTTGCATGATGAAATTTAGATAAATATTAGGTTATTAAAGTTTGTTCATGTTCAAAAGACTGTTTAATTAATGTGTAACTGTGGCATATATATTATGTCCACTTCTAGTCCTGTCGGATGCGAATAGTGATCCGATTCGACTGAGCTAAGATATTAATTCAAAATAAAATTGCATTCCCAAATACTGGTAGCATCAGTGCTTCCATTTCAAAAATTGGAAATTTCCTTATTTTATCTCTTTTTTGACCGAAATTTCCTTCAAAAAAGAGCAAAAATTCCTTCAAATTTCCTTCACAAATTTTGATGCAGCTGTGTTAATTCAGCAACCTCTCATGGAAGAAAATCTTTTTTTTACTCTGAATATAAAGAAATTGCACATTAAAAGAACTAATACACTGATCAAGCATATGGATAATGAACCGTAAATTCCTTCCTTTTATCATGGAAATGTCCCTTCAATAAACTACTCATTTTGCTATCAAATGTTTTAGAACAACATACTTGGCAATGAGAATATAACATAAGAACATAAAATGTCAGGAACAGTATGTCAATGTTCGGAAAGTTTTAAAACGTTTTTCTGTGGCGGAAGTTCAGCTTATTAAAATCAGGGAATTTCAGATGTCTTTTAAGAATTCCTTTCTTAATCCTTTCACTTGCTCGTCGGTAGCATCCGATTTTGCATCTCGCGCCAGCTTTAAAAGTTCTTTGTTAGGCTGTGGACTCGCAGCAGTGACACCTTGATTTTTCAAGCTTAATTTTCTTTGAAGTAATGAAACCAAGAACATTGATTTCAGAGAATTTCTGTGGTCGGTCTTGACTAATTAGAGCTGATTGAACACCCGCTCCACAGCTGCATTTGAAAAAGGTAGAGATGAAAGAGTAGCAAAGAATTTGATTAAATTGGGGGTAATTCGGGTCACCCATTGGGGACTGGGCATCTCGCACAGCTAACCAGTATTCCTCCCAGGAAAGATTCGCGTTTAATTTTGCGTCGAGGGCTTGTAATCTCCATTCCAAGTCGAGCTTGCTGGTTTCCAAAACTTCCTTAAGACAAGGCATTTTCTCACCGATTCTTGCCAATGACCTGGGATTAAGATTGGCTGCACTTTGTGGCTGAAGACATTCAACGAGGTCGTGGTATTCTGCTTTCAAGTCGAATCTGCTTCTTATCTGGAGAATGCTCTCTATCAGAAAGTTTTTGCAGTCGATAAAAAATTTGTTGATGTCCTCATCCTTTGCTTTGTCCTTTATTGAATGTATAGTTGAAGTTGCAGCAATTCCTACGTACGTCTGCTGTAATGGGACATGTTTGGTGAGATAGGAAGGATCAAGATCTTTTACCTGAGTTGTTTTCACAATGCCGAGATCAATAAAGTCACTTGCAATGGATTTCACAAGGCCTTCAATCTCATGTTTCAAATTGTGAAGCAGGGGTTGTTCACTTTGAAACAAGCGATTAAAGTCATTCAGACGTTCCAGTTGGTAGCTGAGGAATTCCAAATAGGCTTGAGTGAAATGGTTTTGCAGTGATGCCAAAATACGATCGTCGGTATGGGACGGGTCATCATTTGCAGTAAGGACAAAATAATTCTTCAACGCTTCGTATTGTTCTAGAATATGGTCAACACATTCTTAGAGACATAACCATCGCGTCTGAGCAGGAGACAGAATCTTTAGTGGTTCCACGCCAAAAAAGGCCTGGAACTCTTTATAGACATCTTGCCTTTTTGACGAGCGGTGAAAATGAGCATACAAATCCCAACAGAGATCTTTGACACTTTTTGGCAGTTTTAATGCAGCATAATTTCATGCAGGATGTCCTGTAGGTAGTCATACAGGCCAGTGACCTTTTTAATATCTTCAATTGTAAGTGCCATTGTTAACAGACAAAGAGTTTACTTAAAAAAAATTTCTATTGATAGTAAAAAAAATTAGGATTCAGGAATCTATATATGAGAGTCCAGTTTCCCAGAAAAAATGGAAAAAATTTTTTAAAAATTTTGGACTCCAGAATCGAGATACCAGAGTCCAGTTTCCAAAAAAAAGGAAAAATTGAAAAAAATTTTTCAAATTAAAAAATTATAAAAATTAAAAAAATTGTAAAAATTAAAAAAATTAAAAAACAAAAAAAATGGTAAAAAAAATTTTAAAAAAGAATTTATAAATTAAAAAATTAAATAAAAAATGGTAAAATTAAAAAATTTAAACAATTGAAAAATAAAAAAAATAAAAAAAAATTTAAAAAAAATTGAAAACATTAAATAAGAAATTAAAAAAATAAAAATCAAAAAAGTTTTAAAAAATTTTAAAAAAAAATTAACTAAAAAAATTTTAAAAAAATTAATTAAATTTTTCATATCAAAATGCAGATACCAGGAGTCCAATTTCAAGCAAAAAAACTGAAAAAAGTGTAGAAAAAACTGTAAAAAAAAATATTGATTACACATTTTAGATTCCACAGTCCTGAATCACAATCCAGTGCTTTGTATGAATACAAAAAATATTTGAAAGATAAGAACTGTGGCTAACTTGAACCTTTTAAAAGTTGTGATTTGGAAAAAAATAATTTCTAAATACCTCCATGGAGTTCTCAACTACAACTAGGAAGAAACAACAAATTACAATTGTCGTCTTTAAGCGCCGAATTGGAGTAAAACAGCCCAGCTCACAGCAACAATGTTGTTTCCACGAGGTTGGCAAGGAAACAGGGGCCTGTGTCTAGTTAATGTTCAACTATATCACATAAAGTTTCATACTTGTTCATTTTCAATATTTTGCCTATAATAATTTTGCTTTCAGAAAATGGACTGAGTGTCTCACTGCAAAAACTTCAATATATAAAGATGCGTTTTTATTCAGCTATTCCTGTATCTATGAGAAGAATCGGTTAAATCTAACTGGTAGAAACCATTGTCCGCAGATTGAAAAACGTGACAAAATTTTCACTTTTTCTAGTTTGTAACTTTTTTCAGATTTTATTAAGCTATCATATAGAACTCAATGCATAGATTATTTTTGCAATACATCTTTTTAAAAAAAAACAGGTTCTTCATGGCGAACGACCGAAGATAACACCGATGTTATTTGGTGGATTTTTTTACAAATAACCATTACTAGCGTGTAAGCCTTAACAGGGTTTGGTCTCAAATTTCGTAGGGTCATGCACTTGTTAATGCTGATGAACTTTTATACCTACACTTTTGCCTCAAAGTGAAAAGGTAAGGCTGTGCATGGATACAGCGATGGCACTTTTTGCTTTAAGAAAATAGACAGTGTCTCACTGCAAAAACTTTAATATATAAAGATGCGTTTTCATTCACTTATCATATAGAACTTGATGCGTAAATCATTTTTGCTATACATTTTTTGAAGAAAAAATAGGTTCTTATAGGTGAAAATGCGTATGGAATAGTAAAAAGATGCCCTGCTTAGGACTAATTTTCTCCAAGAGGAGACCTACTTAGGAGACCTACCATCTTACCTAGAATCTGTTGATGAATACATGTGCCAAGTTTGAGAAGAATAAGTCAAGTCTAACTTGTAGAAACTTTTGTCCGCAGATTCAAAAAAACAAAAATTTCCTATAATTTTCTATAAATTTGCTATATATCTTTTAAAGAAAAAATAGGTTCTTCACGGTAAACGACTTAGAAAAATTTGGTGGATTTTTTTAAGAAAAATATTTGTAGCGTGCGAGCGTTGAAAAAACTGGCACCCAAATTTGGCAGCAGCATACACTTGTGTCTCCTTTCCAGCGCCAGGGTAGTTTTGAGCAGAATACGTGTGACTAAAGGCCCTAAATAAAAAAATGAAACAAAAATGAAAAAAATTGTAAATGTAAAAATGACACTTTTGCCGCTAGACATGCCCCCAACATGATACCATTTATGGTAAAAGAATTTTAATTTATGCAAAAACACTTTTTTCAAGAAAAAAATCTCTAAAAATTCACGATTGATATTTTTTCAAAATTAGACACCACCATGAGACTCCCAGTACCCAAATGCATCTATGTGCCAAGTTTCGTCCACGTAGGGCAAGATTTCAACAATTTTTTAGCGCATTGGGTTGAGCTTATCAGCCTTTATGTTTCTACATAATTTTTACTAGACTTTGTAGAAAACCCTGAGTATTTCACTGGTCTTATTTTAGTCTATTTGTTCAAAATAGCTCCGCAGGTATGTGTAATAGAGTGCGTAAAACATTTTTGCAATATATCCTTTCAAGAAAAAATGGGTTCTTCATAGCGAACGAGCCAAATAACACCAATGTTATTTGGTGGATTTTTTGAAAAATAACATTAATTGCAATAGAGACACGCCTGCCACGTGTTATTATTTATGGCAAAAAAAAACACTACTATGTAATAAAACATGAAGATCATTTTGCAATACATCTTTTCAACAAAAAATAGGTTCTTCATGGCGAACAAGCAAGATAAACTTCTGTTTTTTAGCTGATTTACAGAAAATAATCACTTGTAGCGTCTAAGCGTTTAAACGATTGGACCTCAAATTTGGCAGGGGTATGCTTTGAGGCACCTTCTCAAGCGCCAGGTAAGTTTTGAGGTAAACGTAGGTGTTTAAATTGTTGAAAAAAGGGAAAAAGTAAAAAAAAATTTTTTTGAAAAATCACCCCCCTGGTGCTACACAGGCGAGTCACGTGATGCTAGTTTCGAAAACAAAAAATTAGAATATATAAATTATGCGAAATAATTTTTTTTTTCAAAAAATTTTTATTAGCTTATCTGATAGGCCTGAATGAGGCGGTCATTTTGCACTAGGTCACGTGAAAAAAAGAAGGTTCATCACGGCCAAAACGCATACATAAGAGTAGCCTCCTGTGCAGGTATCTCTTGTGGTACTGATTGATTATTATACATACTGCTTGGGTTAGCTGTGTCGAGGAGATGCCTGCCATAAATCGACATGGAAGTTTGCACTGCGCATACCGGCTCGCGCATGCAAATAATTACTGTGTGGGGGAGGGAAAAGCAAGATTGAAATAATTTGTAATTTGATACTTTTCTGTGGGGGGTGGTAGCAGGTCCATTTCTTAGCAAAATGGCTAATCCGTAAGCTGAAAAAGAGAAAAATTTAATTGATAAAATATCGAATCTCCCCGCGTTTAACCCACTAAATGCAAGCGATTATCATGCTAGTTGTGACGAAGAACACCTAAATGTTTCAATTCAAGCAAATTGTTCTCGAGAGGCAGCAATTAAGATGGGATTATTGTTCGTTGAGTTAAGCGCTTTACGAAATATGCCGGAGCCAGTAAGTTCAAAAAACGTTGTTGTTACCGACTCCAAATTGCAACTCAAAGAACTGTACGACGTTAAAATCAGCAATAAACAAGTATTTGTGGAATTACTTCAAGTTTTAAAACAAAAAGAGGAAGAGAATGATATGATGAATACGACTGAGCGGACTGACGATACAACAAGCAGTGATAATTATAGTGGCATGACTGATACAACTCGTCTAGCTCCATCACTCGAATTTGGAGAAGGGTTACTCAAATCTGCGTTGACCAAGTATTTCGGACATGAAACATTTCGACCGCTTCAAAAGGAAACGATTGAAGCGACATTAGCAGGGAAATCAGTGTTAACAGTTGTTGGGACTGGAGGTGGGAAAACGTTGATGTTTCTCTTGCCTGCACTTATTTCTGACAAGTTGTCACTTGTTGTATCGCCCATAAAATCACTTATTGATGATACACTACTGAGATGTCAAAACCTAAGAATTTCAGCATGTAAATTTACTGGGGAAGTTTCACATGAAATTCAAAAGATGCAACTTCAAAAGATTCAGCAGTATCGTGTCGTAGTTGCTACTCCTGAGATGCTTGAAAAAAGTATGCTTCTTTGTCAAGCAATTGCCAGCATGAATTTGGGCAGGATTGTTTTTGATGAGGCTCACACAATAGCAACATGGGGGAACACATTTCGTCCAGTTTTTAGAGAGATCTGCCTGGACCTTGCAAAGCTGTCGTGCCCAAAACTTCTGCTCAGTGCCACCGTCACTGCTAAACTCCAGCAAACCCTTGTGGATGTGGATGTGTTTGGAAGGCTTTTGGTTTTTCGGTAAACTGTTTACCGGGAGAATCTTAATTTTGAAGTTGTAGAGAGAACAACAAAGCACATTGATGAAATTGCTTCATTTGTCAGAGATAAATGTGCAATTAGTCACTGTGGAATAATTTATTGTGTGATACCACATGATGTCGACAAGGTTCACAATGAATTATTAAAACAGGGACTGGATGCTGTGAAATACCATGGTCAACTTTCGGAAGAAGTAAAACAAGCAAGTTTTTCAAAATGGTTAAATGGGGATGTTAGCATAATTGTAGCACTCATCATTTGGTATGGGAATAGATAAGCCTGATGTCAGGTAATATATATTTATATTTTAATAGCACTTACAGGTTTATGCCATTTTAGTATATGATCTTCGATCACTGTTCAAAATCCACGCACGCGATTGGTCAAAATCGATCACATGTGTTTTGGTTGCCTGGCAACAGCGAGTCGTTTGAGTGCGTTATCACAATAATGCACGAAAAGTGTGCAGTATTGAAAATGGCTGCCGGTTCAAGGTTTGCCGAAGTCGATCAAGAGGAAATTAATCAAATCATAGACGATGCAATCCCAAAAAACACAAAGAGGCAGACAAACTGGAGCATCGCCGTCTTTAGAGGTGAATAAACTAAGCAAAATTTGATTTTTAACGAATTTTTTCGTGCATGAACTCCAGCTTCAAACGACTAGTTTGGATTCCATTGTATTCGCTGTTTTGTTTTTAAAACAGTTACGTGAAATTATTTTAAAAAGTATTTATCATTTTCCTTTTTTTTTTTAAAATTAAGAATGGTTGCACTTAAGATACCCTTTGGAAGTGGTGTAAAGTTTAGGCAAAGAGATACTATCAGAGTGACTAACTAAGTTTTATCAAGAACTAAAACAAGACGATGGAAAGGAATACAGCCGTTCAGCTCATGTTGCTATAAGAGCAGGAATAAACCGGTACTTAACTTCAGAAGCGGTGGGAAAGACATTTTCCATCATAAGCGATCCCATTTTCAAGACAGCAAATAAATCTCTGAATGCCAAGCTAAAGAAAATCAAAGAATGTGGTACGTCTAAAGTCAAGCATCATTCGAGCATCCCAACTGAGGACATACAAAAATGTTACGACAGTGGTATTTTTGGTGATGACTCACCTATATCGTTGTTAAGAGTGAATTGGTTTAACATAAGTCTATATTTTTGTCGAAGAGGAAGAGAGAATCAGAGAAAACTGACAAAAAACAGTTTCATTTTTAAAACAGATGCGAACAATGTAGAATATGTTGAAATGGCCGAGCAAGAAAAAACCAAAAATCATCCTGGCGGTCTTAGCGACAAGGCAGACGAGGCAGATCCTAAAATGTTTTCTACTGGTGATACCCACTGTCCTGTTCAGTATCTTAAGAAGTTAATTCGGGTTCTTAACCCTGGGGAAGAAGCACTTTTTCAAAGGCCAAAAAGAAGATTTTGTGCTAACGACGACATCTGGTTTGATCGAGCGCCGCTTGGTGTAAACACTTTGGGAAATATGATGAAAGAAATATCAGTTGCAGTTAAACTGAGCCAAATTTATACAAACCATTGTATAAGGGCTACTTCAGTCACTTTACTTGATAGGGCAGGAATTCCAGTCCACCGCATAATGCAGGTGTCGGGCCACAGAAACGAGGGAAGCGTGAAAGTATATTGCGAAAGACAAACTCTACAACAGCAAAAACAATGCTCTGAAATTTTGGCGAAGCAAACTGAAATTGCTTCAACTGATTCAATGGTTCAAGCTACAAAACCGTTACAACAAACACATAATAGCAACAAAAATGAGATAAGATATCAAAACTCTTTTTCAAATACAACTTCACCCAAATTTGTTGACTTTGGAGAAGCAAGCTTTGAAAACTGTAATTTCACGTTCAATTATAACGTTGCAAAATAAAAGTGTTTGGTTTACAATTTGCTGGCTTCTCAACGAGTTAACTTTTTACATTTGGTGAGTTTTTACATTAAAATTAAAGCTATAAACCGTAATTTTAAACTGGTTTAACTTTGTTCTTTTTCTCTTGAGTTAATAAACGTTATTTCCCAAACTATTGTTTTGTTTTGTTTCACCGAATAATTTGTGTTATATTTGTGTGCAAGCAGTGAACTCAGATCATATTAAATGGGTTAGAGACTGTTAAGTTCGTATTTTGTTTACAAATACACGCACGAGCTGACCGAACAATGAACTCAAAATTTTCTCGTTCATTGTTCGGTCAGCTCGTGCGTGTATTTGTAAACAAAACAGTCACAACAGTCTCTAACCCTTAAATAATGTTTGTTACATCTACCTGCATTTTGTGTTGCTTTCACTCAAATGTGAAGTTTTGCCACCACTAATATCTGTTATTTTAATATGTTCTGAATGAATGATTTGTTCTACCATTTTCAGATATGTTATTCATGCAAAGCTACCTGTAAGTGTGGATGAGTATTATCAGCAATGTGGTAAAGCCGGCAGAGATGGATTACCAGCTACATGTAAGCTTTACCATTCAATCTCAGACAAGAACATTTTGTACAAACTCTTTCACAAACAAGAAACTGCAAACATATCATCTCAGTGTGAACTGCTCAATGAACTTGTCGTTTTGGTGGAAGATCCTGTTCAGTGCCGACACAAAGCATTTATGGATTATTTTGGTGAAACACTGGGCAGTTTTGTGTGTCTTACTAATTGTGACAACTGTATAAGATGTGGTACATGGCAGTTAACAGACGGGGTTAGTGATGCACTTAAAGTTGTTCAAGCTGTTATGGAGCTGACAGGTAAAAGTTTAACAATGAATACTTTAAAGCTGTTTTTAGCTGGAAGTAAGAACAATGCAGTAGCTGACCTGAGTCATTATACAACATTTGGATCCCTCAAGAAAAAGTTTACCCCAGTTTCATTGTTATCAAAGTTTTTAAATATTCTAATTGTGCATGGCATTCTAAGTGAAAATGTTGAACCAAGGTCAAATGGCAGCATACACATTGAACTTTGTTTAGGACCTAAGGCACATAATTTAATTAACCATGATTTAACTATTTTGAAATATGAAAAATCATCAAAGTAGATTAATTGTAAATATTAGATTCATAGATAGTATATAATTATAATATATAAATGCAAAACACACACGTATTATTATACCCAAATAGACCTCACCATGTATTTCAGTTAGCCTGGCAATCTTTTCTGAATTTTTCTCCATATTTCCTGAACAAACACATTTTTCATTTGGTGTTAGCTTTATTACAAATCCATTGTCAGCCATATTGCACAGAAACCATGAAAAAATAACCACATGAAAATGAGGCCATTGGGTAATATGCAGTGAATGGTAAGGTCTATTGTTTGATATATAATATAAAAATTAAAAATGATTATATTGTATTGATTACTAGATTTCTACACTTTTTTACATAATACAACAACAAATATAATGTGTTAAATACATAAATTACTTGCTGTTTGAATGAATGGTGAGAAATATTTGTAGGGGTCATCACTCTGTCCTGCACCCTGACAGGGTTGATTGCAGTGGTGGATCCAGGGTACCGGTAGGTAAGTCAAAATAAATTATAGCAGCTCAATTTTAAATTCAAAATAACTTTATAACAATGTCATAGGTTATGAATTTCAAAAGAATAAAATCTAACCAATGAAGTTGCTTTGAAGGTATTTTAAAATGTAAATATATCCTAGAATGAGCTGTGGTAATTAATTTTGACTTACGCTAGATCCGCCACTGGTTGATTGTATAGTCACAGTCACAAGATACCATATTTTTAAGGGTAAGCATTCATCAAGATAAATGGTGCCTAACCTTCAGTAGTTGTCAAAACAAAAGCACATAAATGAGCAGTTTTTACAGCATGTCATTTGGGAACTTCCTATGAAGAAAACAAAACAAAAGAACTTGCACTACCTCTTAGACAATTTCATTGTACTTAATATGTCTTCTTACACTGTATAACAGTCCATATAAGCTAGTCCGAATCTTCGCTGACGTCACTTTCACTTGACTGACCATCTTCCAATACTGCCTCATCATCTACTGGTTCATGCCGAATGATTTGTTCATATCTTCGTTGTTTTTCTTTATCCCGTTCTAGAGACTTCATAAATGTGTATCGTTCGTATGCGCGATCTAAATCAAAGTCTTTTCCACTACTGTGTAAAGGTAAATATTGTTTATCTTTTTCACATTTAAAATTAAACTCTTTCTGAAAAAGATCAAGATTTCCAGCAACACCAACGATCTTGGTCTGATTCTTGTGCGATATAGGCAACGGGTAAATTTTTGTTGCTGCGCTGGAAAATTCAGGAAACTCGGTAATAGCTGCTGGAACATCAATTTCATACGTTGGAGATTGTCCTGCTGAATATTCTTTTAAAAAGTCATCAGTGGCGCACGTCAGGTCTTTTTTCGACAATGTCACATAGTTCAGTGCGTTGTCCATTTTTTGGAGAAGGTTTCTTATTTTAAATTGGCACCACTTTTCCATATGATCCTTGTTTGATTCTATAAAACAAATTCACAATCATGTTAAAGCGACAGATGACAAACACGACCAGTTTACGTAGAAGGGAAAACACTCTTTTCAAGTGCATGCAGAATATTTTTAAACAACTTTGGTAGATAGCATACCAATCTTTGTGTCCTCATACTTCAGAGAACTAACTTCCCTCTGTGATGTTGCAGCAGTATCTTTATTACTGAAAAGTTCCTCAATGCCATCCGTATCAGCAATCCGCCAACCTCTCATAGCTAAATCCCACATTTTATTTTGTTTCATTTTCTCCTTCTGCAATTTTGAAAGACGAAGATGACGCATGCGGGTTCTTTTCATCTGCAAGTTGTCTTGATATGTGATAACTGGTTGATCATCTGCCACCCGAAGCTTTATAATTTCTCGATAATTAGTCAGTTGCGACTTCAATACACCAGTTCTATATAGTACGAGAATATAATGTGTTGTTCAATAAAATATTAGAAGTACTTACAAAATGTTGGCGGGCCTACGAATTTTACAGATAAAAAATGTATAATTAATTGGGACTATACACATAGTGTGACTTTAGAAATTGAAATAAACTTTTGTCACTAAAACATAAAAAGGATGAAATCTGTATCGTGAGACAATGCCTTGTGCGTTTAAACCAGCATACAGTACGTTGATGCTAGAGGTATTTAAGACAGAATTTCTCACACTTCTTCAATGGTGCTTGATCTAGTTGAGTGTTTAACCTTCACTTCCCAAAAATTTAATTGTAAATATAAAACTTACAGAACTTGGAATGATTCAGAAAGTCCTAAATGTTGCATGATGTGGATCATGGAAGGGCCAGCTCCATAACACAGGCAAAGCAAACCAAAAAGAACAGGTATATCATTGCCAGCATGTTGGTCGCGAACATCCATAAGGGAAGCTAGCAAATGGCTAGGAGTTTGGTCGTTATTTGGTGGAATTTGTTATTTGGTGGAGACTCCTCCTCGTCCTCGATGTTGTAGTATTTTTGTGCCGTCGACACAGAGTGGCTCATTTGCTTGGCCAGCCCTTTGGGGGAGATGGGCGCTGATTCGCTTGCTCTTTGGATGGTGACAATGCCCTTCCTTAACCGCGACCCGCACAGGTTTCCAGGCATGGATGGGTTCAGCCGCTTTCCAATGGCATCAATCCGTTTGCTAATCATGCTTTCGTTCACCGGCAGACCAGCAGCACTGATGAAGAAAGCCGGCTTTTCTGGAATGCCAGCAGTCGCAGGAATCGCCGACCTATGATCAGAATTGATAGATATAAGTAAATTGTTTCATATTATTAAATAGTTTAGTAAAAAAAGTTTCAATAAATAACATTTTTGCATACCAATGATTAGCAAACAAAGGACGCATGATATTAAGATAGGTTGTTGCCATTTTCATTAGGTCCCCATCCCACAACAACTTGGCTTGGCCGCCCGCAGCCGTTTTGTGCCTAAGCGTCTTCGTCATGTAGAGCTCATCAGCTCGGCGAACACCATTCTCGAACTCCTCGATCGTGAGATTGCCAGCAGCCCCACATCGTTGTCCACTTGCTGTGATCACCAGGAGCAGCAAGTAGTCGCGAAGTTCAGCGAATGTGTTGATGTCCACTGCCTACAGTGGATTGTTCGCCACCATCTCATATTGTGCCCGGATCTCCTTTGCCTTGTTGCTGTCCACAAAACACTGAAAATCCTCGCTGGACAGCCTCTCCGCCTCGTCCCGCTTACGCACTTCCGCCTTTCGAAGGTTGAAAGCATCAGAGTACGCTTTTGGCCACGTCTCCAGCCTCGTCAGTGCAGATTGCACTTAGAACAACAACAAAAACAACAATAAGAATGTATTGAAGAGCAGACTTGAATGATCATAATATTTGGAAAAGGTTACAAACCCTCACCTGACGGCGATCGTCGTCACCAAATGGTTCGAGTACTCTGATGCTTTCTTCGGATGACAAACAGAACTTAAGGAAAAGCCTGTAGCTGAAGATGTATGATTTCAGCGTCTGGGGCTTTCTTCGACTGTCCCCCAGGAGGTCGTTGCCAGCGAAGAAGTTGTTGCGTATCTGGTTCATGGAAAGCAATTGCCATAGCTTCCGAACACTCTTCGGTGTGGTTTCGACCTCGTAGAGGAGGCGACCCACTCTTCTCACGTGGTCCCGGGAGATTCGTTCTTTCTTATGCCCACCCTCGAACACACAAAGGGTGTGCATAAAGAGCTTCAGAACTGGCAGCTCTTCTATCTCCTTTACCACCTGTAGTTTATAGAAAGATACAAATAGTTTATTATGTACTATACACAGATGAGGAAAAAATGTAGGGAAAATGTATATTATGGAGAGTGAGCAAAAACAGTTTAAGATCATGTTGGAGAAGCAAAAACTTGCACTACCGTGAGTGGTGGGTCTGCCTTTGGCCTCTTGGGGGACGCCAACAACTGTTCGAGGGGAGTGCGACGCTGAAAGTCACTGTGGTCTGTCTCCGATTGAGATCCTGATAGTGAAGAGCCATCATCATCAGATGATCTTTGAGGACTTGTGTTAACGTTCTGTCTCTTGACTCTCTTGGCTCCCTTGCCATCGATCGTAATAGTGCAATTTCACTATTATATCTATGATAGAACACAAATATATAAGATACATAACCACATATTTCATTAAATTTGCATGTAGATGTGATAAAAATCTTTAATCTATTTTAACAATATGTAATAAACCAACCTCTTGTAGTCTTCCCCATCCATGTCCAGTTTGTGCTGGTTGCGGAGGTGCAAGTCCACGCGTACCACCATTGCAGTACATCCCTCCACAGGACAGGCCACAGGTGTATTTTTTTGCACGACACCAAATTTTACAGCGCGATTGCACTTGGAGAGTTTGACAGCCTCATCTGTAGAGATTTTGTGGATTCGTCTAAGATGCGCAGTCGTGTACTTCACATGTTTCTTGCACAATGGGCAAGATCGAGTCCTTCTCTCACGCTATATTGAAAAATAAAAAATTTGATTATTTTATTTCTTTATTGTCATTTTGTATATCTTTTTCTGATAGCAATTGATGCGTAAATCATTTTTGCAACATATCTTATCAAGAAAAAATAGGTTCTTTATGGCGAACGACCAAATATAACACCGATGTTATTGGGTGGATTTTTTACAAATAACCATTAATAGCGCATAAGTTTTGATAGGGTTTGGCCTGAAATTTGGTAGGGGCATGTACATGCTGATGCTGATGAACTTTTATACCGACACTTTTGTTTCAAAGTGAAAAGATAAGGCTGTCCATAGATACAAACATGACACTTCAAGATTTTTGATATCAAAATCGACCGAGTGTTTGACTGCGAAAACGTTAATAAGTGAATATGCGTTTTTATTCGCGTACTATATAGAACTTGATGCGTAGATCATTTTTGTAATACATCTTTTCACGAAAAAATAGGTTCTTCGAGGTGAACGACCGAAGATAAAACCGACGTTATTTGGTGGATTTTTTAGAAATCACATTACTAGCGTGTAAGCTTTAATAGGGTTTGGCCTGAAATTTGGTAGGGGTATGCACTTGCTGATGCCGATGAACTTTTATACTTAAACTTTTGTCGGGAAGGGAAAAGATAAGGCTGTCCATAGATACAGACATGACACTTATCAAAATCGATTTGACAAACCTTTTGTTGTAAGGTGCATTCATCAGATTCACTTAAGGAATCGCTAAATTGCTCTTGCCTGTCTGGTGTCTAAAATATAAGCAGAGAATATATGACACACGAATTAGGAAATTTTAACTGATTATCACTAGTTGAACATACCTTTTGCACTGGTGAAATACTTGTAGACATACATGCTGACACGTCGCCCCCCTTCGAGCTTTCCTGTTTCTAAAATATGCAAAAAAGAAATATGCATGTGAAACATGAATAACTAAATTGTGACCGATTAAATTTCAATGGAATGATTAGATCTGAAGATTTATTAGCAAAACTTATGTAGAAATGTTTGCAAGAATTTGACAAACCTTTTTTTCGATCAAACCTTTACTGCTTTCCCTTTCAGTATTCTAAAATGCAAGAAGGTAAATGGTATATGAATAAGGAAATTTTGACACATTATCACTAATCGAACTTACCTTTTCTAATGGCAAAGGCTCATGAGAGGGACATTCCAACATGGGCCCTGACCCCAAACCATCCTGTGTCTAAAATATGAGAATGGAAAATATCTGACACATGAATAAGTAAATTGTGACCAGATGAACTTGATTGGAATGATTAGATGTTGAGATTTATTTAAAAAAATGATGTAGAAATGTTGACAATAATTTGACAAACCTTTTTCTCGATTGCCTTTAGTGGATTTAAGGCGATATCGCTGCTGCTCTTTTTTTGTGGTTTCTAAAATATAAGCAGATGATATATGAGACATGACTGAGGAAATTTTAACAGATTATCACTTGTCGAGCATACCTTTTGGACAGCTGGAATTTTTTCCAGCAGCACTACCAACTTTTTGCTTCCATCCAAGCTTTTCATTTCCTAAAATATGGGAATATGAAATATATGACATATGAACAAGGAAATTTTGACTGATTATAACTTGTTGGACATACCTTTGGGCCTGGTGCATTGTCTTCAATCTCTCTGCCCATAGTTCTTATTTGGTGTTTGGAACTGTTCTTTTCCTAAAATATGGGAATAGGAAATATGTGGCATATGAATGAGGAAATTTTGACCGATTATCACTAGGCAAACAAACCTTAAGGGTGCCTTCTTCAAAAATTTTTCTGGCAAAGGATTTTTTTGTCGGCTGGGAAGTTTTCATTTTCTGAAATATCGGAATAGGAAATAACGTAAACATATGAATAAGGAAATTCTGACTGATTAAAACTAGTCCAGTATACCTTGGGTGGCGGTGGAGCAGCTCCTTTTGGGAGAAGGCATCTGTATCGCTGATGACTTCTTGGGCTCTAAACCATCAAATACTTTTTAAGAAATAAAAATTGTGGAATCAGTTATCAACTTCATGAAATAACTACCTTTCGCTTTTCGACGGATGGTGGGATCACATCAGTGTCCTCACTTGACTTCTAGACAATCAGAGAATTATTTTAACAAATATGTACGGGCTGGGCAATACATCATACATTTTTTATATAAATACCTCCTCCACAGGTTCCTCAGCTTCAGGAACCTTTCCCTCAAGAAGCTCCTCTTCTGCCTCTTCATAAGGGATGTTCCTAATGCCTTGGTAGATTTTTATCATGATCTCTGGGAGAAGGACCTTCATTACAACATCTAAGTTTCTGGCCGACTTTCCTGGCATCATGTCCATTAGCTCCTCTAAAATTACTTCCTGCTGCTTCTCGGTGAAGAATGCACTTGGGCATTTGGAAGCCAAATTCATCCTTGAAATAGGTGGACGAAACATGCATATTAAATTACAGAACATGAACTGCAACACTGACTAGCCTATTACCTTTTACGCCGACTACCGCAGTTGAATGTGGACATCCTCTTGCATTCGATATTTTCATGGAGGATGTCCTGTAGGTACTCGTGCAGTCCATTGACCTTGTTTTTGATGTCTTCAATCGTAAGTGCCATCGTAACTGCCAAACAGTCAAATCAAAAAAATTTAAAAAAAATTTAAAAAATTTTAAAAAAAATTAAAAAATTTTAAAAAAAATTAATTAAAAAATTTAAAAAAATTAATTAAAATTAATTAATTAAATTTTTCATATCAAAATCCAAATACCAGAGTCCAATTTCAAGCAAAAAAACTGAAAAAAGTGTAAAAAAACTGTAAAAAAAAATTGATTCCACATTTCAGATTCCACAGTCCTGAATCACAATCCAGTGCTTTGTATGAATACAAAAAATATTTGAAAGATAACAAATATGGCTAAATTGAACCTTTTAAACATGTGATTGTTGAAAAAAAATTTCCTAAATACCTCCATGGAGCTCTCAACTACAACTAGGAAGAAAAAACAACTTACTATTGTTGTCTTTAACTGCCAAAATGGAGTGAAACAGCCCAGCTCAAAACAACAATGCTCTTTCCACAAGGTTGGCAAGAAACAGGGGCCTGGGTCTAGTCAATGTTCAACTACATCACATGAAGTTTCATACTTGTTCATGAGAAGAATCGGTTAAGTCTAACTGGTAGAAACCACTGTCCGCAGGTTGAAAAATGTGAGTAAATTTTTATTTTTTTCCAGTTTGTAACTTTTTTCAGATTTTATTAACCTATCATATAAAACATGATGCGTAGATTATTTTTGCTATACATCTTCTCAAGAGAAAATAGGTCCTTCATGAGGAACGACCGAAGATAACACCGATGTTATTTGGTGGATTTTTTACAAATAACCATTACTAGCGCATAAGCTTTAATAGGGTTTGGCCTGAAATTTGGTATGGGCATGCACTTGCTGATGCTGATGAACTTTTATATCAACACTTTTGCCTGAGAGTGAAAAGATAAGCCTGTGCATAGATACATACATGGCACTTGAATAATTTTCAGTGTAAAAATCGGCTGAGTATTTGACTGCACAAACGTCAATTTTTGAAGATGCATTTTTATTCGTCTATCTGATAGAACTCGATGCGTAGATCATTTTTGCAATACATCTTTTCAAGAAAAAATAGGTTCTTCAAGGTGAGAATTGAAATCTCTTGTAGAATAAAAGGGTAAAAGCTCGCTTGATTTTGATTTTCAGTATGAAACAAACTGTGATGTTCAGATTTTAATTCATTATATAGAACTTGATGCGTAGATTGTTTTTGCTATACATCTTCTTAAGAAAAAATAGGGTCTTTATGGCGAACGACCTAAGATAACACCGATGTTATTTGGTGGATTTTTTACAAATAACCATTACTAGCGCATAAGCTTTAATAGGGTTTGGCCTGAAATTTGGTATGGGCATGTACTTTCTAATGCTGATGAACTTTTATATTTACACTTTTGCCTGAAAGTGAAAAGATAAGCCTGTGCATAGATACAGGGATGGCCCTTGAATAATTTTGCTTTAAGAAAATGCACCTGTGTTTCACTGCAAAAACTTCAATATTTTAAGATGCGTTTTTATTCACCTAGGATATAGAAGTCGATGCGTAGATCATTTTTGCAATACATTTTATCAGGAAAAAATAGGTTCTTGGTGAAAATGCGTATGAAATAGTTAAAAGATGCCCTGTTTGGGACTAATTTTCTCCAAGACGATACAACTTAGGTGCAATCTATTAAACGTTTAGACAAGCCCTTACATTGCTGAATACATGTGCTAAGTTTGAGAAGAATCGGTTAAGTCGAACTGGTAGAAGCCACTGTCCGCAGATTGAAAAACGCGAGTAAATTTTTAGTTTTTTCCAGTTTGTAACTTTTTTCAGATTTTATTAATCTATTATATAGAACTTGATGCGTAGATTATTTTTGCCATACATCTTCTCAAGAAAAAATAGGTTCTTCATGGCGAACGACCGAAGATAACACCGATGTTATTTGGTGGATTTTTTACAAATAACCATTACTAGCGCATAAGCTTTAATAGGGTTTGGCCTGAAATTTGGTATGGGCATGCACTTGCTGATGCTGATGAACTTTTATATCAACACTTTTGCCTGAGAGTGAAAAGATAAGCCTGTGCATAGATACATGGATGGCCCTTCGAATAATTTTGCTTCAAGAAAATGCACCTGTGTTTCACTGCAAAAACTTCAATATTTTAAGATGCGTTTTTATTCACCTAGCATATAGAAGTCGATGCGTAGATCATTTTTGCAATACATTTTATCAGGAAAAAATAGGTTCTTCCAGGTGAAAATGCGTACGGAATAGTTAAAAGATGCCCTGTTTGGGACTAATTTTCTCCAATACGATACAACTTAGGTGCAATCTATTGAGCGTTTAGACAAGCCCTCACGTTGCTGAATACATGTGCTAAGTTTGAGAAGAATCGGTTAAGTCAAACTGGTAGAAACTTTTGTCCGCAGATTCAAAAATACAAAAATTTCCATTTTTTTCTAAATTGTATTCTATTTCAATGTTTTTCTTTCCTTTTTTCCTTAAATTTTTTTATTTTTTCTGATAAAACATGATGCGTAGATCATTTTTGCTATAAATCTTTTGAAGAAAAAATAGGTTCTTCATGGCGAACAGGCAAGATAAACTTCTATTTTTTAGCAAAATTACAAAAAATAATCGCTTGTAGAGTCTAAGCGTTTAGAGCGTTGGACCTAAAATTTGGCAGGGGTATGCTTTAGGGCACCTTCTCAAGCGCCAGGTTAGTTTTGAGGTAAATGCACGTGTTTAAATTGTTGAAAAAAAATAAAAAATTGGAAAAAACCCCCCCTCGAAAAATAACCCTCCTGGCGCTACACAGGCAAGTCACGTGACGCTATTTTAAAAAACAAAAAATTAAAATATTTTAAATTATGCGAAATAATTTTTTTTTCCAAAAAAATTTTTATTAGCTTATCTGATAGGCCTGAATGAGGCGGTCATTTTGCACTAGGTCGCGTGAAAAAAAAGAAGGTTCATCACGGCGAAAACGCGTACATAAGAGTAAAAATCTATTTTGTTTTTATGCTATCAACTCGAAAGCCTATATCCTCGCTTATTATCAAAGCCTTTCTAAACAAAAGGCCATTCCACATAGCAAAGACACTGCAGATCATTTTTGCAATATATTTGTTCAAGAAAAAATAGGTTCTGCATAGCGCACGGGACAGATTATTCCGATGTTATTTGGTGGATTTTTTTAAATAATCGTTTGTCGCGTAGAGGCGTTAACAGGGTTTGGCCTAATATTTTGCAGGGGCATGCACTTGCCTACCTTCTGTAGTGCTAGGTTAGTTTTAGAAAGAATTCGGTAGAATAAATACCTTACATAACAAATTGATGAAAAATATTGGAAAAAGTGAAAACGAAAAAATCACCCTTGTTTAAATGGACGCAGCGCCTCGTAATTTAATTTATGCCAAAATAAAGCGGTATAGACCTCATTAAGCAGAAAACGTAGATTATTTTTACAATACATTTTTTCAGGAAAAAATAGGTTCTTCATTGTGAACGAGTTTGTTAAATTTGGTCAATTTTTCAAAAATAATGATTCGTAGCTTCCGAGCGTTTAGAAGACTGGGCCCTAAACTTGGTAGAGGTATGTATTTGGGTCCCCTCTTTAGCGCCAATGTTTTTTTAAGAAAAGTCTTATCAGTTAAATACCCATAGTAAAAAACTTAAAAAAAAAGTCCGAAAAAATGTTACCGCGAAAACGAGATCCCTGGCACTAGACACGCCCCCCACGTGGTCCCATTTATGGCAAAAGAATTTTAAAATATGCAAAAAAATTTTTTTCAAAAAAAAAATTCTAAAAAATCAGGATTTTTTTTTTGAAATTAAACACCACCATGCGACTCAGCGTCTCAAAATGCATCTATGTGCCAAGTTTTGTCCACCTAGGGCAAAATTTCAACAATTTTTTAGCCCATTAGGTTAAGCTTATCAGCCCTTATGTTCCTACATAACCTTTACTAGACTTTGTACAAAACCCTGTGTCATCTGGCTAAAATCTTGTTTTTAGCCTATTTGTCCAAAATAACTCCGCAGATATATGTAATAGAGCGCGTACAACATTTTTGCAATATATCCTTTCAAGAAAAAATGGGTTCTTCATGGCGAACGAGCCAGATAACACCGATGTTATTTGGTGGATTTTTGGAAAAATAACATTAATTGCAATAGACACGCCTGCCACGTGTTATCATTTATGAGAAAAAAAAAGAAACACTGCAATAGAACAAAACAAGAAGATCATTTTTGCAATACATCTTTTCAAGAAAAAAAAGGTTCTTCATGGCAAACAGGCAAGATAAACTTCTGTTTTTTAGCTAAATTACAAAAAATAATCGCTTGTAGCATTTAAGCGTTTAGAGGGTTTGACCTGAAATTTGGCAGGGGTATGCTTTGGGGCACCTTCTCAAGCGCCAGGTAAGTCTTGAGGTAAACAAACGTGTTTAAATTGTTGAAACGAAAAAAAAATAGGAAAAAAATTTTTTTTCGAAAAATCACCCCCCTGGCGCTACACAGGCAAGTCACGTGATGCTATTTTCAAAAACAAAAAATTAAAATATTCGAAATTATGCGAAATAATTTTTTTTTCAAAAAATTTTTATTAGCTTATCTGATAGGCCTGAATGAGGCGGTCATTTTGCACTGGGTCACGTGAAAAAAAAAGGTTCATCACGGAGAAAACGCGTACATAAATGTAAAAGTCTATTTTTTTTATTCTATATATTCGAAAGCCTATATCTTCGCTTATTATCAAAGCCTTTCTAAACAAAAGGCAATCTCATATAGCAAAGAGACTGCAGATCATTTTTGCAATATATTTACTCAAGAAAAAATAGGTTCTTCATAGCGCACGGGACAGATTATTCCAATGTTATTTGGTGGATTTTTTTAAACAATCGTTTGTAGCGTAGAGGTATTAACAGGGTTAGGCCTAATATTTTGCAGGGGCATGCACTTGCCCACCTTCTGTAGCGCTAAGTTAGTTTTAGAAAAAATTCGATAGAATAAATACCTTAAAAAACAAATTGATGAAAAATATTGGAAAAAGTAAAAACGAAAAAATCACCCTTGTTTAAATGGACGCAGCGCCTCACAATTTCATTTATGCCAAAATAAAGCGGTATAGACCTCATTAAGCTGAAGACGTAGAGTATTTTTACAATACATCTTTGCAGAAAAAAATAGGTTCTTCATTGCGAACAAGTTTGTTAAATTTGGTGAAATTTTCAAAAATAATGATTCGTAGCGTCCGAGCGTTTAAAAGACTGGGCCCTAAACTTGGTAGGGGTATGTATTTGGGTCCCGTCTTTAGCGCCAAAGTTTTTTTGAGAAAAATCCAGGCCGTTAAATACCCAAAGTAAAAAACTTACAAAAAAGTTCGAAAAAATGTTAACGCGAAAACGAGATCCCTGGCACTAGACACGCCCCCCACGTGGTCCCATTTATCACAAAAGAATTTTAAAATATGCAAAAAAAATTTTTTCAAAAAAAAAATTCTAAAAAATCAGGATTTTATTTTTTTCAAATTTTGAGGCCATCACGTGACTCAGCGTCCCAAAATGCATCGGACTGCCAAGTTTCGTCTACGCAGGGCAAGATTTCAGTAATTTTTTGGAGTACACAGGGTTAACTAGAAGGTCTTATGTAGCTACAAAACCTTTACTAGACTTTGTTGAAAACCCTGTGTCATTTGGTCGTCATTTTTTTTAGGGTTTTGGATATGTTAATGAGGGCCGCGCTAGGGCCCAAACCCTTTTGGAATGGACCTTAACCCTACTAAGCGGGCAAAGTTAGCACACTTGTTATTTGGTGGATTTTTTCAAAAAATCGAAACGTAGGCGAGCCCCCTTAAGTTGAAAACTGTTGACGGGTGCACTATTTGTTGGCCACGCCCCGGTGCATATGGACACCAAATTTGGTGGAATTTCATCAAAACCCAAGGTCATAGGGCTAAATTGAAAAAAATCCATCAAATAACGAAACTCCTAATTAGGGCTATACATGCAATGCTCAATGTTCAAAAGAAATCACGCGATGTGTGCACTGCGATCACAAGGCACTGTGGATCCTAATTTAACAGACTCTGAATCCATGGTGGTTTTTTAATTCAACTAATGGTAAGTTCATTCATTGTTATGTATTTATGCAACAACTATTTCCTTAATCTTTTAACTTAGATATACACATACACTAATGAAGTTTTTGAGTACAGCAAAATATTTATTATGTTTCAGTTATTAGAACTTTTGTGATGGCTTTTTGAAGCAGTCATCTTTTGCTACTCATAAATACATCGACACAAATCGTTATATTTTTGTTAGTTTAACCCTGATAGGTAATACAAATGATTCTACTTATGCAGAAAGGATCGCTCTTTGCAGCAATGTCATGGCGCCCATTAGCGCCTCCCGAAATCTGAGTTCAATCTTGCTTTAACAGTTACCAATTTTAGGCTGACAACCTCACTGACAACGATCAGCCTCGTCCCCAGGCGCTCTGATTGGTTTTTCTTGCGCAAAATACTGTTGCGTTTAGGACGCCGGATGTCGCGCGAGGCCGGACGACGAACGGGAAGCCTGGAGCGCCTGGCAGAAAATGCAAAAATCATGGCTGACCCATATACGCTCTGTGCCGGCATGGAACAGTTACAGCCTTTACTTGAAGATATTAACGTGGACGAGCGTTTGTTCCTTGCCAATATGCATAGGCTGATCCACGAAGCGTATATGCTACACAAAATTTTATGTCCAATTGAAAGTTGTGTGAAAGATTTACACTTCTTTGATGAACATGGCATTGGACATCATTTTCGCGCGATACACAAATGTGATTTTACAAAGGAAAATCACCAAGAATCATCGCGAATTTGTCAGAGATTACTAGAAGATGAAACAAAGAGGTGTTTTGATTTGTTATTCAAGCAACGGGAACAAAACAAGGCACGTATTAAGTTTGTAAATTTTATTAAAAGTGGCTAAATTAACTTCATTTCATAATCTTGGTTGACACTGGACAAATATAACAGAACATAACATAACATAACACAAAAATCTAAGCAAAATACATACACTATTTACATGCATTTTTTTATTAAATTAATGTTCCATATTTTAAATTATGTGTATGTACATGTCAACAACAATTGATGTATGAGATTTGTATAATGAAAATTTCTTGAAAACCCATTTGTGTAATTTATAAACCCATCATGATTTGTATAAAACCCATTGTGGTTTATATAAAATCCATTGTGAAAATCCAATGTTGATTAATGGGTATATATATACCCAATATCCATTAATGGATATAATTTACCTTTTCCATCATTGGTTTTACAATATGATTTCTTAAATTTACATTCTTAGTCACAATAATGGTTTTCAAAAATTTTTCTTGTATATATACATATGTATAAATTAATGTTTGCCTTATTTGTACCTGTAGGAAGAAAAATATCAGAGAATTCTAGTACATTCATTTGGGTGAAGTATGTGGTGTTTTTCTAAAGACGAACATGAAGCAGTCCAGTTCATGTGCTTAAGGCTGTATTATGCTGGCATATTGCAACCATATAGCAAAGGTAATAAACCATCTAACATTGAAATAGTATGCCAAAGTTTGGAAGCCAAATTTAATTGCTGGTATTTGAAGAAACCTGGTCAGATGTTTGTGACATTCCAGTTGGAAGCATTTTAAAAAAAGCGGGTAAGCTATTTAATAATATATATACTATTCCCCCTTGTTATATCCTCCTGTTGATAATCTAATTTGCAGGCTGCATATATATTATGGCAGCTTTTAATGAGATGGGTGCCAGACTAAATTTTGGGTAACTTTACTGTGCTAATATTTAACCCAAGCATTGGCACTCATGAGATCATAAAGTAATATACCTTCTCGATTGGATTGTTCCAGAAATTATTCCCTTCATGAAGGAAATTTGCAATGTTCAGAAGGGGTGTAATAAGTTTGTTTCTGATAATATGTTATCTCTTAATTTCAAATTTCCACCATGCCTCCCCCCCCCCTCAATTGTGGGTGAGGGAATGTATGAATGTTTTCTGCAAATTAATGACCCATTATATATCACTCTGCTTGGGAGCCTCATTTTTTTAATCACATAATTTAAAGACATCACCACTCACTCCCATAATTATTGAAAAGAAGTATTCTTGAGTGTGCATTCACCAAGTTTGTATTCTAGGTTATTACTTAATTATTAAATCAATATTGAAATTATAATGTAGGGGGAAAATGGGCGAAACGGAATACAAACTCAGACTACTTATAATGGTACAATATTAATTTTAAATGTTGTTGTTATAGAGCCACAGGGAGATTATGAAAACTACGCTTGACCATGACACCATAACGGGTACCGAAGAATGTATTACAATTGAGAGTGAATTATCAGATGACCCAGCATTAAATGTTCTTCAAAAAGTGTTTCACTACCATAATTTTAGAAGTAACCAAAAGGAAATCATAGATACTATTTTGAAAGATAAAGATGTACTTGCAATAATGGCAACTGGTGGTGGAAAATCTCTATGCTACTGGGTACCAGGTATAATAATTGAAGGTGTAACAGTTGTGATAACTCCTCTGATTGCCCTACTTAATGATCAAGTGTCAAAGCTGAAAAGTCTCAATATTCCAGTTTGTCATGTTAACTCCTCTATGAATGAAAAAGAAAGGGAGGGTATTTTCCACAATTTAACAAGAGCTGCAACAAGTTACAAGTTCTTTTATGCAACGCCTGAATTTGCTTTGTCCGAACAAGCAACAAGTTGCTTTAATGCCATGAATGAGAATGGTACATTGACAAGGTTTATTATAGATGAGGCTCACTGCATTGATTCTTGGGGAAGCAGTTTCAGGCCTGCCTATTCTAAACTTTCAGAGCTAAAAACGTTTAAAAAACCTGTCTGCGCATTCACTGGTACAGCGACCCCTCTTTCAAAGAATGAAATTATCAAGAAGCTAAATTTAACAACACCTGAAATTTTTCAAGCATCTTGTAACCGCGCTAACTTATCTTTCACTGTCAAAAAGAGGGTGAAAAACATTTCAAAGAAGATGTAGTCAACTATGTAAAACAGTACCACTCTGGCCAATGTGGTATTGTCTATTGCTTTTCCACCAAAGACACTGTTGAAATGTCGTATATTTCTAAAGCACGGGGCATACAAGCAGTGTATTATCATAGGCAGTTGGATCCTTTTGAAAAAGGTGACAATGCAAAAGCATGGTTAAAGGGCAAAGCTTTAGTAATGTGTGCGATAAGTGCCTTTGGCATGGGCATCGATAAGACAGACGTACGATTTGTTATTCACAGCACAATACCAAGATCGATTGAAAATTATTATCAGGAGGCAGGAAGGGCAGGGCGAGATGGCAAACTTTCCAGTTGTGTTGTAATGTTCAAGTTTGCGGATAAGAGTAACATCAACAGCACAATATCCTCACAGCAGTCAGATGAAGAAAGGGAGTATGTTAAAAGCTCTATCAATGCAGTTGTGGCTTATTGTATGTCTTCATCTTGTCGACGAAAAATTATCATGGAACACTTTGATGACCAGTCAGATGTTAATTGCAATATGATGTGTGACAATTGCTCCAGTGTCACTCGTGCACTCAAAGATTATACAAATGAAGGACTCATAATTTGTGAATGTTTAGATGAGATGAAGAGGGTGAATCCGCTCGTGACAATCCGACAATTAGCATTAACATTTAAAGGATCAAAGTCAAAGCGTGAAGTAGAGAGCAAGGGGTTCCATCAGATTGCACACTTATGGAGCTGGTAAAACTGTCTTTAATAATGACACAGATACAATCAGCTTTGTTCAACATTTATTGTTAAGAGGTGTGTTACTTGAGAATGAATCTTTTTGTAAATGGGCGAATGACAACACCAACGGTGTCATTGGGGCCCAAAGTAGCGGACATAAGGAACAATGATGTAAAAATTCATATAAACCTATATTTGTTAAAAACATTAGGGCCTGTTCAAAGGGATGCAACATTGTTGGACCAACGACACGCAACAATGTTGAAGCACGTTAAAGTGCCTATGAAACGAAATTTTCTCCGACAATTTTCTTATTGCATTGGAAAGATTAGTTAAAATCACTGTATAACTTCTTTGATAGAATTTTTGTAACTGCCTTACTTTTCGAGATATTCAATTTTATTTGATTTGAGAATGACCTAACCAGTGACGTCATACTGCATAATCACTTTTCAAAAAAGCTGAATTAATTTAAAAAGTACTCAAGATATAACAACTAAATACCCAGGTCTGCATGTTGAACATAGGCTACACACATATAAGTGCAGTTTTAGTTAGTTTCCACTATCATATGCTACAAAATAAGCAATCTAACAGTCGCTCATTATGCAGTATGGCGTCACTGGTTTTGTCATTTTCAAATCAAATAAAATTGAATATCTCGAAAAGTAAGGATGTTACAAAAAATCTATCAAAGAAGTTATACAGTGATTTTAACTGATCTTTCCAATCCAATAAGAAAATTGTCGGAGAAAATTTCGTTTCATAGGCACTTTAAAGATGATGTAAAGTCCGTTCTGTGCATATTTCCTGCGCATAACAAAGTTTGTTTACATTTTCGATATCATATTACATGAAGTATTGACTGCTTACTAATCTAATTATTATTCCGAGCGAGTGGATGGGCGCATTGAGAGGATTCATAAATATGGATGAGAGTTTTTCATTAGATGACCTTGATAGACTCGAAATAGAAGAAGCTGCGCAAATTCCTAACAAAGATGACATAACTGTGTGTTCATGTAATGGGATATGCCTAAAAGATGACGGGACGAAATGCATGCCCTTGCAAAACTATCGGCCAGTATTGCACATCCGCAACACATCGTGGACAAAGTAGAAGAGGTAGAGGAAGAAGAACAGGTAGAGGACGTCGACTGGTTCAAGGGGAAGGTGCACAAGAAAGATTAGCCAACCATGAGCATCTGCTAGAGGTGTTTATTCATTTTGCTAACTTGAAATAGCTAGTAATATGAAATGGCTAATCAATAGGCAGCTAACTTGTGCTAATTTTGTGTCTCTATTAAATGTATGAAATATATATTTTAGCAATTAATTCAGAATCTGGATGTCGATGCTCTAAGGAGGCTTGCTACTGAGTTGCTGAGAAGGCAACCGGCAGTATTTGCTGACCTGGTGAATGGAGATTTTCCCCAGCCTAACCAAGGACGACTACAACGTGATAAAGATGCTCCACAACCCGGTGATGGTGCTCCACAACCCGGTGATGGTGCTCCACAACCCGGTGATGGTGCTCCACCAGCAGGAACAAGCGAAATTCCACCCTGGTGCAATTGTGGCAACTGCCGACTAATGCCAACCCAAATGGAAAACAAATGCTGTCGTGCAAGGAAGCTTCCCTGAATGTCCACAACACCCCTTTTCCAGCAACTTGTGCTGGATGCAAATGTTTTAGACATTGCAATGCGCTATCATGAGGATGTTCTTGCACTAGATGATCCGCGTAACAATGAGAACTTTCGGCATGCAGCATACCGCCAATATATATTATGGCAGTACGGACGATTGGGGCAAGGAAATCGTAGAGTTGTGCCCAGCTGTTGTGTTCTCGCAATAAGGTCAAGATACCCATCTCCCAATGGAATATACACTGGCTACCGTCCATCTAGAATATGAACCACCTAATTGTGCTTATTAACTTTATTATTCAGTTACATTACTTCCCATGTTATATTATTTACAAAAGGATATTTTACAGGTATGGTAATGTGTTCCCAATAATTAGTAGGACAACATTTATATGTCATTTTTTGCATAATTGCCATGCTACTGAGTGTTCCCACAATATTGTACCACTTCATGTATTAACATAATTGAAAAATGTCCTATTCAGTTCTTAATTAATCTTGGCTTTGAAACAAGTGGCTAATTAAAAAAGGTAGAGATTGATCAGAAATGATTAAATACAGGAATTTGGAATATCCTGAATGAGCTGGTTCAAGTAAATGAGTTGTACAATATTTTAAGAACATTTCCATTGCACAATGCACAGCTATAGAATTTAACTTAAAGTGCACTGATTTTCTAAAGATTGTAATTTGTAGTAGAATTATTAGTTATTTACAGGAAGTTTTTTTGGCAATTATTTATATACATGCAATTATTGAATGCAAGAATGTCTGTGTACATATTACTGAGATATCTGCACACATTTCAAAATATTATCTTGAAAATTAGTCTAATGTGAGAACATGATCAAACTCTATGGAGTATTTCAGTGGGCTATACCCTATAGTTTATTCGATATATAGAATATACGAACCAACTCTTTTGTTTTACTAGCTCAGGCAGTATGCTCTATATACAGTGTACTTAGGGACTGGTCATAAAGTATGGGGGGGGGGGGATATAAAACACAGAAAAAATACTGATTATTTCTTGATTGTCTTCATTTCTTATGGGTACTATCATGTTCTAAATCAGTTATGTGTGTGCAATAGTATTCTACACTTATCATTAATTGCTACACTGTATAGAGTGCTGCACAACTATAAATATACACTGTACATATACAAATAATTAAAAAAAGATACTTAATTGCTTTACTAGTCCTTTCATATTACCAGTACTTATTATTCAAAGCGTGATTGGTGGCTCTGAATAGCTTCTTGCAAGGTTGGCCGTGGTACTTAAGCAATATTCTGAGCTATATTGCGAGGATCGTCTTCTGACCTTCTTTAACTTTTGTGTAACAGGAGCAGGGACATCAACTATCTTTTTAAAGACATTAACTAAAAGCTCAGGAATGTATGTGTAACCTTTGGGTTCCAAGACATCTACTGGTTGCCATCATTTAGTCCTATTGCTGTATTGTAATCTTGCCCTGAAAACATATGATACTTCACTGTAGATATTTTCAATCTAATTGAAGTAATTAATATACAAAATCTAACTAATATGAACTAAATACAGTATATACCTTTCCTGACCAGCAGCATCAGTGGCAGTTTTCCTTATCCTGTGCTTATTGAAATCTATAGCAGCAAGCAGGTTTCTAAGTTTGTATCCAACAAATCTAAATTAGATTGAATTTTGTAAAGCTTCAGGTTATTAAAGTTCAACTCCATGCACACCTGCTAATTTTCAAAATACATTATAGAAATTATTCATTTGTAAAATCTTACGAATACGAGTGCCGTTTCGGACAGTACATCAAGAGGTGATTATGAAAGGACTTTAAAAATCCAGTATGCCTACAATATGAAGTCAACATATTCAAATTATTAGTAATAATTTAAAGTTCAAAGTTTGTACTTTCCAATAACTGTTTTGCCCTTCACATGCTTTCAACTCACCGAAAACGTGTGCAATACGGAATTGTGTTTAAAAAACGTTTATTTAACATAATTTGACGTAGAGAAGCTTGAGGTGCAGAATTCTTTGCTAGCCATGGCTTCTGTTTCTCTTTGTCATCCAAAGCATCATGACCACATCGACCTTCACTCTTACCATCACTCCTCGCCCAGCTATGTTCATTGACAACATGGTGTAATATACTAATCCACATGTCCTATATATATTAAAAAATGACACATTACAAAAATTATACCAAAATTTGAATATTTACTTTATCCATATTTTGCATGAAGAAAAATAGAATTTCAAAATGTAAACACAAACTGTTCACATACCTTGACCAAACAACAATTCTAATTTCATAAAATACAAAATAAAACGGACTCAGAAGAAATACATCTTGTAAACTCAACCTTTTCTTGTTTTAACCTTCATAAGTATTGAGTTTAGAAGATATATTTCTTTAGAATATGTTTTATTTTGTGTTTGTTAACAACACAAACTTTAAACCATCTGTAAAAAAGCTGGTAAATTGTACCTTAAAATCATTTGTATTCCCACCACACTCCTTGCCACAATACCAAAAATGGTTTCGCACAGAACTAACCCAAGGAGCAAGTTCTTCATTTCCCTTCTCTTTGCTGGCCTAAGAATATAAATTGAAAAGAGCTGAACAGTTAGAGATATCAACATTCAGAATATGACTGACATGTACATTGTAACTGTATTTGTAACTTACTTTAATAAGTTTCTTTTCCAGATTCTTACCACCATGCCATATATCCCACTGATGTTTGATCTCTTGATACTTTGCTGAATTCTCTGTAAAAATAATTATAATACCACAGAATTAATTTATACTGTTGGTTGATTATATCATCATGGCTTGGGCACATAAGTGAATTTGCAGACATATTCTCTAAAAAGTAATGTTGAATCCACTGAAATGAAGTGGATAACACTGCCAATTAAGAACGCAAAATGTAATGTATAGACTTAACGTACTCATAAGTGCACTAATCTCCAAATGGCCATCAGTCACAATCTCTTGTAAATTCATTTTTGATGACATTAACTCGTCAAGCCCTCTCTCAAATCCAAGCCTTTCCATTTTCATACTTTTCCTTCCTTCAACCTCTCTTACATCAACTATCTTCAAGTTAAATATGGTTTTTGTGTCCATGTCTGCAAAGGTATACGTGCAATATTGGGCACAATGACCAGGAGAATCATTACGCCCATCCGAGCTTAAAATGACATCCTTTTCTTCTCTTTTCTTCCATGACTCATCCTTCATGCCATTCCAGTATTCTTCAACTGTCGGAGCAATGTATAGACTCTGATATTGGTTATACAACATTTTAGAAATATACCTCATGTTCATAATTTTGAAAAGAAAGCCAATCTTGGTATAAGAATTTCCCGACATGACAATGGCTGAAGCCAGCAGCAAATTTCCTGCCCGTAGACCAGCACAAGTTGCTGTGATGCCCATCTTCCCCCAAAATGCCCTGCATGACATTTCCAAGTGACAACAAGACAAGATCCAACATATGTCTCCTTGAATTCCAGTGGTTGATCACATCCTGCTCTTTTGCACCATTCACCACGAACCCAACATATTAATTTCATTAATTTTGATGATGCAACAATGCAATACTGCACCTTGGTAACATCAGCAGGTTCAATAAATTCCACTGCAGTGTCATTCTCTGCCAACTGATCTGAAGTACCACCATCCTCTTCAGAATCACCTTCCCCTTCTATATCTAAATCATACACTTCACTTTCCAATGAAGTTCTTTCAAGGTCTTCTTCTTCACACCTAATAAAAACACAATTATATTACAATATTTCTTATGGGAATACAGCACAATATGGTTTCCCCACTTAAATTTGCTGTCTCATTAACTTACAAAACCAGCTCTCCTCCTGCTATGGAAATTAGAGTAAAATAATGAATTGCAGTACAACAGGGCACCTTGCTGCTGAATAGACTCCCCCCCCCCCCACACACACACTCTTCCCAATTATCATACAGTAAAATAATAAATGGCAATACCAAAAGGTACACAGCTGCCACACCCTGAAAGTTACAGAGCTTACGCATTGACAAGTAAATTATCTGGGCAGTAGTAGGGCACACAGGATTGGGTTAGCTAGCATGACAAGAAGTCCAGATTACATTTGAAAATATATAAGATAAAACTCACAATGATCTTGATGGTGAAGAAATTTCTGTGATGTCTTCAAACTCATCAGTATCACTGTCTTCACTTTCAGTGGCTGTCAGTGTCTTTTCCAAAGCTGACATACTACTTATTCGGGACCTTTACATGTAGCAAAAGCACATTTTAAAATATTATATTTCCCAGCTTGTGGTAGAAAAGCTAAGCAAAACTAGTAGTCATACACATTCATCATTAAAAGTTCTTGTCATATCACTTACATTGCAGGTGATGGTTTGGGAACAGTTTCTGTAGATAAACGACGGCGTTTGGGGGTAGAGAAACGCATCTGCTTGTCAGTAACAGGTGTCGAGGTCAAAACTGGGGAATATAAAAAAAAAGACCTTAAATTGTTTAAACGCCAATGTTTGAAAGCTTTACATTTCATAAATCAACATACTTGGAGAACTTATTTGCCTTCGACCACATGATTCTGTTTCTGTCTCAACTTCACTGCAATACACATGTCGCATATCAAAAAAGTCACAATGTATTTATAACTATAGAGAAACAGAACGGATCACCTTTAATATTCAGTTTCACTTACAATGTTGGCGAAGGCTGAAGAATATTCGGTGTTGAATAATGACCAGGATGTGATGACACTGCCACGTGTCTTCCCACTGTTGATGTAGGCGACACAGCTTTATCAAATACAGAGAAGACGTTTTTACCTAAGCTTTGTATTCTGAATAAATTTTCTTCTATGAAGTGCTTCTTTATCGAAACTTACTGGGAAAATGGATGTGACTTGTCAATGGCAAATCTTGAATGGCCTCATTGTCAGTTTGGGTATAAACTTCGCTGTGATAAAAAGACAAAATCAATGAAAATTCTTATTGGAAAACCATCTATATACAATTCACGGGTTAACGTAATGTATCAATATATAAAGCAGCTATTCAACTAAATATTAGATACCTGAATCGCCGGTCTTTGTTAGCAATGTAATGGTCCAACAATATTGAGGCGAGTTCTTTGTCACTCTTGACAGACAAATCATTTTTTAAATCTCGCCATCTTGTGTATTAATCCATCAAGCTGACCCTTGTCGCATTTCTTTGTGCATCATAACGCTTTTTACTTACGGCCTTGTCTTCCACAGTCATTTAACGGGCATCTTCCTTTGGTATTGACGAAGAGCTACTCGCACGCGCCTCTTGCTCATCCGCCATGTTGAAATACGTTCTTAATTATGCTGAATGTATTTAAATTCCTAAGAAACGTCCCGGTTCATTGGAATGTTGATGTGCGTGGAAATATGCGCAGAATGGACTTTACATCATCTTTAATAAAGTGCTTCCTTAGCGTATTGTTTGACATTCCAAGGCAATCTATTGTTGTTGAGAACTTTTACCCTAAAATAACTGAGATTGATATAGCACAAAGCACTATTTGAAAAGTGTTGGATGATGTTGGCCCAACAATGTTGCATCTGTTTGAACAGGCCCTTAGAAAACAAAAAAATGCACATATTAATTTATCATAATATTACAGTCGTGACAATTAGACAGCCTCGTTCCAAATTGTACGGTACAGGGTGTCCCAAAAAACCCCCGAAAACTATTGAAAATGATCTATTGTTAGAATTTCAATGCCTAGCACTAAATTGAACCCACCAGTGGATAAACTATTGACATAACCATCATAATTAATAGTAATATACTTAGTGTTAACCATTTTTATTCCAGACAGAAAAACTAAAGCTATGAGTTCATGTTAAAAATGCAATCAAATTTTATGCATGGGTTATTTTAGCCTATTCAATTTGGTTTTTATCAATATTACCTACAGAGTACAGGTATAAGTTGGGAAAATGACGACATCAAACAAACTAACAAGATAGTATTGTTTTCATTTTTTCTAAGCCTGATTTGCTGTTAGAGTTTAGAGAAAAGAATTTACAAATGTAAATTTCCATAAGCAAAGCAAACGTACTTTACAAAGATATTTTAATTTTTAACAAGTGCTATCATTCAAATGTTAACAATAAATGGTTTTAATAGTTTTGGGGGTTTTTGGGACACCCTGTATGTGCGTTCACGCACAATATTTCAATATGCCTAGACACCTGGCAACTTCGTGTACAATATTGTATTATTGTTGCTTTTTTGTTTTTGAATACCAAACTGCAATCGATATTTTTAAATCTTACAAGATAGTATTAATTAATTATATAGCATAACCAAAATGTGGTGCTGGCTTGGTTATTACTGAAAGCATATGTGTATTTCATATTTACAAATTAAAATTTGCTGTGCTTAACTAGTTTAGTTGAGAAGAAACTTGTCATATTCCAGCCTGGGGTCGGTCGTGCGAAAGGTGAATAGCGCTTAGCACTGGGTACCGAATTATTAACCTGTTTTTAAGTTATCTTCTTTTAGACTTTAAATTTAAATTACTGAACATTAACCCCGACCACTCCTACTAAATAAACAATTTTAGGACAATTTAAAAAAGATCGCTATCCGCTGGACAACTTTATTCTCCGTTCGTACAACTGCGCCCAGGTCTTAAAGTTGACAAACACTTACTACGAACAAAACTATTATCTTTTTGTCAGATTTAATTTGTAAAATCTCGTTTGGACGTTTGCGTTCGCATCAAAACAAGGCGAGTCGGACATTTTCCTTTAAATTTCAAATCGTTAATATCTCAAAAACAAGTCGGTATTTTTTCTATTTAAGATCAACCACGCACAGACTATTTTATGCGAAATCCTTATCTCTGAGCACAAAACGCATTTTAGAAACTTTGTGGAAGATGACGATTATCGAATGTCCAAAAAAATAAAAATTGTTCTCGCATCGCGCACGAAAAAGTATCAAAGCGCCTAGGACGAGGCTGTTTTACATTACCCTTTATTTTCTGTTTATTGGAATTTGAGGAGAGAATCATTGACATTTTTTGTAACATTTTTTGAAAAGAACCGAATAGATATGAAGGCATAGAACTAAACGCCTCGGAAAGGAGGGGGTTTGGCTGTCGTTGATGCAGAGATGTAACTCGATGTTTTTTACTTACAATGTTTTAAAATACGACTGTGAGTTACTGGCCTCTTTTTAAGACGACACCCTCCTAAACCCAAGCAAACATGGTGTAATATAGAATGCTTAATCTGTGGTTGTACAGTATATGACGTTCTTAAAGCTAAATGAAGTGTCCATAGTGTTTGTATGAAGTAGTTTAATTGTCCGACGAGGAAACTCTTTGGAAGGAGAATTTGCGAAACGTCGGAAAACACTCATGCAAGTTGGACTCAAATTTCTCTTTTAATTTTTTTTCTCCTTTTTCTTTGACATCTACGAATACATTTGAAACTTTCTTCTCGATAACTGGACCTTGCAATGGATATTGACACAGTACTGTAGAACCAGGTACCTTAAAAAATCCATTGTTCACACAAAACCACATACCCTTTATTTGATCGGGAAAGGAAGTTTGCTCTTTATGTTTGGTCGTTGGGTGGATATCAAATGCGTGTGGGCTAGCATAAGATGATTGAATTGAACCAAGTGTGTTTAGATTTGCCATGATTCTTCTGCACATTTGAACAGACATATGTCCTAAAAATATAAGTTAAATACTGATTTAATTACAAAGTAAAAGTCACACCCACTGAAAAAAATAAAATCGTTTCGCTTTGCCGGCGGAGTAATGAACTAACTTTGTCCAATTCAAACTTTTAAACACAAGTAGTTACCGGTTGCGTACACTTTTAAAGGCCTAACGATATACGTCTCAACGTACTCATCCAGGTCGAAGTTGTGACCAGCTCTTCCAGTTAGATTAACAGTGGAATTGCTCTTGATCATCTTTCTGAGAGGGAGCGCCCACAACGCAGCGAAATTTACCAGGTGAACAAACGCTTCCGTCCAATAATTTTTGAATCCCAATTACGCGAATATTGGCAAAAGAATAACCCATACAATTTCTCGCAAATGGCCATCACCATTTCGCCTTGCCGTTATAAATAACTCAAGAAGTGGGCCGAATAACGTAAACAACTGCTGGTGGTACTTGTGTTTCTCGCTTAACTTTGCACTTTAGGATAACCACTTCTTGAACTTTTTCAGTAAAATTTCATTGTGGTCTCCAAACCTTTGCAAGTTAAGCCTTAACTCATCATCACAAGGAAAGTCAGATGACCTACGAAATTCCTCAACTGCTGCCATTCCATATGCATGACTTCCATCTCGAACACTTTCCTGGATTCTACTTAAATTTTGCTCTTGGAACTTTTGCTTTTTAAACGCATCTTTCGTAAGCTTCGGTCGTTTCATCACAGAATTCACCACCTTATGAAACCCACCGGTGCCATATGCTTTAAAGACCGCCTCACAAAGAAATCCTTTTGTGTGCATGTTGCCTGGTACTTCTGTCGACCATCCATAAGCTGCACTGTTCTTATTTCTGACACTTCTGTTGTTCTTGCAAGTGCCAACATCTCCAACCACTGCGGTGGGGAATTTTTCGCAAGAAGAGCGTCTGTAAACAAAACCAGTTGGGCCATCGGGTGTACATGTGGCAACATCTCTCATTTCATGCAGCGTTTGGTCATTTGTTCCATGAGTCTGCAAGAAGGTCACGATGGAGCAGTCAAGGTGATTAGAATACGTTTTAAATAAATCAACGATAGGTTGGGCTTCCATTGCTTCTGCGATTTCCAATGGACTTGGTACATCGCTAAACATTTCACCCCTAAATTCGGCAAAGTTGGTGATAAGAAGTTCACACATAATGAGATCAGAATTGAAAACTACTAATGAAAGTGGAGTCAAACCACACCCTTCTTTTGCATTTGGGTTGATGCCACTACTTATTAAGACCTTCGTCAGAGTGTAATTCCGCTCCTCAACAGCTGCATGAAAAACAGTTTGTCCAAATTGATCTAGAGTGTTATGTATCTTCTTTGTCATTACAGAAACCTCTTCTATAATCCTGTCTAATGAAGTTTCATCGGAAGATTGTGTAACTTCTTTCGTTGCAGCATCTAGTTTAGTGAAAAGACTTTTGAAATCATCATCTGGTACTGTCTGTAATGTGCTATGTACAGGTAATTCATCAGTGTCACTCTCGTCAGACGCACTACTTTGCATATCATCCAATTGGACTTCAACATTTTCGATGTCCTTTTCGGTTGTCAAAATCTGCCTTTCCATTTCAGGAGAAGAGACTGCTTTTCAAGAGACTTGATAAACACATATCTTTCACGAGCAGTCTTAACATCGAACTTTTTGTTTGCATTATCGAATTCTAAATAAGCGTTTGATTCATCAGAAGGTATTTTAAATTCTTTGCTGAATTCTTCAAATATAGCAGCTGTCCCTGTCAGGGTTGCATTATCTTCAAGTGACAACGGTAGATTAAAAACTTCAGTTTTCTTAACAGACTGCATGTTTTTACAAAACTCAGAAACTGGTGGTACCTTTATATGACATTTGTCTTGAGCTGTCACGTGTTCAAAGTCGATGGAACGAATCCAAGCGTTCATGTCTGCTTCATTCATTGCTTCATATGCTTTCTTTGGGCTGGGTAACCAGTTCAAAGATAAAGACAACAGTTGAAGGTAGTAACGGTCACACCACTTTTCCCACACTGACTTATGATCAGGCATTGAATTTGCAAATTGAAAAATTAAGTCTCTTTTTATACGTTTACACTTTGGTTGGTATGCTAATGATTTTGCTACAGATTTTGCAACACCAGTGCTGTTGCAAGCACTTTCTAGAAAAAAATAGCTGGTGCCTGGTAGCACCAAATATCTAAGGGCAAGGACAAAATACATGCTTGAATGCAAATTATAAACACAAGATGAGAACAAGTTAAACAAGAACGTTTTCTTATCAAGAAGTATGTGTTCAACAGATAAAGAGGTTATATTTATCTGGGATCTACACGTATTTTCTTCACATGACAGTAACTCTTTCACATGGAACAAGTCTGGTACAATTTCTGCCCGCCCTGTAAAGTTCCACATTTTAGGACCAAGTTCTTTAAATAGGCGATCATGCTGCTTCTTGCCACGATACATGTTTATGTTGTACATAAGAAGTATCACTGGGGAAAAATCATTACAACGCTCTTGCAAAGAATTCTTCAAAATTTCAGCACGACGGTCCAAAAAATTGGTACTATTACAGAAGACAAATCTATAGGTTAGCGAAAAGGCGAAATAACCCTCAACAATAGAAGTGTTTGCCACTAAATCCTGTACAGATTTGAATCGCAGTACAGTATTTTTACATAAGTTTGAAATAGGCAAATATTTTACGATGGCCTGAAAGAACGTCCTAAATTTAGTACAATAGTAAAGTTTTGTTGCGAAATATTGAAAACAAGGACAGTATAGCCCTACGAAGTTTGCAAATTTTGGATAGATTTGTATTACGCGATGGAAATCGATAATGCGCGTAAAACAAAAGTATACAAATTTTGCCAACTTTTTAAGGCTAGTTTTCCTAGTTTTACAATATCTTTTGCGATTATTCTGTATTAGGATTGAAATACAACAGTTAGTATTTGCATATTAAACTTATTGTATAGTTCCTGTAGTTCTCCATGACTGGAGTTAAGCATTTTTTATCAGTGTGTCAGTGTGCTTGAGTTATTGAGCACGTAGAAAGTCGGGAGAGCACAACAAAAGCCTAAGTGTTGGTCAAGGTGCTAGCCGGGTTGGTACTGTAACTAACATCTAGAAATCTGTAGTTCATATGATAATGTTACTTTTCACGTACCGTTCATGTGATGTTTTCTTAAAAGTTGAGTATTTTTTTAGAATCAGACAAATATTGTACAAAAATAGATGTGAAATATACATACACTGCATCCCAGTGGGGAGTTAATCCAATAGAATTCAGCATATTTATAAACTGCTTTCCAGCTCCGTAAGTAACACATACTAAGCCAAACAATAACCGAACGTCATTTGGAAACTTTTGATTTTGGATGCTGAGAAGTAGTGCAAGGGCATTGACTTCACACTTCATTTTGTACTCTGGAGTTTTGTGGACTCTTTGACGGACATCAGATTTAGACACCAAAAGGGCATGAAGTACGCTGTAAATCAATGGACATGACATTTCAAAGTTATCCAGTAAATTGGAGAATATTTTTTCATGAATTTCATAGCCAATAGCACCATCCTTCCGTAAATCAAGGGAACAAAGTTGCTCCAATGTCTTGACTTCTGTGGACAGTTGCTTCTTTTGAGCTGTACTCACTTCTTCATCAATATTTTGATGTTTAAGAGCATGCAGCTTTGTCGAACATGCTTCAATTAAAGCTGTGTTAATTTTTAAGTACAGTTCTAGTTTCTTCTGATACCCTATTGCCGCTAAGCGTATTCAATCCAAACCAACTCGATGAAACAGGCATTGTACGTATTAAGGAACGATCTATACCACTGTCATAACATATTTTGATGGTCAACATTTTTGTACATTGAGTTATACTTTTTGTTGAAGGATAAACGAATTACTCGTGGGTTGTGAGAGATTGTACTGTAAAGTGTGTCCCTTTAGAAGTGATACTATTGTTGTTAAATGTGCGTTGCTATGCCTCTGTGAATTTAAATTAGCTTGTACATGTAAAACGAACAGCAACACAATAATTACGTCAAATTATAACAATGAAAATACTTCTGCCATTCATGTAGACAATTCGTTTAAACTCCCAGAGGCATAATAACACAATTTAATATCTTGCACAACCCACGAGTACTTTATCCATACTAACGAGTTATTCGTTTATCCTTCAACAAAAAGTATAACTCAATAAACAAAAATGTTGACCATCAAAATATATTATGACAGCGGTATATAATATATATAGATCGTTCCTTAATACGCGCAATGCCTGTTTCATCAAGGAATACGAGTTGGTGATTAAATACGCCTATTTCGGCTTTAAATTGCTGTCTGAGGTCATCACTTCTTTGAAGAGCAATACGTTGTATCTGTAGTATTTTAATATTTTAGCTACACTGACGATAAAACAACTTGCAATGTTAGTCAATGGCCAACCAATGTCAATACTTCAATCGGTTCAATGACCTACATTTTTACGCATCATTCCAAGCATGTGAACAGCGTGACACAATGTCTGTGGACGAAATGAAGAGCCAGTAGCATTGTTAACGTAGTTGGCTATTTCATGTAGCCGTATCCTAGTTGTTTGAAGAATACAATCCATTATGGATAGACTCTTCATGATCGAATAAACTCGCGCTTCCAGTAGGCCGACCAAGACGATACGGCTTCACATCACCGCTATTCAAAAACGTAATCGTCCGGTACACAGTTTTCGGGCAAACAAATAACTGTGATGCTATTTCTTTATACCTCCTTTGATAAAATAGTCTTTGATAACCATTCTCCAACGCAAATCATGCGCCGAATATGGTCTCGGCATTATGTACAGTATATACTGCAAACAGGTTTTAATTTCCACGCTAATCGAACGCGCAATTAACACGCATGATAAAATCTTCGTGTTGACGCATATATTACAGTAACCACGTGATCGATATATATGTATTATAGTATATTTCGCCTGGACAACCTTTTCGGGATTGACAGTATATATATATATATATATATAAAGGATGCTTTCCTTATTTAAACACTTTCTTGTTTGTTATATTATGTAACAACTCTCCCCCCCCAGCTCATCTGAACGTGAGCCTCTAATAAGCTCCTAATAAATCAAAATTAGGTTATAATACCATGACACGCAATCGTGCGTTATAACTGGCAAAGCGGTTAGGGTTGGAGATTTGATTGGCTAACTTACTTTGTGGCTGTATTATTCGTGTCATGAAAGTATAACCCAATATAACCTGAAATAGATAATTAACCTAGAGAGTTACGGTAATTGTCATATTAACGTTAATTTAGTAACGTTAATTCAGAAATCACCAATATTGATATTTTTATGCTGTTTAAATATTACTGTCGTTACCATGATAGCAATAATGCACTAAGTGTAGTAGAGTACTATCATTTCAGAAAATGTCACTAGCTTTACCTGTTTCAGAATATCGTTTATGCCCCTTTAGCCTGAAATGTGACTCTGTCGTCACGAAGCATGTCGAGCTCAACGCCAAAAACTGTTCGATAATATCATCATAAATTTCTTCTTTTATATAACCATGGCAGTAAGATCCGTCAATTTGGAAATCTTGTAAATTCTTTCTTAAAATGTCTATTTCCTTTTCTACAACACTATCGATACCCATGACGCTTTCCATGTTTTTAATTATACTATTATATTGTTATATTTTGGCGCCATATTTAAATATTTCCTGCAATTTCAAAATCCTTCGCGATGACCGAATGGTAACGATCTCAATACGAACACGCTACGATTATATACGAAGAAATAACGAATTTGTATGAACAACCACGTGCCAAAAATATTGACGTCACCCACAAAGAACGCCGTGAGGTACTCAATCCCAAGCAGCAATAACATACCAACTGCTCAAAGAGTGAACAGAAGGAAAACACAAACCATGACTGTTTGCAGAGGTGTCAGATCTTGACAACAAAAGTTGGAAGGATGTTGAACGCCACTGGTCAAAGGTCGTAAAGCTAAGAAGAATGCCAAATGCGAGTATTGGTTACAAGGAAGTATCAGGTCCATACAGGATGGTACATCTTTTGGAAAGCCCTATTCAATTCCTGATGTTGTTCATGACTTGACAACTCATTGAGAGCTTTGTTTACCAAACCAACTTATACTGTCAACAAGTAAATGGAAGCAATAAACCTAATGGATGGACAGAGGTGACATATGAAGAAATATTGGCATTTATTGGTATTGTCATTGCAATTGGCGTAGTAAAGTTACCAAGTGTTTCAGAATACTGGTCAACAATTGACATTTTCTAACTCCATTGGTTTCCATCAATATTGTCCGGAGATCACTTCCTAGTGATAAGCAAATATTTCCACTGTGCCAATAATGAAGAAACACCAGAACGAGACAACCCAAAGTACAAGCTGCACAAGGTACAAGCCATTATAGAGAAACGGAATAAGACATTCAAGGAATATTATACATCAAAACAAAATTTATCCATTGACGAACAGATGTAGGAACCAAGTGTCGAGTTTCATTTATTCAGTATATGCCAAAAAAGCCAAAGAAGTTTGGAATAAAAGTGTGGGTTCTTTGTGAATCTACAACAACATACTGCCTGCAATTCCAAGTATACACTGGAAAAGTTGGCAACTCAGTTGAAACCAATCTGGGATATTGTGTGGTATTCGACTTGTTAGCAGATTATTTGAAAAAAGGACACCATGTTTATTTTGATAATTTTTATACAAGTGTAAAATTGGTTGAAGATCTAGTTTGTCAAAAAACATTCTCCTGTGGAACAATTAGGTGCGACAGAAAAGGTCTACCAAGTGAGTTCAAAGGTGGTAAACTTAAAAAAGGTGATACCATTTTCTGGGAGAGTAATGGTATCACAGCTGTGATGTGGCAAGATAAATGGACAGTGCATGCTATTTCATCTATACATGGAAGAGAAATGACTGCAATTCCTCAAAGAAGAGGTGAAGCAGCTCCAGTTATGAAGCCCATATTGATTGCTGATTACAACATGAACATGAATGGTGTTGACAAATGTTACCAGTACCCAAACTCCTACAGCTTGGGCAGAGAAGCAAACAAGTGGTGGAAGAAAGTCTTCTCCTGGTTGCTACAGTTGGCCATTATTGACTCCATGGTTTTATTTTTTTCGGTCAGAACAGAGTTTGGGAGCAAAAAGAATGCTTACAAAAAATATAAACAAGCTCTCAGGGTTCGAAATAGCCGCCGGCTATCGCCGGTAGATTTTTAATTTTAAAGCATATGAATTGGTATGACGGTATCGGTTTTTAAAACATCTCTCTAATAATTTATCGATGATTTGCTTACTATAATAACACGTAGATACATATATAAATTATCATGACATCGATTCTGTCTTGCAACTTCCCTTTGCTCATTAAAAGGAAGTCTTCAATTCAGTAGCGAAAAATAAAGACCTTTCATCTTTGTTATTGGTTTTGTCACCATTTTTGTTATTAAGTTGTAGTGATGCCCGCGTTTCATTGTATTTAGGCTAGCGGCTTCATTGTGTCATACTTCATCTTACTTATTAACTAGCGCAATACGTTGAGACAACGTTTCGCCTTCGCTTAATCGGAAACATCACAAACGCTAAAAATTTAAATATTATAGACATAAAAATTATCAATATTGATGTCGTGTCGGGGGTGAAAACAGCCACTTTTGAGAATTGGAAGAAGACGAATAAGTATCTTCAACTTGATGCAACGAAAAAGATATTGACTTGCGATATTTGCGTTAAATGGAAAGCCAAACTTTCTGGAACAAACACGTTTATTACTGGATCTACCAATTTAAAGTCATCAGCTGTTACAGAACACATAAAAAGTAAACTTCATAAACAAGCTTTGCGACTTGAAGAACAGGAACAGGCAGTCGCCCAGAACAGAAATGTGCGAATGCAGTTACTGCCAGTGCCAGCTGATGCCCCGCTTGCCCAGGCAATCAACAATTTGGGAACGCTTGCACCTGAAGAGACAAACGCCATGCAGAATCTCTTTGACACTGCATATATGATAGCATACAAGGGATGGCCGTATTCTGATTTTGTTGATCATATAGAAATTGAAAAGTTACCTGGCGTGAAGTTTATGCCAGGAGGTACTTACGAGAATGACAAAGGCAGCTTGCTATTCATTCATTTTGCCGCAAAAGCACTGTACGAAAGACAAGTCAAGGATAAACTCAAGAGAGCAAATTTTGTAACTGTGTTTGCTGACGGAGCGACAGATGCAGTGTGCATAGAGAAAGAAGTCATCTATATTCTGTTCGTAGATCCAGATGATTTTACAGCTTCCCTTGCTTTTCTAAGTTTCAAATTGGTGGAATCGCAAGATGCGCAAGGGATCACAAGCACTATTATCGATGCCTTCAAGGAATGTGGTATTGAAGAGAAGTTGCAGAGAATTGTGTTTTTCGAGTCTGATGGTACTGCAGCGGCAAGCACATCAAGTTCTTTTCGTGCATGAATCATCGACTTGAACTAGCTATAAAGGACGCAAGCCATGAAAGCTTTCGTTGATAAGAGGAGATTGTATTTAGCACACATTCAGAACGTCATTGCAGATACAAGCAAGCGGAATGATAAGGCGACTCTTGAAGGAAAGAGGAGGCGCATAGCAAAAGCAGCATACATCTGCCATGTATGCTGACATCCTGGAACCAGCTCGGCTACTTTCCTTGGTCAATCAGAAGACAAGCTATGACAAGCAATGTTGTAGCCATGTTGTAGCCATCTACCAGTCACTGGTGCGCCATTTTGGGAGTTTCATCCATGAAGGAGAATCGTTCAAAGAAACAAAGGATGCAGACAAAGTAGCACACAGTGTCGCCAAGCTATTGAATACTCGCATTTGGATACAGGATGTGACTGAGGACAAGCTGTTGGCACAAATGCAAGCAATCTCCAATGTTTTCGGGAGCTTCAAAGACGTCAACCCACTATGCCAGATCAGCATAAAACTTTTACAGGAGCAGTATGTTATGTTAGTGCAGTGGGCAACCGCATACTTTAATGTAGCTGTTATTGACTCCATGGACCTGTGGCCAAGGCTCTGGAAGATAAAGCTGGAGGATGCACGAAAACTGTGGGTACTGATCGAGCTGTGTTTTTGCTGTTTGTATGGCAATGCAGTCTGCGAGTCATTCATTTCGTACTTGCGTGTTGTCAAAACTGATTGGTGCAATAGGTTAAACGAACACAACTTGACTGATTTAATGCGGATTAAAGTGACAGGTTCAACCCTACCAGTTTTCCGCGAGTGTTTTGGTGAGCTTGCTGTGGACCTTTGGAATAATGATAAAGCACATAGAACGACTCAAAGGAAACGAAAGCAGTATGATGCACGAGGAAGTGCTTCAAAAAGAACAAGGGAGACAGAGAGGGAAAAGTTCCTAAGAGATTGGTTGAAAGACGTTGGAGTCGAGAGCGAAAAAGAATCAGAGGGTGAGGAAAATGACAAGGAGATGGAAGCAAATTATTGGAGGAAGATGAACCGAAACCGAGCCAAGAAATCCCACCAGTTCAATCTCACCATTTGTCGGACAGTTACAGTGACAGTGATTGTGAAGACCCTCTCCTGGGCGGAATGACAAGCAGTGACTCTGTCTCAGAGTGACTGTACTGGTGATTCCAAATAACGAGAAATGCAATTCGTAAAATGAACAGCGATGGCTTTGTTGTCATATACGACGTATATATTAATACTGATATACATTATTTAAATTCCTTACTTAACTTTAAAGAATTGAAGTGAACTTAATCTTTTTGTATAAAAAACAATACTTGTTATTGTTTTGAACTGATTCACGTAGAACTTGTTATTGTATTTTGATACATAAGACAAAATAAAATGTATTGCTGTGTTTATATAAATGTTGTGTTGGATTACATCACCATTACTTAACCTATATGCCCACTCCTGAACTTAAGTAAATTTTCCTTTGAAAATAGCCGCCACAAAAAACAGCCAACAAAATTTGACATATTTTCAGAATGTTATTTCGAATCCTGGCTCTTGTCCATGAGCTAGTTCAACCACTGCTTGATCAACGTGCTAACCCAGCCATGGATTTACCTAGACCAAGCATGCGGGCAAGTTTAGGTGCCAAGCGGTTGAAAGGAAAGCATTTTTCAGAGGGTGCTGACGTAAGAAGGTGTTTTGTTTGCTCTTGCCAGATGAAAGAGAATGGCAAGTTACTGCAGAAAGTGCGTTACATTTGTTTGAAGTGCTTTGAAAGCTATCACACTAAGTCTGAAGTGTAAGTGTTGTAATGTTAGTTGTGTCTTATGATGTGTCTTTGGACTATTTTTTTAGAATTTGGAACCTAAGTGCAACATATACATTTAGTTTTTGATTACCTGGCAATATTTTTAACTTTTGTACACATATGAACTTCATTGTAAAATTATTTCACAAATATAGAAAATTTTCAAACCTAAATATATTGTCGTATTTTCACTGAATATGTTTGAAACGTGTGGTAGGCAAACACAAATGGCCTATTAATGACAAGTAGGGGGCCGGAGGATATTTGACTAAATGTCAAAAACCAATGTCCAATTGCCTGCAATCCTTCCACTTCTGGTTGACACGAATAACCTTTTCACCTGACTCTCTGCATCAGAAGACTCATCTGCTGCATCAACATCAACCTCAAGGTCACTGTTGCTATCAGATTCCACCTCACTTGTGCAGTTAATGATCTGTGTTAAAATACAAAGGAATATAAAACGGAAATACTGTACTGTGTATGCTAGAGATAAAAACAAAAAAAATATCTGCAAATTTCTCATCTAGTCCTCACCTCATCCATACCATCATCTGATAACTCAGTATCATTCCCAAACTCTTCTACATCTTGACAGTCCACAATGTTGTGTTCTGACACATGTAGATTTTGTGTCCTCACGTGTCTTGAGATCACCTCAATTTTTGCTGCCTTTTTAAGTTTCAAAGATCCCATCATGTTGTACTTGAGCAGGTATTTATTGAGGGTTTCCACAAGTAGATTTTTAATGCCTCCATCCTCAACTTTGCCTAACCAGTCGATGTCTTCACAACCCAGCTTCTTCTCTGCTTCTCTTCTGATCCTAGTTTCTCTTTTTCTAGCCTCTTTGGTCATATGTTTGAAAACCAAATCATCAAGAGCAAGTTTCACAATACTTTCAGGAACAATATATCTTTCTGAAAAACTAGTTATTGTTGATGGGTCTTCAATATTCACTGTACCTTCCTTGAAAGAACACTTTAACTGTAGCCTTGGATTAAATTGGTTTACTGGTCTACGGACTTCATCTATCTCACTAGGGGTATCTTTGACGTGCAAGTACTTAAATTTGTTTGAGGCATAATCAGGCATTGGCTCTGGTATACAGTGACAAACAGCATCAACCCAACCAGATTCAGCACAGTGTGAACATGATGAGCCATTATTATATTCACAAGAGAACTTCACAATCTCTAAGAACCTCTCGATCTTTGAGAAATAGCTGTGACCTGGAAAAATCATATTGTTGTTCCTGTCCATGAAATTCGTCAGATAGTGTTTATCCCAGTAGAATAATTGGTCTGCTGTACTGCTCACACAACTCTTCATAAAACCATCAGGAGCCACCGCACCATCAATCCGGTCTGACACCTCTTTGGCCACCTGAAATGCAAAGCTGCTACAGTGTTTTGGCATATACAGTACAGTATATAACTGACGAAGCTTACCTGGATAGGCCATGAAGTATATTGTTTTTTTTATTTTATCCACACAAAACGAAAATACAATACAATATTAATTGTACCTGAAATGCATTGAATCGCATCCTGTCCATTTCTAGTTCTTCAAGCTTTTGTGTTGTTACTGTGGAAGGATCTGGCAAGTTGGATAGTATATCAGACTTTTTCTTGTATTCCCAAGTTAAAGCACCTCCATCACATACAGCATCTCCAATGAAAATAATCAGATTGACTTGAAAATCTAGCAAACAAATTTTTACCATAGTTTACCTATATCATATTACTCTACTCGAAGTGCTTTTCAAGGGCTAAATCATACAGATTAAAAGCTTTTCATGATTACCTGGATATTAAAAATATAATAAAACAAAAAGTCACAGAAAAGTCAGCAATTTTCATTTAAACAATATTTGCAATGAACAATATGATATATACCATTCTTAATGAAACAAGGGATCACCTATCATTTTAACATATTACATTGCGTAACAATTTAGAGGTGGAGTACAAATGACACTTTTGAAGTAAAAATTATAGTAAGTGGGGATATAAATAATTTAGAATCCACATACTGCATACATACATACATACATACCTACGCAACTTTGAATTCGCTCCACTTCATTGTGACTGCTGTCCCCTGGTGCAAGATGGTGGCGAATGTAGTAGTTATAGTTCATCAGTCTTGTTTCCTCTGCAGCATGAAATTTAACTTCATGATTTGTGATTCCAACACCAGGCCCAGCATCGGTAAGATCAACAACCCTGGACTTCAGCCTTGGAAGCTTCACTTCTTTCAAAAAAGCCATGCAGTCAGTCATCAAATTCTTCATTTCAGCACAGCTGGGATGGGCATCATCAAGATTTTCCTGATACCTAACAATACTTTCTTGGAGAAAATTTAACTTTGATGCTGTCTTTTTCAGAGCAGTAATCTCCATTTCACACAAATCTTGACTGATTTTCTTTATTTCGGATTGGTGAGCTTCTATTCTTGCTTGAAATACCTGCACTTTCTTCAATTCATATGATCTGAATGAACAATTCAGATCGTCAGTCATGAGCTGTTGGTCATCATCATCAAATTGTTAAGTGAAATACTGCAAGTCAATATGCAGTGCACTCATTGCAGATCTAAATGGCTTACTTTGCCAGTCTGGAGGAGTTTCAGCTTCATACAAGCTTGGTTCCTTATGCTTGATATCCATTAAATGGCTTGCCCATACAGTACCTGAGCTTCCAACAAAATATTTTGGTTTTGTTATAACAACAGATTGTTGATCACATGTCTTGATTGAGTCTTCGTTATCAATGAACTGAGTTATCATGAATAGGAAAGTTCCCGGTGTGCAGTTTACCATAGACTCAGGGAAGTCGTACTTGGGCAGTTTCTTTGTAAAACAAGAGTCTTCTGGTTGGAAAATTTTTTGTGCTCTTGCCCCTGTCATTCCAGTACTAGTGCCGGGACAAAGGTATGCCTTGTCATCAAAGCTCCTACAGAGAGTGTAACTTTGATTTGAAAAATGCTGTATGTCACTTACAGACCAAGCGCAGATCTAGGGTGGTCAAATGGGTCACTTGACCTACGTAAAAATTGCCAAACAAATAATTAATATTCCAAACTACTGGAAACAATCCAGTTTCTTTTTTGTGTGCTGCTACTTGTCAGTTAGCTATCCAGGTCGAAAATCGTTCAGTATCTGAGCCTTCTGTCACTTTTTTTGCCACAGGTCAAGCTGCGGTTTTACACATAAATTTTGCCCCATCAGCTGACAAAATCGATCCACCTGATTGGTAAGATGAAAGTTTGACCCATTCGTGGGGAGTTCTGACGGCATATGACAAAAGGTGGACTGGACTGGACTGACAAAAGGTGGACTGGACTCGATTGACAAAAGGTGGACTGGACTCGATTGACAAAAGGTGGACTGGACTCGATTGACAAAAGGTGGACTGGACTCGATTGACAAAAGGTGGACTGGACTCGATTGACAAAAGGTGGACTGGACTCGATTGACAAAAGGTGGACTGGTGATGTCACCATATGTCACATCGTGAATTTTCCAAATTTTCCCGTTTTTTAGCGGGTTTTGCAGGCTAATATTTGTTTCGATGGTTGCAATTTGAATTTGCTTTCTTCTCATACCAAACATGCGAAAATATATCGAGAATTTGTGAAAATAAACTGCTTTTTCTTTGGATAATTTTGTCATCGACGTAATATTTAATATGGCTCGGTAATTGCACAATCGGGAAGAGGTTTTAGCGAGAGTCCAGATGAATTTGTTGCCAATGTCAAAGATGAGTATGATCAGTCTGTATCACTGCCTAATTTGAGAACAAACTTTCCAGCAATTAAAGAGAACAAGTGGTTTTCCTTGATGGGGACTTGAATGAGGTTAGCATCTCTTATTTTTATGCCTAGTTTCAGAGATATATTTTTTTAGGTGATATTGATATACTGTTATTTGCCAACCATGTTTTAAATGAATCCAAATGAAAGAAATGTGACTTAGTATATAGTAAATATATGGTTGCCCTTTGAGGGTGAACGTTCAGACCATAACAATGAGTATGATGAAGAGTTTGATGAATTGCCAGGAGGTCTTGTAAGTTGTTATCTGAAGAGTTTTATACAAATTCTATGCAAATCCTCTTTATCAGAGAAATGTAACATAATTTTCTGTCATGTAGCTCTCACCAGAGTCAACTACTGCAGATGATGAGCCCGGACCAAGCCGCCAAACGTATTGAGTGTAAATAAAGAGTCATCATAAACCCAAAATGGCTGCCATGAATTTTGAATAATTATGTGAATCAGTAAATGTGGAATTACTCTGAATTGACTAATTGAATTGAAACAAAAATGTAGGGATATCTTGTCTATATGTATTGTTAGTCATTTATAATATTTGTGGCAAAGCCATGACATTCTGAAGCTGGTAAAATTTCTTGAATCTACATAATTGTAATTATTTATCTAGTTGTTCATCGGAAAACTCGAACCGACTCCCCCTTTCATAATCTACATTATATATGCTTTCTAAAAATATATAGTTTCCCATACCTATTGTAAGTAATTTGCCTGTTTTTTATGCTTGACATATACTATGTTAATTTCAACAAAAAATTGGCCAAAAAAATCAGTAATTTAAGAGTTAAACAATTTAATTTCAAACATAGACTTTGATCTAGGCATGAAGACGTTTAGAAAGACTGACTTGAAGAAAGTTGCAATTAAATACACGAAATTTTCCAGCAATTTCAGATCACTTTCCCACGCATAATACAAAACTATATAAAATTGAAAATTGCCATCTTCAAAGGGCTAAATTTTCCTATTTTAAAACAGTTTGCAACCAAACTTTGGAATTTTATTAATTTTAACATTCTCTTTCCTGTTGTGGTAAAAGACTGCTATTTGTGGTAGAGCTTATAGTTTTTACAGTTAAAACATTCAATTTCATGCACAATATTATGTCATATGTATGGTCGCTTTATAAACTGTAAAAACTATAAACTCTACGACAAATAGCAGTTTAATAAAATTGCAAAGTTTGGTTGCAAACTGTTGTAAAATAGGAAAATTTAGCCCTTTGAAGATGGCAATTTTCAATTTTATATAGTTTTGTATTACACATGGAAAAGTGATCTGAAATTGCTGGAAAATTCCGTGTATTTAATTGCAACTTTTTTCTAGTCAGTCTTTCTAAAAGTCTTCATGCCTAGATCAAAGTCTATGTTTAAAATTAAATGGTTTAACTCTTAAATTACTGAATTTTTTGGTCAATTTTTTGTTGAAATTAACATAGTATATGTCAAGCAAAAAAAAAACAGGCAAATTACTTACAATAATCCATCTTCAGACTAGAATAAATCTATGTATTGTGAGACCAGAATGTGAATCCTATTTCAGGACTACATGTATTCATGCACCAACTACGCGAAGCATGCAATTTAAAGTTTCTACTTAATGCGATAATGCAGTGCCTTTGACTCCCCAGCTATCTCAAAACCAGAGACATAGAGTATGCTCTGGATTTTACATGAGACTCGAGCCCTTGTCACACTCGAAGGCGGGTTAAAGGCCAAAGACACACAAACACATTTTAAGAAAGATTTATTCAAACATTACATACCCATATTTTGAGATAGCTGGGAGTCAAAGGCACGGCATTATCGCATTAAGTAGAAACTTTAAATTGCATGCTTCGTGTAGTTGGTGCATGAATACATGTAGTCCTGAAATAGGATTCACATTCTGGTCTCACAATACATAGATTTACTTACAATTGGTATGGGAAACTATATATTTTTAGAAAGCATATATAGTGTAGATTATGAAAGGGGGAGTCGGTTCGAGTTTTCCGATGAACAATTAGATAAATAATTACAATTATGTAGATTCAAGAAATTTTACCAGCTTCAGAATGTCATGGCTTTGCCACAAATATTATAGATGACTAACAATACATATAGGCAAGATATCCCTACATTTTTGTTTCAATTCAATTAGTCAATTCAGAGTAATTCCACATTTACTGATTCACATAATTATTCAAAATTCATGGCAGCCATTTTGGGTTTATGATGACTCTTTATTTACACTCAATACGTTTGGCGGCTTGGTCCGGGCTCATCATCTGCAGTAGTTGACTCTGGTGAGAGCTACATGACAGAAAATTATGTTACATTTCTCTGATAAAGAGGATTTGCATAGAATTTGTATAAAACTCTTCAGATAACAACTTACAAGACCTCCTGGCAATTCATCAAACTCTTCATCACACTCATTGTTATGGTCTGAACGTTCACCCTCAAAGGGCAACCATATATTTACTATATACTAAGTCACATTTCTTTCATTTGGATTCATTTAAAACATGGTTGGCAAATAACAGTATATCAATATCACCTAAAAAATATACCCCTGAAACTAGGCATAAAAATAAGAGATGCTAACCTCATTCAAGTCCCCATCAAGGAAAACCACTTGTTCTCTTTCATTGCTGGAAGGTTTGTTCTCAAATCAGGCAGTGATATAGACTGATCATACTCATCTTTGACATTGGCAACAAATTCATCTGGACTCTCGCTAAAACCTCTTCCCGATTGTACAATTACCGAGCCATATTAAATATCACATCGATGACAAAATTGTCCAAAGAAAAAGCAGTTTATTTTAACAAATTCTCGATATATTTTCGGATGTTTGGCATGAGAAGAAAGCAAATTCAAATTAAACAAATATTAGCCTGCAAAACCCGCTAAAAAACGGGTCCAGTCCACCTTATGTCAATCGAGACCAGTCCACCTTTTGTCAATTGAGTCCAGTCCACCTTTTGTCAAGCGAGTCCAGTCCACCTTTTGTCAAGCGAGTCCAGTCCACTTTGGCATATGACAAAAGGTGGACTGGACTGGACTGACAAAAGGTGGACTGGACTCGATTAACAAAAGGTGGACTGGACTCGATTGACAAAAGGTGGACTGGACTCGATTGACAAAAGGTGGACTGGACTCGATTGACAAAAGGTGGACTGGACTCGATTGACAAAAGGTGGACTGGACTCGATTGACAAAAGGTGGACTGGACTCGATTGACAAAAGGTGGACTGGACTCGATTGACAAAAGGTGGACTGGTGATGTCACCATATGTCACATCGTGAATTTTCCCGTTTTTTAGCGGGTTTTGCAGGCTAATATTTGTTTAATTTGAATTTGCTTTCTTCTCATACCAAACATCCGAAAATATATCGAGAATTTGTGAAAATAAACTGCTTTTTCTTTGGACAATTTTGTCATCGATGTGATATTTAATATGGCTCGGTAATTGTACAATCGGGAAGAGGTTTTAGCGAGAGTCCAGATGAATTTGTTGCCAATGTCAAAGATGAGTATGAATTCAGTCTGTATGATCAGTCTGTATCACTGCCTGATTTGAGAACAAACTTTCCAGCAATGAAAGAGAACAAGTGGTTTTCCTTGATGGGGACTTGAATGAGGTTAGCATCTCTTATTTTTATGCCTAGTTTCAGAGATATGTTTTAGGCGATATTGATATACTGTTATTTGCCAACCATGTTTTAAATGAATCCAAATGAAAAAAATGTGACTTAGTATATAGTAAATATATTGTTGCCCTTTGAGGTTGAACGTTCAGACCATAACAATGAGTGTGATGAAGAGTTTGATTAATTGCCAGGAGGTCTTGTAAGTTGTTATCTGAAGAGTTTTATACAAATTCTATGCGAATCCTCTTTATCAGAGAAATATAACATAATTTTCTGTCATGTAGCTCTCACCAGAGTCAACTACTGCAGATGATAAGCCCAGACTAAGTTGCCAAACAGCAATTAGCAGTAAATCCAAATCACAGACTATCACACAAAAGCCGAAATGTAATATATTTATCTATATTATTATCGATAATATAGTTTTTATTCCTAAGATAAATAAACAAAACAAGCAGAGTATTGAGTGTAAATAAAGAGTCATCATACACCCAAAATGGCTGCCATGAATTTTGAATAATTATGTGAATCAGTAAATGTGGAATTACTCTGAATTGACTAATTGAATTGAAACAAAAATGTAGGGATATCTTGTCTATATGTATTGTTAGTCATTTATAATATTTGTGGCAAAGCCATGACATTCTGAAGTTGGTAAAATTTCTTGAATCTACATAATTGTAATTATTTATCTAATTGTTCATCGGAAAACTCGAACCGACTCCCCCTTTCATAATCTACATTATATATGCTTTCTAAAAATATATAGTTTCCCATACCTATTGTAAGTAATTTGCCTGTTTTTTATGCTTGACATATACTATGTTAATTTCAACAAAAAATTGGCCAAAAAAATCAGTAATTTAAGAGTTAAACAATTTAATTTCAAACATAGACTTTGATCTAGGCATGAAGGCTTTTAGAAAGACTGACTAGAAGAAAGTTGCAATTAAATACACGGAATTTTCCAGCAATTTCAGATCACTTTTCCATGTGTAATACAAAACTATATAAAATTGAAAATTGCCATCTTCAAAGAGCTAAATTTTCCTATTTTAAAACAGTTTGGAACCAAACTTTGCAATTTTATTAATTTTAACATTCTCTTTCCTGTTGTGGTAAAAGACTGCTATTTGTGGTAGAGCTTATAGTTTTTACAGTTAAAACATTCAATTTCATGCACAATATTATGTCATATGTATGGTGGCTTTATAAACTGTAAAAACTATAAACTCTACGACAAATAGCAGTTTAATAAAATTGCAAAGTTTGGTTGCAAACTGTTTTAAAATAGGAAAATTTAGCCCTTTGAAGATGGCAATTTTCAATTTTATATAGTTTTGTATTACACGTCGAAAAGTGATCTGAAATTGCTCGAAAATTCCGTGTATTTAATTGCAACTTTTTTCTAGTCAGTCTTTCTAAAAGTCATCATGCCTAGATCAAAGTCTGTGTTTAAAATTAAATGGTTTAACTCTTAAATTACTGATTTTTTTGGTCAATTTTTTGTTGAAATTAACATAGTATATGCCAAGCAAAAAAACAGGCAAATTACTTACAATAGGTATGCGAAACTATATATTTTTAGAAAGCATATATAGTGTAGAATATGAAAGGGGGAGTCCGTTCGAGTTTTCCGATGAACAATTAGATAAATAATTACAATTATGTAGATTCAAGAAATTTTACCAGCTTCAGAATGTCATGGCTTTGCCACAAATATTATAAATGACTAACAATACATATAGGCAAGATATCCCTACATTTGTGTTTCAATTCAGTTAGTCAATTCAGAGTAATTCCACATTTACTGATTCACATAATTATTCAAAATTCATGGCAGCCATTTTGGGTTTATGATGACTCTTTATTTACACTCAATACTCTGTTTTGTTTATTTATCTTAGGAATAAAAACTATATTATCGATAATAATATAGATAAATATATTACACTTCGGCTTTTGTGTGATAGTCTGTGATTTGGATTTACTGCTAATTGCTGTTTGGCGGCTTGGTCCGGGCTCATCATCTGCAGTAGTTGACTCTGGTGAGAGCTACATGACAGAAAATTATGTTACATTTCTCTGGTAAAGAGGATTTGCATAGAATTTGTATAAAACTCTTCAGATAACAACTTACAAGACCTCCTGGCAATTCATCAAACTCTTCATCATACTCATTGTTATGGTCTGAACGTTCACCCTCAAAGGGCAACCATATATTTACTATATACTAAGTCACATTTCTTTCACTTGGATTCATTTAAAACATGGTTGGCAAATAACAGTATATCAATATCACCTAAAAAATATATCCCTGAAACTAGTCATAAAAATAAGACATGCTAACCTCATTCAAGTCCCCATCAAGGAAAACCACTTGTTCTCTTTCATTGCTGGAAAGTTTGTTCTCAAATCAGGCAGTGATATAGACTGATCATACTCATCTTTGACATTGGCAACAAATTCATCTGGACTCTCGCTAAAACCTCTTCCCGATTGTACAATTACCGAGCCATATTAAATATAACATCGATGACAAAATTGTCCAAAGAAAAAGCAGTTTATTTTAACAAATTCTCGATATATTTTCGGATGTTTGGTATGAGAAGAAAGCAAATTCAAATTAAACAAATATTAGCCTGCAAAACCCGCTAAAAAACGGGAAAATTCACGATGTGACATGTGTGACATATGGTGACATCACCAGTCCACCTTTTGTCAATCGAGTCCAGTCCACCTTTTGTCAATCGAGTCCAGTCCACCTTTTGTCAATCGAGTCCAGTCCACCTTTTGTCAATCGAGTCCAGTCCACCTTTTGTCAATTGAGTCTAGTCCACCTTTTGTCAATCGAGTCCAGTCCACCTTTTGTTAATCGAGTCCAGTCCACCTTTTGTCAGTCCAGTCCAGTCCACGTTTTGTCATATGCCGTCCACTTTTGTCAATCGAGTCCAGTCCACCTTTTGTCAATCGAGTCCAGTCCACCTTTTGTCAATCGAGTCCAGTCCACCTTTTGTCAATCGAGTCCAGTCCACCTTTTGTCAATCGAGTCCAGTCCACCTTTTGTCAATCGAGTCCAGTCCACCTTTTGTCAATCGAGTCCAGTCCACCTTTTGTTAATCGAGTCCAGTCCACCTTTTGTCAGTCCAGTCCAGTCCACGTTTTGTCATATGCCAGTTCTGACCTGTTTGTTGCAATCAGGGGCTCTGTGCAAAGCTTCTTATTGGGCAATTTAAAAAAAATCTTCAACCTTATTGGTCATTGTTTTCTGACCCATTCTGACTGATGAGCATGCAGCCCACTGATCTAAATTACTGGATAGAGCTTCTGTCATGCATAATTGAAGCCAATGGCAGCCATATTGGACTATCCCATATAAATTTACATTGGTACTATTGAGGTAGTAGAAGAGGTTTTTACAGTTTTAGGTTATTGGTGGGAATGGATAAACATTGAGTGAATGAAATTTCTTTTACAAATAATTCTTGTTTCCTTTTAAACTTGCATGTGAATAACGAATTGGGGATAGTCCAAGATGGCCGCCATGAGTTCATTATCAAGTGTTTTAAACCTTCTCAAAACCATTAGAAAAGTTGTGGCAAGCTGTCTTCGCAGTTAATATGGGAAAGACATTTCCCTGATAATTTGGTCTGTTTTAATTTATACGTTGCGATTTGATTTGCAGAAATTTTGATTGATTTTAGTAATATGATCTCATTATAAATATTCTGGCTTCAAAATTGGGTCACTGGGTCACGGCGTCACTCAAAACAGGTCAAGACCTCGAGATATTTATAGAATTTAATATAGACTTTATAGAGGAATAGTTAATACTTTGCTTATAACCGTGTGCATTGTGTGATATTTTTCATTTTTCCTTAGCCTTTGCTAAATATGTTATATTGATCTTACTATTTGTGTGCTATATTAAACATATTGTCCACATAATTTATATAACAACAAACGCATAGGAATATTGTATACGAACTACACGACAAAAAGCTTTTGCTTCAAACAGTTATTTTCTGGTTGTGTCTCTGAAGTAGTGAAATCATTCCTACTTCCTAGATGCTTTTAATTTTGTTGTATATACAAAATAATGAACTTGTATACACAGCACAAGTATACATTATTTTTTGTATACCAGCTAAATATTTTTAGCATACTCATTATTTATTATCTTTCTTACTTTTGCGATTATTTAGTTACGTCCTGCAGTGATGGTTATCCCTTTGCAAGACTAATAAATTGTAGATGTAGACATCATTAACTAACTTATTCCATTATTCTAATATGAGTAATGGGGATGCCATATAGAATTACCCAGGCAAGCCAGCTTATCTATTCACATCATGATTGATTGTAATTTGAATCACTGGTAATCTGAATCTGATATATGGTGTGAAAATATACTTGTCACAGAACATGATTTATGAGTGAATCTAAAATCACCAAAGCTTCTCTAACTAGCCAATATTTAATAACTAGCATAATTTTAAGTACTTTTTCTCCCCCCCCCCCGAATGACGTCAGAAAATCTTGACCTACGTACGAAAAATCCTGGATCCACCCCTGTTACAGACCTAATGATATTTTTCTTGAGAGACCTACAAAAATGTGTTAAAATACCACTATTGTCCTCTGCTTTCGGTGGGTTTTTGCAGCAGAAGAGACCTAAACCGCAAATCCTTTTAGCTTGTAAAGATCTTTTAGATTTTGGTCTTGATCTGTTATATGCTGTTGTTGCTGACTTGATAAGTGGCAAGTCTCGGCATTTATGACTAAAATTCACAATCCGTAAGAAATCCTTTTTTTTTACTTTGTGATTCAAGTACATCACTGAGTCATGCCTTCTTCCATGTGCTGTTGCTTTTTCTGTAATACTTTCTAATAGAAATTGTTCACCAATCAAATCCATGCTGGACTTTCAACAACTGCCAAGTTTTCTTAACTTCAGCTTTCTTTCTCTAATAATGCTTTTCTTGCAACGATTTAGCATACGCTTTTTAGAAACTGATTCTTTTTCATCTTTTAATGTTTTAAGAGAATTAATCACATTATTTAAGTCCTTGACACTTTCACCTTCCTCTTCAATTTGTAGTTAGGACCAAAGACCATCTTTAGAGCTGAGCTTTAACTAAGAAGACTTTCTTTCTTTTCTATTTGCTTATCAATCTTTTCTGCTACTTTGGAATTTGCTTCATTTTCAATATCTTCTAATTGCTCCAAGTATCCAAAACCACATTGTTTATCCTTACAAAGGGAATCACTATCGATACCTAGGGCATCTAATTCAGCTCTTGATCTTGTTGCTCCAAGAATAACTCGTAAAATCTTTTTATCCCATTCTGTATCTAGGGCATGATATAATGCTTTGACATTTTCCTTATTCAAAACAAATCCATCTCTGGACATACCAGTAGCACTTTCAGATATGTGTAAGAAAAAGTCTTCCAGATCAATGTCATCAGATCTTAGAACGACAAACTGCTTTTCATTTATAGTAATAATTTGAACACAAAGGCCAAATTTTGGGCGCAGAAGTAATTCGTTAAAGTGTTTTTTCTTGTTAACGTCTTTAACACCTGTACGTCCGTTGGTAGAATAACTCAAGAACAGATGGTACGCTTCATCAAATTCAATGTAACTTGTCACTCGTGTTGACCCATCACTACATGACACATTTGCCAGCAAGCAATCCAAAATACTTTGAAGCCCTCGTAGGTGTTCCCAGAGTGGAGAACCTGATGAAATTTTAGCAGTCTTGTCTTCAAGGACGTTTAAATTTTCCTTAAGCTTACAGGATTGTAATGAAGTAAGAACAACTTTGTTTCTTGGGATATTAGCTCGTATAAAGCTTCTAACTTCGTTTCCAGACGCCATCTTGAATATGGCATATACTTCATCTAGGTTTTCCATATAGTGAGTTTAAAACCGCATTGAGTATGTTGGGCAGGCGCAAAAATTTTTAGATGCATTTTTAATATAGAACCTTTGCAAATTTTGCAAATATAAATATTTTGAAAACATGAATATGGAAATTGAGCAGGATATCTGCACTCATTCAAGTGTAAATGCAAATGATGTTTATCTATTCTTGGGGGGGTGGTAGTTTGTTACAATACTGGCCGGATTTCGACAGAGAGGGCTACGATAATATGAATCAGTTGCTTCAAATGACACCTGATGAGTTAGAAGAGGCATTAGCACAAGATGTTGGAATCAAGAAAAAAGGGCACCTAAAGCGAGTTAAGGCACTTCTAGCTATTCATTCTGCCACAAAGAATCCAAAAGGCACAGAACACCAAGATAAAGATGTGAAAAAAAGCTGTAACAAAACACAGATATGTACGCAGACGCAGACGTAGGTAATACTTAATAGTGTAATAATAATAGTGCTAATGGGCAGCCAACATTAGCATACAGGGGTTGTGCACAAACCATTAGAAGGGATATTTGATATTTTTATTTCATATATCTGTTTATCTTGCAGTGCCAGATTCAATTTCGTCAAGATTATTAATTCCACATCCTATCACAGAGAAACACAATTTTTACAATGAAGTTCTCTATGAACTGTTCAATGAATCATATTTGATGACATATGATACTTTTGTAAGGTATGTATGTTACTGGTCAGAGAGAGTCATGCTGGAAACTTAAACAAAAAATGGATAGGATGAGGTCATACGAGACAAAGTTGGCAGAATCAAACGATGGACATTGGCAAAATATCAGGAAGTATGTTGGTGATCAAGCAAACCGCACTTCAAACGACCCTTCTGAAAGATGTGTGGAATTTATGTCAAGAATCATAGAAGAGATAGGCACATTCATTGTAGAGTGCAAAATGCTACGGTCAAACCTATTTGATAAAGAAAACACTGTGAAGACATGGAAAGCAAATGAGCTGCTCTTTTTAGAGAACACCATCAAAAATTTTTTGGCAATTGAGGGAAAGATGGTGAAGGTAAAGAGGGATATTCTCCAGAATATTAACTATTTAAAAAGAAGGGTGGTAGAAAGTGATGCCATTCAACATGATAACACTTGCTGTACCAGAAGAACAAAAAAAAAACAAGCGCAAGTCATCGAAGAGAAAAGAAAAACAGAAACTGAACATCTGCTGTACGGTCTTCCAAGAAATAATTGGATTGAAAGATACTGCTGAACAAATGATGACCAAACTGGAAAAGAGCGACTTTAGCTTTGCAATAGATGACTCAGACTTTATATAGTCAAGTGGGGTAAAAATTACGCATTTTCAGCAAACTTTTGATTTCGTCACAAAATATCAACGTACCCGAAAGCTACATGTTTATTATGATAGCTTACCTGATCACGCCTGGCATTTTGCATGCAAAATCGGTCATTTCGCCTGTACCCAAATACAGCGGTTGTTCCACAAAAAGTATTCGATAAAGTTATCTTACACGAAGTACTCAACATCATTGACGCAAAATGGCGGACAAATATTTATTTACACAAATCACAATAAGGACTACAAGAAGCAAAACTGGTGGGGGAAATGAGGAGATTTAAGTTTTTGAGGGATGCTTGTGCAAGAATCTAACCTGGACATTGTGCTACGCAACGTTTTTCTTTTGGTAAAGGCTGGTTCGATTGCATTAAAGTGATTAAACTGAAGTGAGCTGGACAGTTGCAGTGAATATTTGCAAATATTGGCAAAGTCTGCTGGTCAAGCTACGGTATACAAACGGAAATGTGTTGTTTACAAGGTTTATGTGTCGGGAAGTCATGACAAGAAACTATGGAAACAAATTTCTTGCTATAAAATGCATTGAAGACATAAAACCAAATTGAAACTACATGCATGAATTTGTAAACGATATTTGTCCATAATTGCCTTAAAGGCATTCAGACAATAAGGCACAAAGACTTTAGAAAATAGATGTGTACAAGACATTCTAGATATGTAGTTTTCAACAGTTTGGTCATCTAACAACTGATGCAGTGATGCTTTGTTAATTAGGGTATTAAAATTGTAGTGTAAATTACACTAGCCAAAGATGAAACTTCTATCAAATTATGTAAAGCAAAAGTGTTGTAGGGAACGTAAACCTGAGTGAATGGGATTTCAACTTCACTCGCTTAATTCCTGTTTGTCACAATAAGGGTCGGGGACCAAGCTACTATGTAATTCTAGTTCTTAGCATTCCTTATGTATTCTAAGCTTTCAAAAATTATCCTATCCACCCCAACCATTGTCAGCAGGAACAAATGTGAGTAGAAAATTTTATTATAGTTTATTAATGTAAATATTTACACAGTGGTTATAATTTTTGTAAAATTAAAATTACTGAATATATTTTCTTTTATTGTTATATTTTTTTGGGGGCTCTTGATGGTACCATGGTCTTCCCTTGGCAATTAAAGTTAACTGCCTATAATAAATTCATTATGTGTAGAACATAGTGGGAACAGGTGTAGTATACCTATTATGATGCCAATTTTACTTGCCAAGGGGAGTTTGTTGCTAGATGGTTACACTAGGTAAATAAAAGTTGGACCTGAATTAATGCAATATATTAATAACACATGCATACAGAAGTCTAATTAACCCACTGATGTGCAAGACCTTGATCTTCCTGTGGCAACTCAACTTGTTTTTTATAATGAACCTAAAATAAACAGGTAGGCATTACTACACCATTTACTACCAAAAACATGCTTGGGTGAAAACTACACAAAGCTTGCCCTAAAGTCTGGGTAGCTGATACGGGCATGTTGAGATAATCTGAAGAACACAAGCACAATGTCAGTTTGGTCTGATCATGAATATTTATAGCATATATTTGATATGCATATGTAAACAAACCTATCAATATATCCATCCTGTTTTTGAGGTTTGATTCAACTCGATGGTTGAAAAAGACAAGACAGATATACCAATAGCCGTATCAATGTTCATGATCAGCAATTAAAATTTTTTTTGAGCATGTCAACAATGTATGCACTACTAATGCTAAACTCTATTATATATTTGGGATGTAGTTTGCAGTTACAATTCCTCTTGAATGTTAGTTGGTAAGGTGACACCTATTAATAGCAATGTAATGCATGATTTCTTTATAAATAATGACATACAAAACAACAACACTTGATGGTGCAAGCATAGTTGAAGTCAAATATACTTTTACCATCTCATTAGGCATTAAGGCAGCCTTAATTGCTAGATGGATAGAAAACTTTTTCTTAGCAGGGTAGCTCAATCAGCACAAAGGCTTGTATCCTTAGGGTCCCTGCATAATGAATATGAAAAGGTGATTTATGTGGGGTTTTGTCAAAACAATATAATATAATAGCCCATACCAATCACTATTGACAACATTAAGTAACCCTCCCAGGCTATCATCAAGTATCATTTTCTAAAAAATTCATTGCTTTGGGTTGGGACTTCTTCAAACTACAATTATTGCTTGACTGTTAACTAGAGACTAGTGCAAAATGTTTAAGCCGTAAACATTACTACCAGCAGTCGGCAAGCATATTCATATCCTGGTACTACATTGCTTTTCATGGTGCTTTGTAGGTCTTCATTAAGTACTTGTCTGCAAGAATTTTTTAATAAGTACTGATCTTGGCCATTTGGGCTAACTTAGTGTAGTGCATTAATAAACATGAGTGAATAAATGAGCAATATATAAAATACAATATAAAATCTGGGATAGTATATTTGCAAAACTGTAAAGAAACATAGGCACTTTACAATTGATCATCACAAAATGACAAAAATAAACGTGAGTTCTTGTTGCATCATGGTGGTTAAGTTGATATATACAAAATTTGAAACAGTGCAAAGTATGAATCAGAAACGCGATCACAAGAAATACAAAGCCTATAATAGGTTTCCTACCTTCTAGTCCGATCCATCAGGCTTTTGAGTTGCATTTTTTGCTTTTGGCCATTGTCTTCAACCGTTAGCGTGTCGAACCTTGTTTTCTTTCGCGTATACTCACAAACTTCGGATATCTCAGGTTCTCGCCTTTTTTAAAGGAACAATTTGATCCTTTATACCACATTTTTTAAAAAACAAAAAACATACGAACTTTAACACATGTTTGAACTTCTATAGGAACCAAAAATTAAATAAAAAGAAGCCTGAACGAAGGAACCTATACAAGCCGAAGTTGTCACATTTTAACAACTTCGAACAAAAATACGCCATTGCGCAAAATGCCTCGAAGAAGAAGCTTTGCAATGGAAAAGCATTGCGCGTAACCATGGCGATATTGATATCACTTTAATCCTCGAGAAACCCTCTTCCTCCCTATTGCCCTCAAATACCCACCAAGGATAACGCGCACTAGAAATAGCTTGACGAATTTAAGGCATTTTTCAATAATTAAATTCCCTACCAGGCTCCAAAAATATACGCGCGGTTGCAAAAAAAAATGTCTCACTTCGAGTGATCGTTTTCGCGTGCAAAATGCCAGGCGTGGATTGTCTTTGAGGTAAATAGCAAATTTTAGTACTTCCGCTATTGTATGTCGGAAATAAACAAAAAATGTTTGCTTAATTTTTCTCCGAAAAATTACGCCAAAGACAAAAATGGAGGGTTAAAATTATGCAACTGCTCAGCGCTAATTGCGCAGAATAACATGAAATTAAATATGAGCAGGTTAAATGTCAAATCTAATGCCATCAAAACATGTCAAAATCGTCTTGATATTTATGCCGGGCTTGGCAAACAAACAAAGTTTAGTCATTGTGCTCGAAACTTGATATGCGGTCAAAATCTGTAGCCTTCAAATTTACTTGAAATTTTGGTAGGTAATCGCGTCCTACGTATGACTTTAAACAACAAATACATTAAAAAAAGTTTAAACGACAGACAGAAAGAGAAAAATTGAGTGCGTAAGTTTTACCCGACTTGACTATACCTTGTTACCTTGTTACCCGACTTGTCAGATCTATCAATCACACATTTACATTGTCTGATTCTGAAACTGATGAGTTACTTGAAGCTGATTTCCTATGTTCCCACCTAAAGAAGCCTAAATTGGTATGAGCACATGCACCTGATCAGAGCAGTTCTACACAAGTAGAGAGAGTAAATCAGATGATAACATTAGCACTACCACAGCACAAAAGCCTGTTACACATTTCTTTCAGTTACAGCATCAAGGCTTGGATGTCAACAATGACTGGAACCCATCAGGAATATATCATTTCATGTTGAAAAAGAGCAATTTGCCAAAGGTGCTTTTTGAGAAGCATACAAATGCACAAGCTGTGATATGAACTTTCCTGGCACATGATTGCTCAAGAGATATAACTGAACAGCCAAAACTGATCCGCAGATTCTGCATGGGTGAACAAGAACATGCACGTAAACAGACACAAATGCATAACCTGGCCAAAACCATTGCTGATCAAATGGCAAAGAAAGTTGGCAGTGAATTTGGAGAGACATTTTGTTACAACGAAATATATTTTGGGAAAATATAAGATGATGAAAACACTACAGAAAGTGTTACCACTGCACAATTCATCGAAGGAAACCCATTTGTCAAATACATGATAATACTGGAGAGATTCTTCATGATCGTACCACAGTTGATGTCCAGAAAGTGGACGTTCTTGCTCATTTTTCTTATCAGGTCAGCAAAGGAAAATTTTTGTCGGTTGATGTACAGGGCATATACAATAGCAAGTACTGACATCTAGAGCGATGATGGTGACGAAAACAAACTCAATTTTTGTATTGGGAATCTGTCACAAAGTGCTATGGAGTCGTTTCTACAGCAGCTCTGTTGCACTACCTACTGCAAATAACTTAAATTAGAAGAAGATGGTGCAGTTTCTTAAAAACATGACACATATGCTGAAGGGGCAGATAGACTTTGTTGAAAAAGTACTATTTATTGTTTATTAACTTATAGTTTTGTAAAGATGTTGACTTGTACATTTTACAACAAATAGCCAAACTGATAGTTTCTGTTGAAATTAGTTAAATATAATTTGTAGATCTCAGTCCAGGTATGACACATTGATTTATGGGTGCCATGCTCTGTGGATAGTGTGGATGATTAATAAACACTATTTTGTTACTGCTAATTATGTTTAAGCTGATATAATTTATAAATTGTTTAAAACTGTTTAGTTTAACTGGGGGAAGGATAAATTTTGTTTAAGTAAGCAGGGAGGGAGATTTCTGGCCATTCAACATAGAATGGGGTGATCATACATGTTTACAAAATGACAAAAGTATAATATTTTCAATAGTTGCATGATCAGCTAAACACAAAGAAGTTTGAAGAAAAAACAAAGTAACTTTAAATCTCTTTCAAGTGTTACAAGCACTAATAAAATATTGTGCTTACTGCATTTCATAGTGTAAGGATGTATTCACAAACATGTTTTATGTCTTAAAGGTTTTGTATCGACCTTTAACTGCCCTTCGTAATTATCTGTATTTTTTTTCTGCATCCTTAGCTTGTATACTGATCACATCATCCAAATGACTGCCACATTCTCTTTAAAAACCTTCACCAATATATGCATCTGTCACATCAACCACACTCTGCACCATAGAATAAAGAGGTGACTAAAAGGGCCCACTCATGTCGGAACCTTTGAAGTTTTCTGCATGCGCATGTCACCTTGCACATGCTGGCACATTTTGGGGGAAAGACAATTTCTTACAAATATAATAAGAATATACAGAGGTGACTGTGGATATGGACCCATATGGCTCAGCAGGGCCGGATTAACCCCTGAAGGGCCCATAACCTAAGCGCTCTGAGGAGGCCCTATAATTATATTCTGTATAGATAAGCTCAGTTACAAATTTTGCAAACTGCCGCTGATTGGTTTTTGTAAAATATAAGAGGCCATGCCATAAACATCTCATTAGCCTCGAGTTCGTGACAAAATGAATTTGTTTATCATACAGTACTACCCCATAATTCATCAACTAAACAGCTTCTTCCTGACTTTAGTCTAGCGAAGTCATTAACAATGTCTTCAAATGACAACGATCTTGAAATCTCATACTCAATTGAGAGAATTGCCTTAACGCGATTGTCACGTTAGGGATTCTTTGTTAAAGTGCTTGGAAGAATTTGTAAACTTATTTTCGCACTGCACTTTGGAAATGAAATCATAAAACTCCTCAAACATCGCCAACACATTCCTGATCAAAATCGTCTTTGTATTTATTAATCAACTGCTTGGCGCTTGCCAAAACATTTTCTTTGTCATTGCCAGTCATTTCCAAAAGAAAGAAAAACTCTTCACAAATTCGATTATAGGCAGAGCATTGCTGAGTAAGGGAAGCATGAATTTGATCGACAACTGGAAGGAAGGCTTCAATTGTCATGTGTCTAGATCCACTAAATATCACATCTGAAGCGGTTGACTCATAAGGAAGAGCTCTTCTCCTGGTTCTTCGAATTTCGGATTGGTATGTCTGGGTTACATCATCCATTTTATTTCTGGCACAACTCTCAACATCGTCAAATTTATAGCACAGATTTTCTATGAAATCTTGGAGTTTTTAATAATGCACACGCTGCCTTGAGGTCAAGATCCGGACTTTGCAGGAGAAAGCTTGTTCTGTGGAATTTTTTAAGAACTCTCTCCCACAATTTGCACATGAAGGCAAACTCCAACATAGCAAGCTTGTCAGCTAGTGATTGTGCTTTGTTGCAAGTTTCAGCATTTTCTATCTCAACAGGTAAAGACCACTTTTTTACTAAAGTAAACATACTTTTCTTAAGATGCCATATGACAAAGTAATGAGTGATGCTTGACAACTTTTCCCTCATGTGTTTTGCTATTGCAGAATGCCTGAAACAAATGTCTTCACTACCAAACCCAAACCAAGCAGATACTCCATACTTTGACAAAAACTAGCTTACTCAATGGCTGGACTGCTGCCTACTTCATTTCTCTAATAGAATATACATACATTGCATTGGTATATATAGCATAGTTATCACTGTATGTTTGTTGTAACTGCTAAGCTATATACTGTATTATAAGTATAATATATAAAGCTCAGTGGTTGTAACAGTTAACCCTGCTGCACCAAACACACCCTTCTTACAAGTACTCGATTCATATTAATTAGACACTGCAGAGAACAACGAAAAATTCGTTGTCTCGAGCGGGATTTGAACTCGCATCTTTTGGTTTCTAGACCGCTGCACTACCAATTGAGCTATCGAGTCAACGGGGATTGGTAGCGAGTCTTATCCAATTTAAGTGCACGAAATATTTTCGTGACAACTTAGCGCTTGTCTTTGAGGACGCGCAGTGTTTCAATTCTATTTCAGAACCATCCTCAGAGGTATGAAAAACTAGATTCATATTAATCCTGCTAGAATTGAAACGCTGAGGTGCCTGCCGCAAGGATTCCAAAACTTTGCAACAAGTTACCAACTGCAATTTTTGTTCCTGAAAGCTCTGCTCTTACACTGCATTCCTTCGTAGGAACTTTAAAATGTTATCAAAAAGTAATTACCATACATTGTTGTGAACAGAGTTACTAGAAACAAGAGTAAATGTCAAATTGTGAGCCATATTAGACTCAACTAAAATAATTGTTTTTACTGTACCTTTTGGGAGTCACACTTGTGTTTTTATCAGTGTCTGTATCAGTTGTCTCTGTCTCTGTTTCAATATCTACATCAGACACTTCATCTGAAGGTTCATCTGCTTCATTCTTAGACACATCACATTCTTCCTCGTCACTTTCAATATCATCAAGTGAAAATGCATGGCTACTTTCACCTGTTGTAATAATTTTTTACATGTTTTATTTAAAACCAACACTGTGGCCCCATAAAATGTTACTACATGTATATATAGTTGTCATTATGGCATATGAAAATGACTGCCAACACCAACGATCCTGTTCATCAGCTTATAGCAAAACTTGAAATCCGACATCTTTAAAAGCATTTACTTGAATACCAGTACATATTTTGGGACAAGAATCACATACAAATAGTTGTATTGCATTGATGTAGTAATGTTTTTATTGCAGTGACTGGTCTACCTACCTGTAATGCCTCTAAACTTTTCTAAACTCTTTTCGAGGAGCACTTAGTTTCTGTTTGCAAGTTTGCCACCAACTGCGAATTCTTTTGTTTTCCTTTTTCAGCAATTCATAGTTTTCACATTTATGCTCCGATTCATGAGCTGGTTTCAAGGTCTAAACAAAAATCACACAAACTACAATTAACTTCCTGTCAGGCTGTCACAATGTTAGGGTTACTGAAATTTGATGCTAAATGACAGCCTTGCTGTTGTTTCATGTTCCATAGGCATGGACCTGGCAATACTGCTTGTACTGGTAGTGGTAGCTGTAATATCTGGTTCACCGGTATTCATGCCTAAATAATTGGATGAAGTTGTAGGTGTTTCCTCATCTTTGTTCATCAATTGTTCACTCACAGCCTATTTAAATTAATGTGAAATTTAGTTTGATTAATAGTATGTATTGGAATAATTGCGTACGGCATGTATACTATACTATGTTAAAGGCAGTGTACAGCCAAACTCGAGCATGCGCATTGCGTTCAAAATTTTGAAAAACTTAATGTTGTGAATCAAGTTTAGAAAACCAAAATGGCGCCTATATTAGCAGTGCTTTGGAATGTTTTGAAGTTATAGAAAAGCTGAAATTACCCAAGAAAAAAGTCCTTTCCATATAGCGTTAACTTGCGATCAAATTTCATTGAGGTCAGTAATATGATAACCGGAATTTTCTCCGCATCGTAATTTGATCCGTCTGTTGATCAGTGATGTGCGTCAGTGCGTCTGACTTGTAGAAAATACTCAGCACATGGCACGTTGAAAATTATATATAAAAATATTTCAAAGTACTCCTACTATGGACAGTTCAGAAAGACCTGAGAGTGAGCCTACAACGAGTGGTACGTTTGTCGTTCCTAAAAGCGTCCCTTTACACGGAGGAAAAAGACAAGGCTCAGGCAGAAAGAGGACGTATGAAGCAGGGTACGAATGTGTTCAAAGTGTGATTTGGAAAACATTTTCAGTTCACACAGAAGTATATGAAGAATGGATGACAGAAAGAGAAAGCTATGGGTTTAAGGACAACTCTAGCTTTGCAAGATTTCTTTTAGAAACAGCAAAGTCGAGCGGTTCAGCAGTCACAACTTCTGCTGTTTCAGAAAGTCTACCAACGGAAAGGTGCATTTGATTTTTGTTTCTATTGTGAAATATGCATACTACGTTGAAAGGAATTCGCTCAGCATTTGTTATATTCCATCAAATAAACTCAATTTAAATATTGAAACAATTGTGGTTTTTTGAACAGAATTGTTCACACTCCTACTTCAAGTGCTATGGGAAGCCCTTGACAAACATCGACGCCACATGGATGCCAAGCAAGAACACAGCTTTTTACATCAGGTACTACTTAACTGGCCATTTGCCTAGACATCTCCTACTGTAACATTATAGTAGATAATAAGGAATGAAATGAATTATACACCTGTCAAAATACCAACAAGTTACAGTTGAGAAGAATTCATCAATCATCAATTATACCTCTACCTGTGAGATTCCAGTGCACTATTCTAGCAGTCAGGTAAATGCATCAGCATCTCACAGTTTTAGGTTAAATTCCTGCCTGGATGATCTATAGTTGATGAATTCTTCTCAACTGTCCCTGGTTAGAATTGCATGAATAACTGCATGATTTCCCCTTCAAAATTAAGACACTACAGGTACAAGCCCAGGAGATTCATTACTAGTTACCTAGTTGATATGTAACTCACTGTTTAGGTTTGACAACATCAACAATGACGGTTGAGCACATCTCAGTTCCAGCAAGTGATAAAGTGCTTATTGATTCAGTAATCAGAAATACATCATTGGCAGTAAGAGATAATACTCTTGATAGTGATGATGAAAATGAAGATTCACATTTTGATACAAGTGGAAATGAGAGTGGTGATGATGTCTGCATAATTGATTCAGACGATAGCCCTGCTGGCAGTAGTGATGAATATAATTATATGGAACCATTGCCTGGATTACAGAATTTAAACATTTCGTGTTCAAAAGATTTATTTGATCATGTGCCAAATGTTGCAGAAGAAACTCAAGTTGGTTGTATTGATATGGAAATAAGTTCATCTCTTCAGGTTGGTGAAATTGAGTGTAATGTACCTGTATTGTCAATGAGCAACAAATAACTATGGTGGGACAAAACCCAAGTACTGTTCTTCTCCCTCGTGGCTATGAAAATGAATTCACTGGACTTGACCAACAGCTCTCACTTGTAAAGGAAAAGAAATTCATTTGCAGCATGTCAGCCATATGAGAATTATTCTCATTCTGTATGGATATTGATTGTAAAATGCCATTAGTAGAAGTTGTGGAGATAACGTGGAAGTGTCTTGTTGGTCATTGTGGAAAATTGAAATCCAGTAAAGCTGTCAACAATATCTATGTGAACAATATACAAGCTGCAGCATCCCTTTTATACACTGGCAACAATTACACAAAATTATCCCTATTTTCCAAATGTCTTTCATTGGCCTTTTTTAGTTCATCTACGTTCTACCAATACCAAAAGAAATACTTAGCTCCACAGGTTAAAACTTGGTGGACCAGAATGCAAGATAGTATGTTTAGTGCACTTGGCAGCAAACCTGTTGTTGTAGCTGGTGATGGACAGGTGGACTCACCAGGTTTTTGTGCAAAGAACTGTACCTATACCTTAATGCATGCTGATCTCGACTACATTTTACATGTTGAGATGGTGGATGTACGGCATTTGCAATTAAAGAGTGCTACTCTGGAGAAAGTGGGCTGCGAGAGAGTGCTGGATTTTCTAATGAAGAAATTGTTGGTAGAAGAACTTGTTACAAATGCTTCTTCTCAACTTATTAAGATGTTGGGTGAGTATACGAGTTTCTACTATGAAACAATTTATCCAACAAATTCCCAGCCAATATATTTCCCCTTCATACATGCAAGTCTACCCTCTTCTAACCTCCCTAAACTAAGATTAGGGTAATAAATGATGTCAAGTGTCAATCTTTGCTTCTTCTGCTCAAATTGAATTATCATTGGCAGCAAAACAGAATAATTAATTTCTGGTAATGACTATTTGTTCATGTTTTTCTCTTTTCAGCCACATGTAAGAAGTATGAAAATGTGATTCATCAACTGGATGTATGGCAAAAGAGCAACAAAATTGACAAGAAATTCTTAAAAGTGAGAGAAGCCTGTTAATCTGTAACATGCCTTAAAAGGACACAACATATTTTGGTCTGTTGGTAGATTAAAAAATGACAAAATAATTTGGTATAGAGATGGATTAGTGATTACCAAGACATACTGATTTTAATTCAAAATATATACATATCGTTTGCTAGGCTTGCAAAAAACGCGGAAATGAAGTTTTAAAGTCATGGATGGCACCAATCCGTAACTACTTTTGGCATTGTGCTAAGGACTGTGGCAGTAATCTGAAAAAACTCAAGGTTGTTAATTATTGTATTCCTATGTACAGGCCTTAAAATATCAGGCAGAAAGCTGTCTGTCAAAATGTTCGGTGTGTTTCAGAATGGGTCGGACATTTTAAAAATTTATGGCCCGCGAAAATCAATTATTTTAAAATCGTACGGACGGTAAATGTTCAGCAGTATTGCATTGATCGTATACATTAGTTTCTCGATCGAAAATCAACATTATTTGCCAATACCAGAAGTAGGTCAATAGAAGAATAAATAAATGCTAAATTACGGTGTTTGATCAGTAATAATAAGAATGAATATCTTTAGCTAATGTAACACGGCCCTATGGGCTTAGTTCACTGTGCATACCACGTTCATCAACTTCTTAACGAGTTCATTTTAATTTAGTTCAATTACAGACTTAGAGTCTTGCGGGTTGTATATGATCGCTTTTGTTTCTCATCATGTGGGCGCCGTTGTTTTGCGGAATGCCATAATTCAATGGCGGGTAATGGATCATACTCCTCCCATGCCGGGCCTTCTTCCATGATGCGTAGAATATTTTCCAACCTTTGCAGGGAAAGAGAGCAACGGAAATTTGTTTTCACGCGTTTTAACTTGGAAAACATTCTCTCGAGCTTGGCGTTAGATACCGGGATGGTAAATAACAATTCAATTAAGATAAGTGCATCTTTCCATCCTTTACTCCTTGGTGCAGAAAATATCTTACGCCATGTAATGAGATACGATTGGCCAATCACTCCGATCGTTTCAACAGCAAAATCGACTATCCCATGCCATTGGATAAGCACGTCTGGAACATTTGCTGAGAGGCCAGCAGACTTGAGTGGAACTTCGAACTTGTCATACACTGCAATAATGGCGTCATCAGCAAATTCGTTGTCGCCTTTCCAGCCCTCGCAATCAAGAATTTGTACAACGGCGTTGATTATCTCTTGGCCTTCGTCCTCTTGTTCAAGTCGGTCAGTCAAGCATTGTCGAATCTTTTCGGTGTACTCATTCTTTTTGCCTTCAACGAAGACCTTCTATCTTTCGAATAATAAGAGTTCGACACTCTGATAGAAAAACTGACCATTCACTACCTTGATTTTTGAGAGAAAGTTTCTAACGTTTGGTAATTTTTCAAATGCCTTTTTTTCAAATTGTACCAAGCGATCTTTCGCTTTTTTCAATGCTCTCACACTTTGCACTGGATCAATTGTCTCCTTCTGGAATGTCAATGATAAAATCGACGGTATGGTTAATATATCAATGAACAAGGCAAGTAATAATGGCATTCTGGTGCTCTTCCAACGTCTAAGATAACCTTTCATCTTGGCTTTATCTTTCCCTGTTATGCTTTCATGTTCTGTCATGGTTTCAAGGTGCTGAATGTAAATACCCCACTTGTCTAGACACATCTTCATTGCAGCCAACTGGTGAGAAATCCATCTCGACCCCGATGATTTTTTCGGCTTTACGCCTCCTTCGTCAAACTCCATGGATTGTTGGTAAAGATCGTGGAGTTCCTCAAGTTGACGAAGTTTTTTTGGTGCTTTCTTATAAAGGAAATACATCTTTAACAGCATATCATCAACCTCCTGAAACATTGTGGTCTTTAATGCATTGCTCAGTGCTAACTCGAGCCGATGAGCGATGCGTTTTAACTTGGAAAACATTCTCTCGAGCTTGGCGTTAGATACCGGGATGGTAAATAACAATTCAATTAAGATAAGTGCATCTTTCCATCCTTTACTCCTTGGTGCAGAAAATATCTTACGCCATGTAATGAGATACGATTGGCCAATCACTCCGATCGTTTCAACAGCAAAATCGACTATCCCATGCCATTGGATAAGCACGTCTGGAACATTTGCTGAGAGGCCAGCAGACTTGAGTGGAACTTCGAACTTGTCATACACTGCAATAATGGCGTCATCAGCAAATTCGTTGTCGCCTTTCCAGCCCTCGCAATCAAGAATTTGTACAACGGCGTTGATTATCTCTTGGCCTTCGTCCTCTTGTTCAAGTCGGTCAGTCAAGCATTGTCGAATCTTTTCGGTGTACTCATTCTTTTTGCCTTCAACGAAGACCTTCTATCTTTCGAATAATAAGAGTTCGACACTCTGATAGAAAAACTGACCATTCACTACCTTGATTTTTGAGAGAAAGTTTCTAACGTTTGGTAATTTTTCAAATGCCTTTTTTTCAAATTGTACCAAGCGATCTTTCGCTTTTTTCAATGCTCTCACACTTTGCACTGGATCAATTGTCTCCTTCTGGAATGTCAATGATAAAATCGACGGTATGGTTAATATATCAATGAACAAGGCAAGTAATAATGGCATTCTGGTGCTCTTCCAACGTCTAAGATAACCTTTCATCTTGGCTTTATCTTTCCCTGTTATGCTTTCATGTTCTGTCATGGTTTCAAGGTGCTGAATGTAAATACCCCACTTGTCTAGACACATCTTCATTGCAGCCAACTGGTGAGAAATCCATCTCGACCCCGATGATTTTTTCGGCTTTACGCCTCCTTCGTCAAACTCCATGGATTGTTGGTAAAGATCGTGGAGTTCCTCAAGTTGACGAAGTTTTTTTGGTGCTTTCTTATAAAGGAAATACATCTTTAACAGCATATCATCAACCTCCTGAAACATTGTGGTCTTTAATGCATTGCTCAGTGCTAACTCGAGCCGATGAGCGATGCACCAAATAAACACCATCCATGGCGATTCCTCTCGAAGGCAGGTTTTAATGCTGTTGTTACATCCACGGTTAACACTTGCCCAGGGGCGGATCCAGACTGATGCAACTGATGCGAATGCATCAGTCAAAATTTTTCGAGCTTACAATTTTGAAGAAAATTAGTATGCTAATTATAAATAAATAATACTTATGTTAAAGCTTACCAATAATAGCATTTTGACTGTAAATGACACAAGAATGCAGTTCATTTGATATTCTTTTAAAATGAAATAAATAGTAACACCATATTCTTGAATTAACTCGAAAGTCGTATTAACAAAGCGAACGCCGTCCAAAAAAACGAATTCCTGAACTTATACGATATCTTGTCGGCTAAAAATCTCGCGATTGTATTTCGCCAAATATGTCGGCAATTTTTTGGAACTTGGAAGTGCTCCATTGCGCTACTACAGCTCAGTGGAAGCATAATTTACGTCACGTTGGGAAAGAGTGCATCACTACGTCACGTTGGGGAAAAAAGTGCACCAGTGATGCATCAGTCCCGAGTCTTTTTGGCCGAGTTTCCCCAACGACACGTCATAAAAACCATTGTTCTCCTGCCTACGTAACGTTGAGAAATGGATGCTGACTGATGCATTAGCCCGCGATCAAAATAATGCGCTTGTGACTGATGCATTTCGCCCGCAGTCAGGCGATTCTTTCACCCTCGTTTCTCGAATCATCATGGCAGAACGTATGCAAATTAGCTACGACCTTTGTTCGTATCGTACTTTCGAAATAACAAAGCTGTCGAATTCGACGCAGTGAAGAAAAACTGTGAAATGAAAGTTATTACAGGTTTTCAGCCATTACACAGACGAAAATTTGGGATCCATTTCGAAGTGAAAAGCATGAAAGAGATCTTTATGCTGAATCGCTTGTTCCTATGGCAACGTGGAGTAGAACTACGTGCCTTAAAGTGAGTGTTAATTATATATTGAATATATACAATAATTGAATTTACACTTTGTTTGCGGTGGTAATAAATAGGTAATAGCATATTTTGATTATTTTGTGTTTATAAATCAACTATATAAATATAAAATGTCAAAATATGTGTTGAATTTATAGTTTATAAAACAGAGCATTGTTTAATATTTGAGGGGTATTTAGGGATATTCATTATCACTCATGGATTAAGAGGAAACTGAGGTATGGTTAGATTTTATGTATACTGGCCTAGAGTGAGCTGCAACATGCAACCGACAGGCGTCAGCATTCACAGCAACCTGCAAACCTAACCACTTAGGCACTTACCAACCACTTAAGCCAGGTCAAAATTGAAAGGGATGCTTCTACAAGCCTTTGTTGACAAAATAATGTAAACAAGAGTGTCCTGTCAAGTGGGATAAAATATAACAATATTAAAGCAAAGGTGACGTTCATTTCACTTACCATTCTAGACTGTGTTGTTATGTTGTTCAGGCGGCCTGAGTTTAATACAGTACAACTTACAAGCTGACCTGTTTATTTATGATGAGTTGACTGAAAAGTACACACTGGTTACTATACTACATTATAATTATTGGGATAATAATATATGATGGGATAATATGTTATATTGTGATAAACATGTATAATATAGGCACTTGCACTTGAAATAGAGGCAGAGGCCCAATATTATCCATTGTGATTGTAAACAAAGTAGTTTTGCTAGCCAAATAATTAGAGAGAATGAGATGTTAATTAATGATTGAATAGTCAATATAAAATGAACTTTATGCTTGCTTTTCAGAATGGTCCAGTCATCCTGCTGCTGTTGGAATAATCTTTGCTTTGAACATTTAACTGGATGATCAAGTCATCCTGCTGCTTTTAGAATAATTTTAACTTTGAACTTTTAACTTGATGATCCAGTCATACTGCTCCTGTTGGAGTAATCTTAACTTGGAACATTTAACTTGATGATCCAGTCATCCTGATGCTGTTAGAAAAACTTAACTTTGAACATTTAACTTGATGATCCAATCATCCTGCTGCTGCTAGAATAATCTTAACTTTGAACATTTAACTTGATGATTCAGTCATCCTGCTCCTGTTGGAATAATCTTAACTTTGAACATTTAACTTGATGATCCAGTCATCCTGCTCCTGTTGGAATAATCTTAACTTTGAACATTTAACTTGATGATCCAGTCATCCTGCTGCTGTTGGAAAAATCTTAACTTTGAACATTTAACTTGATGATCCAATCATCCTGCTGCTGCTAGAATAATCTTAACTTTGAACATTTAACTTGATGATTCAGTCATCCTGCTCCTGTTGGAATAATCTTAACTTTGAACATTTAACTTGATGATCCAGTCATCCTGCTCCTGTTGGAATAATCTTAACTTTGAACATTTAACTTGATGATCCAGTCATCCTGCTCCTGTTGGAATAATCTTAACTTTGAACATTTAACTTGATGATCCAGTCATCCTGCTGCTGTTGGAAAAATCTTAACTTTGAACATTTAACTTGATGATCCAATCATCCTGCTGCTGCTAGAATAATCTTAACTTTGAACATTTAACTTGATGATTCAGTCATCCTGCTCCTGTTGGAATAATCTTAACTTTGAACATTTAACTTGATGATCCAGTCATCCTGCTCCTGTTGGAATAATCTTAACTTTGAACATTTAACTTGATGATCCAGTCATCCTGCTGCTGTTGGAAAAATCTTAACTTTGAACATTTAACTTGATGATCCAGTCATCCTGCTGCTGTTAGAACCCATGCAACTCATTTTTTCTCTACTGCTCTTGTCCAAGCCAGTTTATTGAGATACAGGTAACAAAATCAGTGTGTTGTATAACTTAGGCCTATCACGTTCCACTCAGCGATAGTGCTGTTTTTCCTGTTTCACTGATTTTTACTTGCTATAAGTCAGTACCAAAGTGCGTTATTTATTCACTTGTTATCAGCTAAATGTGTGCAATCGATTCATAATTATGGAACATTTTCAATAAAACGACCCAGATAAACCTCTCTTTTAAATATAGCATGTATGTCTTTGAAACATTTTTAGCTGGTATACACTGGAACGCTTTGCAACGCATTTTTGAACGCGTTCGGAACGCAAATGGAGCGCGTTCGGAACTCAAAATTTTCTGGGGGAGGATACCCCCGGACCCCCCTACTTATGCGAGGTTTTGGAGTTATGCATCAGTCAGCCCACACGCTGGATCCGCCCCTGCACTTGCCCCATCCGATGTGAAACCAACCAACTTTTTGTGATATGGTAAAATACCAACCGATGATAATGAAGATGAAATAGACTCTTTGATGTCATTAAAGCTTTCTTTGATAGCGTCGGTTATTCCGTCTGCACTACCATATTTTGCCTGGAATAAAACATCCTTTATAAAACTTACTAAATAATGTTTGTTTCGAAAGAAAAAAATGATGAAAAGTTTTAATTATTTGAAAATATACCTGCTTGACACTTAGGAATGAAAGTTTTACTTCAACAGAATCGGATCCAACAGGTTGTGGATTAAAATGAAGACAGTAGATTACCTATTGTAAATAAGTTATTTATAATTAAAACAATGTACATTACAGCGTGCGTGCCACGTGGTTTTAACAAGGAGTTTTAAATGTCTGCTGGAAAAGAGGTAAATAATGGACAATTTTAGATTCAATGTTCGATGTTTTTGTTTGTGTGATGTTTTGACAGAAAAGCGATCCCTCGTATCGCAAGGATTTCAACGATGGCGGCAAAACGATCGCTTATATATTGCAAGAATTTCAACAATGGGATAAATACTGGCAGAGCATAATCACATTTAAAGACGAAAAGCAGTAAATTCGTAAAAGTAGTAAAATGAATAATGAACTTGGAAATTTCGCACGAACGAATCTCCGCATCGCGTGTTGAAAAGGAAACAAACTAAAAAAGGATATATTATTTACCTCGTTTTCTACAGTTGTGGTATCCATGGATCCATCGCATAATACGCTGTAAAATTTAGCTTTTGCTAAATCGGCATTTAGTTGGTGTTTAAGCTCTTGCCCCATAAAGTCTATGAAAGTACCCACCGATGGAAGATAGCACCTACTATTGCCAGTCTTCCAGCTCCACCAACATCAGAGTTGGTAAAAGAGCACTTAACCAGATTCTAGAAACATATGCTCATATACTAAAAACAGTCAATGACTTTGCATATGTAAAACCTTTTAAATTAATCATTTAAATATTAATGTGTATGGAGTGCAATTATTGAAAGCAGTTTCATACATTTCTAAAATTGTAGACACTAGTATAAATGGTTTGAAACCCACAAGAATTGCAGTACAGGTATTATACAGGTTATTCTGACCACAAAATGTTTGTTGCAGTTTCATTAAGGAAATAGCACCAAACCAAGTATAACATACTGTACATATTGTTCTCTGCAAAACTAACAAATAGCAAACATGTTAAACAAAAGTTATTCTTGTGAGTTACCAAACCATGCCTTCTATAAAATACAGTCAAATAATCGTAATAAAAAGGGTAGTGTTAGGATTAGGAAATTAGTGTCTGATTACATTTAAGGAAATAATGTAGTTAAAATTAGCTATCTTTGTGCACAATCTAATTACAACATGTATCTAATTTACCTGTCCTTATAACCAGTGTATTGTCCATTTGGTGAAGGGTTGTGCTTTCGAATTTCCCAAACACAGCATGACGGTATGACCTTCCTATGACCCTTTCCTAGGTGCCCATGTTGCCACATCACATATTGCCAGTATGCGGCATGTCTCATTGCCCGATTGTCGTATGTTGGGGTGAAAACATAGGTGTCGGCAAGACTTCTAATGACGGTTGCTAAATTTTCAGAATCCAAACAAATGTTTCCAAAAACCATTGACTTGCTCCTGCATAACCTTTTTTCCTTGCAACACATGCTTTCCTTATCTGTGGGCATTTCTCTGCAAAAACCACATACAACAAAATGGGGTACTGATAGCTCCTTCATGGTGTGGCTGTGGTTCCTCTGAGTTGCCTTGAACATTTGCCACCAGATCTTTCAGTTGCAGACCTCTTGACATGAAACTCAGTTTGGCAACTTTCACCAAAGTTTTATGATCTAAATTATCTATCATTTATACCATATTAGTATACTGTCATGCATGACACGAAGCAAAACCTGTAGAAATAAAGTGCCTGTAACAAAGCCTGTTAGTTGAATAATGTACAATACTTACCTCAACTTTAGTTTCTTGTTCTACTCTTTCCATTGGAACTGCTGGAGTAACCGAAGGAGTAACAGTTGATACACGACTCTGTACCTACATTATAATACTGTATTTCAATAAGAGCATGGGTATTTCATGTTATATGTACCACTGTAAAAGTAGAGTAGTTGTTTATGATTTAATATTAAAATAAAACTATTGATTAAATATCTTGATCTGAATACGCATTCATACCATATTCTTGCAAGGTTTAGTCTTCATACCGCAAGTGCAGTTATTGCCACATGGTGCGTAATTCCCTTTGCATGGGCACCCGGTTATTTTTCCACTGGCAGCTGTTTTCAATTTTCGAGTGCATTGTGATCGACAGGAACAACTCACGACTTCGACCTTTTGTGAAATGACATGTTGAACATGTCGACACGACATCGACTAGACTACACAAATTTCTAAAGATATTGGAGGCAAAGCCAGGATTAATATTCGTATTGATTTCTCTAGACGTTCTCTGATTTGAATTTTTTTTTGCAAGGTTTCGATTGGCGTCGATTTGTCGAACACTGCAGAGTGGCAGTCGCACAAACAAATATCTCAAACCAGAGAACGTCTCAAAATCACAACACAACCTCATCCAACTGATCCACTGAAGAATCCAGTTCTTGTTCTGACTCTTCCATCAGTGTTGCTTTCACTTAACACAACAGACCCGCATATATTCCTTCGTGTGTACTCTGTACACTTCGCCATATTGAAATTTGCATATGCGCATATTTGGGCCTGCTGTAATGGTAAACAAAGCTCAGTGGCTACAAAGTCAATTATGGCGGTGTATTGTGCCTTTAACATGCTAATCAATTGAAAGCTTTTGAGTATAGGAATAGCTCACTTCACAACACAGCCAATAGGGATCTTAAGCAAAGCACATCATCGACACAAAGATGACCCACCAGAAGTGAAATGGCCAATTTAGAAGTTGCTGCCCATGTCAGGTTTAAACCGTGGTTGTCGTTGCTAGTACACTGTGGTTTTGAAGTGTTTTGCATCATGGGGTCATATTAAATATGTGTGAATTATTCAGTTTTTATATAGATATTTGAATGTGTGGTCGTCGAACGTTTTTTATTTGCAAATTATTACAAGTCCGACCTCCAAAATAGAATATAGCTATGGCATAAACGGTAATATAATTTTGTAATAGCTTTAAATTGTAAATATTTTGCATTTAGGTTGTCCTCAGTTATCCTAACAGTCAAACTCGAAATGTTAGATTGGAAAAAAAACTTTGTCCGCTTGGTCGGCATTTAGCTATGGGCAACATGAAATCTTTTGTTGCTGCTGTCATGAAAATTGATGAAATTAAAGATCTTTTGTACGAACAAGCCTGCGAGGAAATAAACAGTGAAATCCAAAGACTTTGTAGCAAATCTGATCCATCAATTTTACGAAACAGTTCCAAAGAGGCCTTGGAGTCATTCTCGTGGAGTGATATTGATAAAGAACAGCAAAACAGGACGCCAAGATTTGCTCAATTTGTGAAAGCAGCTGTAAATAATCCGTCTCATTCTCGTAACGTTCACAAGAAAGATGACATAATTCTACCCGCAATGTGTGACGCTGCTTGCAAACTAATTTCAATATTTAATGAAAATATGAGTTTGCCGCGGAAAATAAAAGGCGTCGTTTTAAAGAAGGCTGGACTAAAGAAAGTGGGTTTTTTGCGATTTCAGTCTCTATACGATTGCATGTCATACAACTCAACATGCACCATCTTTGATTCTCTTGGAAGTCGCTTCGATGAGAAGTTGTATGAATGGAAAGATGCAGTGGAAAAGGGTGTACAGAAAGAAGAAGATTTGCTTAGAAAGTTGAATGATGCAAAAGGTTATGAAGATCATGAGTTAGCAACGAAAATAGCCACAGAAATTAGTGATCACCAAGAAACCGTGCATCCAGGATATTCTTTTACTGGAGACAATGTTGACATTAGAGTTACTCCTAGACAAATGACAATTAAGAATCAGACAAGTGACATCCACTTGTTCCAATATGTAGTATTTAAGAACAGAGTCTCTGGTAATCACCTATCAAATGAGATACCAACTGTTGCATGCAAGGATAATCCTCTTACAAGTTTTTTGCCCAGTGTAAGTGAACAACAGTTACTAGTTGATGAACTAACTGTGCTGGTAGGACATAAATGGGCATCTTATATTCCTTCATTAAAGTGGTTTGATGACATCCTGCCAAAACACATACAACACAACTACATGAATCAAACAAAGACAAAAACAGAAAAGGTAAACCTATTTGTAGAAAGCACACAAAGTTCCAACTTATTGGTTTTGCTACTTGATGTAAACAAGGAAATTTGTTCCTCATTGTTTTTTCTAGCAATTGAGCTTTGTCAATTCCCCTGACAATATCAAAGCAGTGGAAAGTGTTTCTTTAGGTTAAAATACTCATCAATTAATTTAGATCTTCAATATATACTTCATGGGGCTATGCAATTGATTCTATTATTAATATGTTTGACTTTTTATTCACAGGTTAATATGGGTGTTCTACACAAGAATGAACAATACGAAGATGATATATTAGAAATCCTCAAGTGGCTCCACAAATACATCCCTAATCACTGCACTTCTACGGATGGGAAAGAAGGTGAAATCAAACAACCAGTTAACACTCTCAGTGGCGGAGATTATTTGACTTTTGAAAGACACAAAGGTGCCCAGTCATCTATGCAAGATTCACGGACACCATCTACCAAACTAGAGGGATTGATACCAAAAATTGAAGATTTTCATATGCAAGCAGAATGGCATTCAGTAAGTTTTGTCAGGTGCAATTAAAAATTAGATCTCATTGTTCTCAAATTTAGTTTATCCCTTAAAATATGATTTATCAGATTACAATTTGCAAGCTACCAAAAATTTCAGGTGCTTCAGTGTTGATATATATATATATATATATATATATATATATATATATATATATATATATATATATATATATATATATATATATATATATATATGTATATGTATATGTATATGTATATGTATACGTATACGTATACGTATACGTATACGTATACGTATACGTATACGTATACGTATACGTATACGTATACGTATACGTATACGTATACGTATACGTATACGTATACGTATACGTATACGTATATGTATGTGTATGTATATATATATATATATATATATATATAGTATCACATGCCAGAAATTTTTCCCTTACTTTTTAATACCAATAGCGGAGAAAGTAACATCAAGTTCCATTACAGGTAATATTTGAGCATCTCTACAGTACCAGTTCTGCCAGAGATATTGGAACAATTTATGCTGCAAGAAATGCAAGAAATGTTACTAAAGATCCAAGTAAGAATTTCTATGCTGCCGAAGAGTTAATGAAAAAGGTATTACATGCATATCTTATTGTGGGGGCAATGGAACATTTTGGTCTGCAGTCAGTAGATGGGAAACCCACTCAGAATACATACACAGGATTGGAAAGTGATAAAGATACAAAAAAGAATTATGTTCAGAAGACCGTTCAAGATTTCATTTATTCCCATGTTATAACTGCAGTTTCCGAGGTCAAGGAGAAAGAGTCAAGGATTGTCACTTTACAATGCCACATTTGTGGAAAGCAGTATGTAAGGAAAGGAGCATTAAAGAGGCATAGGGAGAAAGTACACCAGGAGACCACAACTGAGTTAGAGCCAACTGTTGACAAGGAGGATGAAGATCATGTCTACAACTACACACGTCTACTATTGATACTCCTGCTGTTGCTACGCAACCATGACAATGCCATTCGTCTAGGTGATGGGGCCCGCCTCATACGGTTGTACAAATTTTTTTATCTGTATTTCAAGGTCTCACATTGCCCAAAATATGCTTATGGAACACTTGAGTTATTGGCACAAGTCAACCATTTGCTTAGCCCAAGAATGGCTCACTACCTTAACTTGGAATGGGTTTGTAAACCATAAAGGGAAGTTGGATACAAATTTGCCAATGGATCTCGAGGTTGAGCACGATAACAAATATTTTAAAGATGACATTTGTGCATACAGAGGTGAGATTACTGAAAAAAGTGTTTCAAGAGTAAGCAAAAGCATGCAAATCACAGAAAGTATTATTAAAAATTTTGACAAGATAACCCACATCAAGTGTCCTTCAGGAGTCCATACAGATGCTTCAATTGAAGATGATGTAATGCACTTGGTGGATCAATTTAAAGGACTTAAATTATACACCAAAATTCCAGGAAGATATCATACAGCATTTCCAAAGATAAAAAACAACATTTTAGAAGATCTTGATATGACAAAGCTTAAAGCTTGGATAAGTAAATCATTAGCTTCATTTGGACAGAAGCATTACTACAAATAGTTAGGTAGGATGCCTGTGTTGGGAACTGGGGGCAGGGGGGGGCTTGAGCCCCCCTAACTTCAAAGGCAGAGGGGCTGAGCCCCCCTAAAAATGATCTTTGAGTCTCGAAGTAATACACATTTTTAACGGTTTACAGTCTTACACATGTCTTAATCCAATGATTATGGCAAAACTAAGTACTCGAATGTGCAGAAAAACATGCTTGAGCGTGCTAAAAATAGAAAAAAAATTCCGGTGGGTGTGTCTCCGGACCCCTAGCAGTACTTGTGCCTTCAGCGCTTGAAGAGCCTCCCTAACTTTTTTTCATCTTTTTACGGCCTTGGTCATATTCAATTCCATTCAGTGCTAAGCACCCTTCCCCTTTCTGCAATAGAGACAAAATACACAGCAAGCATTTGTTAAACTGTATCAAAAAAAAAACAAACTTGCCCATTGCCAGCAAATGGAACTTTCCAGTAATAAATTTATATATGTTATGCAACCTGACATGAAAATAATCTTAATGCTAAGCACCCGAGCTTCACTTTGAAATACAGTACTTCTACAGGTTGTACTGTAATTACTAGAAAAGTCTATTGATTATCTTGAATCAAACAAGTTAAATTAACTTGACCAACCATCATCATCATACAATAATATTGTATTCTGTTTTCTAATTGCAGAATGTTGGGAGCTACTGGATTCTTCATCAGTGGATTTGCTGCCATCACTAGTTATGTCGGAGCTGTCTTTACCTGTATACAAAGGAGATTTCTCTTTAGTAAGTCTACTTTCTCCTTCATTGCCATTAGATAAGACTATAGTGTTTATAAATTGCCATGTCTCAATAACATGTTCTTCACTAAAAAAATCGAAATGATCTCTCAAATATTCAATTGTGTCTATGTGCTGCAAGTTTTGAACAATTTGCTCAATCAACAAGCAGGAAAATCCTGATGCTATATCAATCCCTGTAAGAAGCTGTTCATGTTGACAGTATTCGACAAGCTCTGACTGATATGCCATTAAACAGTCATGTAACTGTTGACGCTGTTCTGTAGACACAGTTAGTTCCTTTTTGACCAAGTGCAAATTGTCATCAACATGAGAAGATGATTTGACGCATTTTGCGACAGGTGAGGAAAGATTGTTTGCTTCCGCGCATTTGGTGTCACAGTCACACACATCGGTTTCACACTTACACAAACATTTGCATTTAGTGGCACAAATATCACAGCAAGTATGGAGAATATTATTTGGCACTGGATTATGAGAAAAGGAGTTGTTCAGAAGAACCCTTCAGCACTGTGATACATTCTTTACATAATTCTTCATGGGCTTTGAGATATTTCTGCTACACGTGCAACCTTTATACTTGAAAAGAATAGCATGACTCATAGTTTCAGAGTCCCTTCCAATGCGACCAGACTCTTGATGATAGTCTTCTAAACTACCAGATGGCCCCAAATGAATAACTGTCTGCACCTTTTACGTTGATTCCCATTCCAAAAGCAATTGTGCAAAAAACCACACGTACTGCACCATCTGCTTTGCAAAATTCATTTTCAACAATTTCTTTAACCAAATCATGGGTCTTTTTATGATACATAGCAAAAAGTCGACACCGATCATCAAGTGTTTCATTTCCATTTGGACGGTTATAGGATTTTATACCAAGACTATTATGGAAAAGTTCATAAAGTTCTTTAACATGCTCTTTTCGTCTACAAAAAACTAACACCTTTTTTGCCTCACAACCTTTTGATTCCAACTCATCTATTATCCATTTGAAGTGAATGTACAAGGATTTGTGATCAATTTCTACCAAGCTATATCGTATGTTTGGGCGATTAACATCAGCCAGAAGCAAAACAGGTTCCGTCAAAGAAAGATCACGAATAATGACATTTCTTGTTTCCTGAGGTGCTGTAGCTGTCATTGCAACAAATGGTACATCTCTTCTTACCAAAGACCTTAATTCACTGAGCTTTCCATAATCTTCCCTAAATGCCTTTACTGCTCCTTTACTTTGCCCCCTATCAATACATATTGAAAACTAATTGAATTGATGTGAAAGTTAACACGTATTAAAATGTTTGCATAAAATCTGTTCTCTATGGAATACTAAAGTTCAATCCCTTATCATTGAACTAATTAAAGAAGATTAGATAAAGATGTTCTACTGTACTTTGAGCTAATCTAAAATGTTTGCACAGTATATACTTTATGCAGCAGTCAATCTAAGCCCCTGCTCCCCTACCATGGGCATATGTGGGAATTACCAATGTATTTGCCCTTTTATTAGCTTATTTGCAAATCAAATAATACCAAATCCCCA